>CM067377.1:78564964-78972464 GCA_034510155.1 Eucriotettix oculatus | reverse complement strand
TTAAATGGTTAATTATGAAGCAAATTTCGTTGAGGAATGGCTAATAGATCTCATCTTCATTGTTCATAGGATCTTTGTCCTGTGAAATGTTCATTTCAATATATCACTTGTAGTGAATAATTCTCTGAAGAATGTTTTCCATCTCTCTAATACTTGTTCTTCCTGGATTAGTAATTTCCCATTTTGTCATTGCCATACCTAGATTACCTTGACTTATATTCTTCTTTCCCACTTCCCCCAAATTTTTTCTTGTTTCATTTCTTCTGTAATTATCATTAATTTTGATGATTTTCCCGTTAATCCATTTATTTTTCTTCCTATTACAGATCTGATTTGCTTTTATTCTTTCTCTTTGATAAGTCACATAATTTCATCTCATCCTGGCCTGTAATATTTTCCTTCTGGCTTCATTTTTCCTGAACACTGCTTCTCTGCAATCTTTCTACCACGATCCATTTTTTCCTTCTATTTGTTTACTCTTCCAATAGTAGCCTTTGCTGCTTCACATATCTTACTTTTGAGATCTTCCCAATCAACATTGATTTCTTCTAGTTGTCTACGATTTTTAAGTTTTTCACAAAGTAGCTGCTTGTATTTCTTAATCATTTCTGGCTCCTGCACATTTATTTTATTCCAGTTTTCTGGGGATTTTATTTTTGATTTGCGAGATGGTGGCATTTATGATGTACTATGACTTTAACAAGAAAGTGGTCGAGTCGATGTTTAATCCGTGGAGCGTTCTGACATCCTCTATGATGTTTTTCTTATTATTATTAACCAGTAAATGATCTATCTGGTTTACAATCCTTAGATCAGGAGACGTCCACATTCCCTGGTGTATGGGTTTATGGCAGAACTGGATGCTCATCTCAATTAGGTCATTAATTTCCGCTAAACTACACAAAAGTTCGTCATTTTGATTTGTTTCTGCATGCAACATGTGGGGGCCGATTACCTTAGAAAACATGTCCTCCTTCCCCAGCTGTGCATTCAATCCCCAAGGATGATTATTATATCATTCTTAGGTATTCTTTCCAAAGATCTTTGTAACTCCTCATAGAATACTTCCTTAATCTCTTCTTGCTGTTCATTCGTGGGAGCATATACATTCACTAATGTAATATTATTGTATCTATCGATAATATGTAGAGTGCATAGTCTTTCTGTTATAGCTGTAAAACTAATAATTAATTTGACAAATGGGTTAGTTACAAAGAAGCCAATGCCTGCTTGTCCCGTTCTTGTGTTGGGACCACTATAATAAAAGATAAATTTACATTTCTTTATGCATCCTACTCCCGACCATCATTTCTTGAACTGTAACTAAATTAATACTAGAGTTCTCTACTTGTTCAGCCAGTTCTTGTCCTGGCTTGTAACAGTGTCTTCACATTCCAAGATACCAAAATCATTTTCTTTGTCCTTTGCTGTTGTCTTTGTTCAGTATTCGTCCTTATCTGAGGCTTATTTGTGGAGCATTTAGCAGTTTTCACTTTTTACGGGTGATGAGGAGCTGGCCCAACACCCAACCCCCAACATGGTCGGCCAGTGGACTACTCTTGGTCTGGCTCCTACCCTTTGACCTGTCTGGCTTGGGTGGCCTACCAGGAGCTTAAGCTCCCACCAGCATAGCTCTCCTGGTCATAGGAGCACTCAAACCTCCCCACCACTATAAGGCAGTAGTTCTTGGGGAGATGAGAATAAATATAATGATCATTATAATCATCGACGCATACAATTATACATATATAATTAATAATAATAATGTACTATCAGATTAGTGCAACAATAAAAATAAACAGATTAAATTAAATATAAGCGCCAAATATTCATATTATACATGCACACACATACATACAGCCAGTATGGATTCAGGAAAGGACTCTCAACCATTTAGTAGTTTGCCAAGCTATTCAGAAGAAGAAAAGAAAAAGAGATTCTAAAAAATACTGCGCCATAGTCACCATGGGCATCAGAAATGCTTTCAATGTAGCAAGATGGAGTCGTATCCTAGTGGTATTGCGCTGGTTACAGGTGCCAACATACATAAGGAGAATAGTGCAAATTATCTCTTCCATGGAACTCTTCTCTGCGATACAGAAACAGGAGTGGAAAAGTATGTAATCACAGGTGGCGGCCAATCAAGGGTAAAGAAAATGTATATTTGTTCGCAGTAAACAGCTATTATGTTTTGATTAGTAAAATTGAAAATTTGTAGTTGATGCAGAAAACCCGAGAACTATTTCTGCAAAATTGGAAATGATTTAAACATTTACACACACACACACACAAATATATGGGAGGACATTTAAATTATAAATTATAATTATGGCTAAAAACACTTTTGTGAGAAATAACAAAATAAAATTTCCTCAACGTTTTACTTTCCACAATTCCTATACATATACTAAAATCTTTTAAATATACTCATTAGAATAAAGTAGACATTCGATGTCCGGTGATTATACATAAACCTGGTGGCTGAAATATTAATTTTCATGTTCAGTGTGTTACAGGATGTTGGAGCAAAAATATGAAAGGAAGACCGATTGGTGATATTTACTAGTTCTACACACATTAAATAGTGAATATTTAAGTATTATTATAGAAAATACTAACACTAAACAATGCCACTTGACCTGCGTGGAAACCTGAAAACTATTTCTGCAATATTTTAATGTAATTTAAAGTGGCTCCTTGTATTTGGTTTCATATTTCTTGTAAAATAATTATAACCCTTGATCTCTCTTTCATTATTCTTTTCCACATTTTCAATTTGCAAACCATTGTAAATAGGGCAAATCAATCAGAGTCAACACACATGTATATTAGCAAATATGTTTATTGTTATTTTAAAACATTATTACATTCTGAATTTATAAAAAACATGTTTGTTGTTCTATTATAATTTTAAACACATAAAAAGGCATATATGGATGTATTTTAATATGTATAAACTTGAATGCAAAGAAAAGGAACAAGCATTCTTGAAGTTTCAACCTTTAAGTTCACAAAAAATTGTGTTAACTGTACATACATTCTAAAAATAAAGTACTGTACACATAAGCATGATTTTAAATTCATAATTTAAAAATCAATTATAAGTAACTAAGAATTTCATGATTCAGTTTTATTCACTCACAAGTTTGTTCAGATTCACTAAATTATTAGGAGAGATCTCCCTTTATATGTATTTGTGAATATACTCATAGATGTGAACAATTTTTGATTATTTTAGACAAGATTAAGCTGAAATTTGCTCCCTCCCTACATTAAAAATGATTATGTATAATATGGCAATAAAATAACATTTAAGATTAGAAATGAAAAATTAATCATTCAGAGTGAAAGTTGGATTCTATGAGGCAGAGAATATAGTATAGACTGGACAGACTACCATATAATAAAGAATTATTATTGAGTTAGTAAGGTGAGGCCTGCAAACTTTTTCAGAATTCTCTACCATAAAGCTGGAGTAACCCTCAATAAATTATGTTTTTCTATCTTAATAAATTTTATACATAAATGAAATGGATTATTTTTGTTTTATTTTGCTAATGGGTAAGATTTTTTGGCATTTGTGACATGGATTTTACTTATGAATAAAATAAATAAACTGGAATTTTAAAATCTAGTATTGCTCAAAAGTCAATGAAAATTAAAACTATAAGAATAATAATAAAGCACACCATCTTTATTTTAACTTTATATGGTACTGCATTAAAAAAATAATTTTATGAGTGGTACAAATCAGATCAGTGATTGACAATATAGTGAAAGTTTTTGTTGTAAATATGCATAACAAAATTATTTTTGGATGTGTAATTGTCTTAGTACAATATGGGGTAAGTAGGGTTCATATTCTCACATACAAATATACGTGTAATCGAAATAAAGAAATAATAAATATGTTTCATATTGGTTTGGTCCAAAATATTTAAACCAGCTCAATAATAATTATATAGCAAATAACATGGAACCAACAAACTCCTCATATGTAACGAAAAAATATGTGGTTCATTTTCCTTAAATTTCCATATAAACATTATTAATAGATAACTTGAAATGTTTTGCTTAGTATAAAACTTACTTTATACATATACTTTTATGTACAATGAACAAGTTAATGGTCTAAAGATTTAATATTTAGGCACATGAAATAAATTTTTCAACTTTTAACAAAGCTTACTACATTTTACCAACAGCAACAATTTGAAATTAAATAAATGCCACAAAAGTTTCTCTGTGTTTATGGAGCAAGGGGAAAGGCTGTTGTGGGTGGGGTTTGAAGCAACGAGCCTGGTGTGTACAGCTATTTATGAATAGCTATTATATCTAAAAGATTACAATATTGTCACATCTTTAGAATAGAAGGCACATCTCATTTGATCCTATTCCAACAATAAAGCCATAACATGATTAAATTGGCAGCATTACGTATAACTAAAGTACTATCAGTCTCTATGTATAAACTACTCGTAAGTCCTCTTTGTGGGAAAGAGGAGAGGTAGACATATTGAGTAGGATTCAGGTTAAATGCAGGAGTAAGTCAGAAATATTCAGAAATAATGATGATTGATATTAACAATGTAATGTGCAACTAATTACAGATAAAATCAGAACACAAACAAGAAAGAGAGAGAGAGCGCAGGTAAAGACTAGATGAAGAGCAACTATAGACATTAATTTTAACCAAAGAGTTCTATAAATGGGAAGGAAATATTATCTCCTAATTATCATTTACTGTTGTAGCTTAATTGAAAACAATGAAATAATAATGAAGTATTCTTCCAATCTATATGTAAGACATTCCTAGAAAGTGAAGGAATTGAATAAACTGTATGGTAGGAAAATAATTTGAGCAACATAGCACATATCTAAGGCAGATTGGCAAAGTAACTACAAAATTTCTTGATTTTGTGAACAAATTGTAACAAATTCTGATTTATGTAAAAAAGCATACATTTCACATAGTAAATATTCACACACAAATAAGAATTTATACATCCTTTAGTTTTATTGATTAAATGTTTTAATTTACTTAAATGATTAAGTTAAGCTTACCTTAATCTACATCACAGATAGCAATTCATTTAAAAATAATAGTTTTCCAGTGTTTATTTTAACAGTTAACTGAACATTAAAGTTTTAATATTTCATATCAGTTTCAATAATTTAGCTACAAAATGTATCTTGTAACTGTATACATAAATTGTACTATATCTCGTGGGCATTCTAGATTTCTTGATTTAAGAAAAAATTATGAACTTTTATAGCAATGTCTTTTCATATATACATTAGTTACAATTCAAAGCATTAAATCTAAAGTACAGGCACTTCAGTTCATTTCTGCTTTATAGCCAAGGTTTTTCCGTTGTAGAAATAAATAAATCTCTTGGAAATTGGGCCTGTCAGATTCATTTCTCTGCCAACACTCACGAATCAAATCATAAATTTCTCTTGGACAATTTATAGGAGCTGGAAGCAGCATCTAGAACATAATTGAGTTTAATAGTGTTTAACTACATAATGTTCGATACATAATTTGTTAATTACATATTTAGTTACTGCAATATGACTATAGAAGAAGATTAACAAGTCACTTAATAAATCAATTCTGCATTTTTAACAATACTAATTTTTTTATTAAATATAGTGAACAGATTTTGTGTGTCACTTTGGCATGAGTCAACTTCACATCAATTATGAATAGAATAATTTCAATTCATCAACCATAAATTATAAAGATAACATCAATAAATTCCATATCAACACAATACAAGCTTTCCAACTAAAATTTCATATTATTTACATTTGTTTGAAGTGACTTATTTAATTTTCATTTAAAACAGAAGCAATCAGTTTTGAGCCACAGTTGCAATATAAATATTGGGTGGATACAAAGTGCTGATAAAAAAGTTTATAATTTGTGAATTGGGAATGGTCACTAACCTGATTGCCATCATTTTCATAGAAATGTGTCAGATTCTCAATTACTTTATTGTCACTCAACTCTTCAAATGGTTGTTCTCGTGCAAATGTCAGGATTTCCCACAATGTCACAGCAAATGACCATACATCACTTTTGGAGGTGAACTTTCCCTGTGTAAAATATATAAGCAATGTGCATTTAAACCAAATTATTTAAAAATAAAATTCACTAAGTGATATTAATTGTGAGATGATTGCCTTTGTCTGTTTTGGATCATTCATTAAGGGTTAATACTTACCAAGAGAACACTTTCCCATGCCATCCAACGAATAGGCAACATGGCCCAGTCTTCCAGCTTGTAGTAATCTGCAGCATATGGACTACGGCTCATGCCAAAGTAAGACACTTTTATGTGGTGATTGTATCCAACTAAGCAGTTTCTATGAAGTCAATAAATATATTTTTGTATTAAAAGTAAACATTAACTAAAGTATAATGTTTCATAGTATGATTTCTCACCTAGTGGCTAAATCTCTGTGGACAATTTTTAGTGACTCCAAGTACTTCATTGCTGATGCTATTTGTGTAGCCATGTATATGAGGCATCCAAAACTATATGGAGGATAAAGTATATTAGTATTATCAGTTAATGTTATAAATAACTGAAATTAGTTTCAAGCATTTATGCCCTTCTCTGCTTGTCAGATAAAAGTCAAGAGTTGGGTTGAACAGCTGTGATAATTGTAAAAACAAAAGATTTCACTGTATTAAATATATGTTCAATTTCAATTACAGAAAACTTTAGCCAAATTTATCAAAACTATATTGGGTATGTAGAAATTTATAAGAAATATATGGAAGACCTATTCTGAAGTAAGTAGGGATTTAAGTACATAAAATGAATTTTTACTAGATTAAAAATTAAATACAATACATCAATAATCTGACATTATTAGACCTATCAATTATAAATAAAAAATCTAGACAATTTGTCAGGAACCAATATTAATATTTATTTCAGATCTCTGAATGTTTTGTTCGTATTTGTAGTCCTTCACAGGAAATTATTAAAAGAATTTAAAATTTAAAAAATGAAAATTATAAATTTGAATAATTCAATAATTATATATGTGATTTGTAAAACTGTATAAAAGGAATAATTGCCTTTATATACCAGGAATACCTGAACCTTTAGATTCCTAGGGCCACATTGTACGAAAAACGTAGCGATGCCTGGTGAGTAAAATATAATTAAACATTTGCATACGAAGAATTAACGACCTGTTTTAACAGACTTATACACTTATATTTGAAATTTTTAACATAAAGTATAAGTTTTGACCATTCATTATTGTCCTTGTCAATAAAGTTTATTCCCGAGGACCACAAGTAGAAACGTCTACTTTATGTTAAAAATTTTCAAATGTAAGTGCATAAGTCTGTTATGGGGATCGTTAATTCTTCGTATGTATTTACTAGTCGCAGACGATAATTGTTCCTATAATTAAACATTTTGTAAAATTGTCTGGTGGTGCGCTACAGTGGACTCAGACCTTATGCTTGGCTAAGTAATGTATATAGGTTTATACTGTGAAAATAGAGCTAAATATAGTATTCTATACGTTGGCGTGCCTTTAAGTTAAGGCTAAATTATGTGATAAATATTTATTTCACAGCACACCTCTAGTTTGTAGGAATATTTTATACGATTTTTAAAATTTTTTATAGGGTTGGACGCCATTAAATTTTGTAATTCTCTTTTCACACAAACCACAAATACCTTCAACGTTTGACGGAGTTCTTAATCCGAGGGTTTTAGAAGACAAGAATAATTGGTAAATGGAGCAATGCTGAATTTCGTAATAGAAAAGTTTTTTGTTTGCTTGTCTCTCATTGGAATTGTTGACCGATGTCCGGAAGAGCGGACTTCCTTCTTCAACTCTATGACAGTAAACTTCTGGACACGCTTAAAATTATTTGTTTAATTTACATCGTGCTCTTATTTTGCTTCTTATCATGTTACATTCTTTTCACCACACTCATTCGCTACGATTAATATAGAACGCGATTCGTACGTTTGATTCTCATTCTTGAGACTTTGAATTTCAAGAACTAGCCTCAATTCGTAAAGCATTCAAATAATGATAATTAACTGAAATGATTTACTCTTAAAGGCCATGCTTTACGTGCGACTTAAACGGAGCGGCGAATACGATTACTGTTGACAATATCGGCGCTCCATTCAACCCTCTCAACAACGACCAATTACTAGCTCTCCAATCCGTTATCATATGATACATTCCATCTATCAACCACAAGTACACATTTCAAAACTTAAATACTATTCCCTCGTAATACAGTGGGACTTATCTGACATTAGTTTTAATGTCGGCTTTTCTTTCAATTCATTACTCTAACTGCACTTGACTTTATACCATACGTTCTATAATATCTTTAAATATTTCTACTACTATTGATCCACCCAACATCTGCTTTAGAACGAAAAGCCAAAAGAAAATCTAAAGAATATTTATTAAATTTCAAAATAAGAAACATATTTTGATCAAGATAATATCGCTGGCCACGAAGCAATGAATGTCACCAAGAAGGCTAACCTTTAATCCATAATATGGCAACTGCGCAACGCTCCAAGCTAAACGCAAGGGGAAATGAGGCGCCCTGTTAGGTCGGCTGTGGAAACGGGAAACAAATACAACAAAAGCGGCGGACTTATTAATGAATCACGTGCGCCACGTTCGCTTAAAAACCGTACGCTTCAAAAGTGTCAAGAAAATCCATGGTGATCATTTTTCTTTTTAATTGTTTATTGTTAGTTTGAACTGATACTTGCCTCTGATACCCTACTGTAACGTTTAATAGGGTTTGAATTCTACTTTGAAATAAATGAGCAGGTAGAATAAATAATAAGAATGTTTCACAATTTTAAAATTATATTTAATACTAGAAACCATATAAACCGTACGTCGCATAAACGACACATAGTCACATTTTCCCAATGCAGTGTAGTGATCACATGCCTAGAAAACAACAAATGAAGTAAAATAAAACTGATCTCCCTGCTCTTAAAAAAATGTATCTTGGAAAATGAATTTACTTTATAATTTAAAATTGGAAGAAAATTGATTCGGTCTCCCAGATAATGGTGGGCTTAATACCTTGGTTTTTATGTTCTGAACAATGGTGGCAATTGCTACTGTGGCTCTCAGTAGACGGCCTTGAGGGATTTATGGCACGTTACTGACACCGTAACTCGAAGGTTCATCTGGCTGGAACCTTTGGAACTATCGAAGACCTTGAAGAACAGCTTCTGGAACTGGCTGCTACCGCTGGCCTTTCAGTCTCTGCGACTCCTTGGCTTTTCTGTCTGATTAACAGCTACTCTCCAACTCCCGTTCAACGACCGCTCTACAACTCCAACACTTCCCAACTACTCTTCATTCCTCCATTTCCACGGCAACTCCACAACGCCTCTCTAAATCTTTCACTAACCACAAAAACCTATAATTTCCCCTTCCCGATTAAAATTTTTGACAATAGGAAACATTCTTTCATTTTCTAGTTTGCGAATGCGGGGTTCACACGTCTTCCAGAAAAGTCGCAAAATGACACGCACCAGAGGCTACTGAACCTTCTGTGGGAACGTACTAATGTAACATTTGCTGGGTAGCGTCTTCTTAATCCCTCAAAGCGCCACTTCTATAGATGTTTTCATGAAGGCGTTTACTTGAAGAGGCTACGAACCCTCTAGTTATGACGATAGTACAATTTACTTTGACAAAATTTTATTTAATTTAAAATGAAAAAAACCTCATTTAATAATTTAGAAGACATGCAATCACTACACTTCAATGGGAAAATGTGTCTATACGTCGTTTTTGCGATGTATGGTTTATACGGAAACAACTCGTTATCCAAACTAGGGAATTTTCATATATACTGATGAAAAGGGTACAGTAGCGTAATTATCCAGATCATCTGCTACAACAGAAAACGACATCCGTCTTCACCCATGAAATCAAAAGTATTAACCTATGCGAGAGGTAGTTTGTAAACTGCATCTTAAAATATTGGAATATTAACTTTAGAGTGGATTCATTTTACAAATCTTAGTTTTTAATTTCTCTAGGAAATTTCAAGAATATGATACTACAAATAGTCTGAACGGAAAAATATCAGCATGAGCTTTCACAGATCATATCCATTATTCCAGCATAAAGCTAGTTAACAACCATAGAACTGACATAAAAACCACAAATAATCTTAGAAATATTTGTTTGATGAATGTAAAAATTTTGTTGCAGAAGTTTCGAGAACTGGATACTTTGGGGCCGTGATTTATAGATGTCACTGTGAATGTCGGGTTCCGATTTGCTAATTTCAGTGGTTTCTGGAGGAGTGAAGAAGGCTTTGCGTCAGAACGAGGCTGGATGTTGACGAGAACGGACTGTTACACTTAACGACACAACATGGTGGACGCGGTGGTGTATTGATGGCAGGGACTGTTACACAAAGCGTGCAAAGTCTGATTTGGAAGGACATGTTCAGATCTGAGCGAGTAAGAAGCTGAGTTTTTGAGACGTCGTGCAGCCAGTATATGTGGCTATTATTTGTCCAATGTTGAAGTGACAGTTAAATTTTTGAGTGGACTTTTCATAAACTTTAGAAAAACTAAATGAGTTTGAGGTAATTATGAATTTTGTGATCAGTAAAATAATTGCTTAATGAATCATTTCAATAGAAGTAATTCAGTCGAAATATAAACGTAAAGCTACCTAAGTCAAAGGAGCTTCTATTCAAAAATATTATGCACCAATTATATTGAACGTTTTTCAAGATTTGTGGTCTTTTATTGTACCTTTGAGATGTGAGAGTTGCAGCTGGCGCCAGCATGTCTGTATATTCGGAAAATTAGGATATCTTTACCAGATTTATAACCATTTGCAAAATTTGTTTATGCAACGTGATAAACTTTCAAAAATTCAAATTAATTATAAACCCTTGCGACCATCCATTTCCACGGGGCCCAGTGTATGCCCCTGGAAAGTAAATCTCGTGCTAATTCAATGCATATTCAGTAATTTGATGATTTCATTATTGTCTTCCTTAAGTCCAAAACATTTGAGTTGTGAAAATGGCGGGTATTACAAATAAAGTTGTTTTTGATTTGTTATGATTTGATAATTCTGTTTTATTATTTGTATCCAAGTAAATTTTCCCATTTCGATTATTACGGCATACTAAGATAAAAGTAGTCGCAAAATTAGACACAAATATTTATAGTATATATTTTTGTTTAATTATATTTTTATTTGATACCTGGCCTGTGACCTCATCACTACTCTGGCGAGAGCAGAGACGCAGTGTCCTGTCATCGTAACTACAGTGGTGAAATGAGTGAAAATAGTGAATTCTTCTATGCCTTAACAGCTAATAAAATATCGCATTATGTACACAGATTTCTTTAATCGATTTTATTTAGTATTCTATTATTATGTATATCTGATATACCTATAAATCCTGTTGCACTGATATATTTTCCTTTTTGAAATATATTTCTAAATTACAAATTATTTTGTGTAATTTTTATTTGGTACATATTCTTGAATATGTATTCTGTGCATTGTTCGTATTTGTGTGCGTGTGTTGCTTTGGTTTCTTATTGGGGTATTGGTGCACTCCATCGTTGTATTTTGTTATGTATGTAATGATTATTTGACTTGATGATTTTTTCATTAGGGGACTAATTAAATACACATTTAAAATCAAAATCAATAAAGAAAGATATTGGCATGCTTCTCAAAATGCTCATAAAAGTTTTCGAGCAACTCATTGTGAACGGAATTTTTACAAAACAGTCTTTTAGGTAGTTCCTCATAAAGTATACTATCTGAAGAAGATAACTTTTTCTGTTTTACTATTTTCATTTCGTTGCTGAAGATGAATCACGCCTCCTGTTGCACCTATTGTCAAAAGAGGTCAAAACTGGAACATTTCCGGACCGGGATGATTTGTAGCGCAGTAGAACCCGCGTCCAATTTTTTATTATTATTTGCGGAAACTTAAATAACAAATATTTCGGCATGAGCAAGTCGCTTGCCAGGAAGAAGGGGTTTTTCCGCGCGCCGTCTTGGCGGCTCGGAATAATAACAAAGGGACTGCGGCTGACACCTGGACCATAAAGCTCGGACACCTCGTCGCCGATTCCGGAATGTCTTAATCTGCCTGGGAATTTGGACCGGGTGGCGTGTGTTCCCCAAATGAAACAAGGGATATGATTGGAGAATATTCATCCCTGCCACCTTAGTAATAGATGTCGGATAAGTGGGGACAAGGTTTTAAAGAGGCTGGCGGAGACAATTTGAGACAGATTTTTGGGAGGTGATACACTGTGATGGCGAGAGGATATTGAAGGAGAGTGGTGGAGAAATAGATTGCTGGTGATACAAGGTGGTGGCGAAAGGAAATTGGCAGCAGAGAAGTTACGGCGAGAGCAGATTTGCGTGATGGCAGCGGAGAGGTGGACCATGCTTTGATCAGTCCAGGAAGCAGGGAAGAAAGGTCTTAACAACAAGGGAAGAAAGAGGAAAAAGCGGAGTTTCCTCAATTTGGGAGCACGACTTCGTACTATTGTCGACCGACCGCTTCAAGTTCCACAACACGGAAATTACAGCGAGACGCCTATGAAAACAACTCAGGTTCGTTAACGAACAGAAAATCTGCTACACGTGGTCACCCAAACCATTAATACCCTGAAATCTTTAATACAATCCCATTTTAATTAATTATTTTTGTACATAATATATACACGCACGACCCATATTAAAATTATTATGTTTACAATTAATAAATGTATATATTTAAACCCAATTATTAAATTCATTAATTAATATTCCCCCCATCATTTACAGATTATACTAATTTCGGCATTCACCCATTATTGCAGTTACTGTGAAAATTGCCCAAACCTAGACGATGATCTTACAAATGTTTCTTAGTATAAATTATACTCTAAAATGCTCTATAAGAGCCATTGACGTACGAGTATATATTCAACGTAATGTTTGTTTAGGATCTTGAAACATTAATGGCAATTAGGAGAACATCATTTCACGAGGTTTAAAATAAAACTGAATTCAATCACCTAGTTTTAATATGAAATGAGGAGAATGATTTATACGCACTCGCATTTTTACATTTTTCTACTTGTTTTGGACTTGTACACACACACACAAACCGTCTCTAAAGATAGTTTGACGTGTATATTTTAATAAAAGGGTAATATCGTAAAACAAAATTCGGTTGAAGTATTTTCCTGAAATGAATTTTTGTACCATGTCTTCAGGAGCAGAATTTATAAGGATTTTTCCAGAGGCAAGGCAATATTTCTCTTAACCGAAGTTAGTTAACAACTTGGTTACCTTAACGTCTTTGGCAGATGTGATACTGAGGTGTCTGCTACATGGTCTTGAAGATACTGATTGAGATCTCCACACGGCGAGTACTCGAACATGAGACACCATGGCTCCGATTTGAAACAAACGCCAAGCAGCTGCACGATGTTCACATCCCTGAGCCTAGCAAGCACTCGCGCTTCTCGCTCAAAGTCTTGTCTGAAAAAGAAAATCAAACTAAAGTTTCCAAATTAATTCTGAATTTGCTCGAAAACTCAATTTAAGCTGTATTCTCGAACGTCTTTTGGGCGTACACGAGACAAAATTTAAGTATAATTCTTAAATAAAAAATAATTTGGAGAAGAGTATTAATTTTTTTTAAATGCCGAAAACAAAGTATTTGTGTAATCGAATTAACGTAATGAGCGAACTATAAATACCGGGAGATCAACTGTTAACCGAACATTGCTTCGAGGTCAAAAACAATTCATACATGCGTGGAATATTCGTGAAACATAAAATTATAGAAACAAAGTAAATAAGGTAAAAAATAAAAAATGGTGCGTTGAGTGGGACTCGAACCCGAGTCCAAATTCCTGCAGTCCAGTTATCTACCCCTGGGCTATAGCTGTTGTAAAAGAACAGGTCTCAACAAAAAATACATGTTTCGTAAGCCCGATCTTTGTAATGGTACCCTTTTTCAAAAACTTGGAAGTGACGTATTTTGAGATATTTCAGCCTGAAATTTGGCTACTTTTACATGTAAAATCTTTCATGAGGAATATCACAAGACATATGAGTATACTAGTATTTCTATTTCTGCACGACTTAATATGGCGATTTCTCTCCTCGGTAACAAAATATGGTGGCTGCTGAGTAATTCGCTTCCAAAATGCCGTCAAAATTTGCCACAACAAAATTTTGTGTCGATTTTGGCTTGAACAGACATCAAAACTGCTAGGTGTACTACTGTTTTGATCATACCACTACATTCTGTGCTAGAAGTTGTATCGATATGCCAAGTTTCGCATTTTCTGGCCGCTAAAACTGATTTGATAAGTTCATTGAAGATGGCCTTGTAATTTTCACAGTTTCAGTTGGGGTTTGGATTTACTTCCTTACAAAATTTCATGAGATTGAGAGGGTCGAGTGGGATCCATAGGTTGTTTTTCGTTGACTTGATATGGAATGACCCATTAAAATTTATGAACACCCAGTATAAATTACATTAAGAGTACAATGTCCAAATGGTGGGATCCATTAACGACATACAGATGAACTCATTTGGTCGTGAGATAAAAGTCAAGTAGTATGACAATAATCTAGTACAGTATGTAATAGTCCAACTGTCTAGATGAAATGCGAAAATAGCTGCCAGTAATGTGATGCACATCTTACCTTTTTGTTTCTGATGCTCCAATCCTTAGAACTTTCACTGCTATCAAATCATAACTGAACGAGTTCTCCTTCGTTTCACGTTGGTTATGGATCTTGCAAAGGTTTATCTAAAAAAATTAAGCTTCTCTTATTTACAGTTTCAAATGTGCAACTAAAGAATACTTTTTTAAAAAAAGTCCCATTGTAACTTATAATTTATTTGTTACCAAGATCATAACACGAGTTCTTATGTGCGATTGTTTAAGATACACTAGACACCAATAGTTACTTATGTCGAAAATACTTTTCTATTATTATAATGATTACTTAGAAAACAATTAGCGTCTCGTGGTTTATCTTTAAGTCGATTGAGTGGAACTTCGACTACAGCAAAATATTTGTCACGAGAGAAATATTTTACATAGTGAAATCTAATTTACAGACATTGCACCATGTCTCATGTAAGAAGATTTTGTTTTGTTAGAATGAAAAATTGTAGGTAAATTAGTTTAAAGATCAACAGATAGTAGAAATTTAAAATGATCATTTCCTTCTGCAAAGTTGGAACAAATACTAAAGTAAATACCGACTGTAATTCCATCCTTTCTTATACTTACTGTCGTGTACTTTAATTAATTTTATGTTCTGCAATTTATATTAGAGCACCTGTGCAGGCGTTCGAGAGAAGAGTTTTTTTCAGGTATTCGAATATGACATAAACATTGATATAGCCAAAGTTGGTTTTATGTTATACCTTAGTTGTTACAGTCTAAAAATTGGTATAACTCGTGGAAGTAATGCTGCGTTTATTTATTGAGAATTGAAAAGCACTGAAAATTATAAACTTCCTAATTTAAAATTATTGTTAATATTAAAGATGATAATTTAATTAAAGAGAAGACTGCGCGGATAGGATGATTGCGCCCACCTCTCCATACTGGCCAACTCCCAGCCTTTCCAACACCACTAGTTGCTCCCGTGGAAACTCTGGAAGCAGAGGTTCATCCTCATGCGCTTCATCATCACCATCGTCGTCGTCGTCGTCGTCTTCGTCATCGTCATCATCGGCGTCTTCCGTAGCGGTGGTGAGCTCGTCCGGAGCCGAGACTGGCAGGGGCGGCAGCGGGGGAGGCGACGAAGGCGGTTCCTTACATGAAACGAAGACACAAATAAAAAATTCAAGTCGACTTTTCATTGTTGCTATTATGCTCACAAATAACGAATAACTTCATTTTGGTGGAAGTATGATACATAAGGAATCCAACCGAGCAAGTTGGTCGTGGGACTTGACCAGAGGATTAGAACATTTACAGCTTTGCTGGATGTAATACGGATAGATTTTCGTGCTACATAAACACCAGGAAAACCTTTGGCCTACGACTTAGTTTGTAACTTAATTTGCAAACTGTTTAGGGATTCTATTAAGTTTTGCACACCTATAGGTTGTACCAGGCAGACAGCTTTCACGGTGCGATTCACTGTCGAATAAAAGCCCATTGAGGGCATAATATTGTTCTTTAGAGGTCCTAAATGGCAAATCATACATATTACGTGTCCAAATCAACGTTAAATTGTGATTTCTGCGGCCTGCAACAAGTTACTAAACTGTGGTAGTTGTTAAACAATGGGACTCATAATAGTGAGAATCGGAGTTCCAGTTCCAATTTCATTCTGATGCGATTTTCATTAGTTACCGAAATAATTACATATGCTAAAAAGCTTTTGTACGAGATCAGGACTGCTTCCTGTCTTATTTCCATAACAAAACGTTGAAGACGTTGGGTCGGCGAATAAATATGTGCCGTTCTTTATTGGATTGGCACAACTGCATTATGTAGACTTTGTTTTTCGTTATTGAAGTAGTTTAAGGCTGTTCAGTATGAAATTTCAAGTGGAGAAAAATGAACACTTTCGATAAATTTTACTCGTTTGCTTTAATCGTGGATGAAGTGCTGCGGGAGAATTTGTGGTATGTACGGGATGGAAGCTTTTGCTGACAGGACTTGTGTGAAGAACCACGCTCTGGCAGACCTTATGTTTTTGATGAATAGCCAAAATCAGTTGACAATTAATGGAATACGATCACACAACATTGTGCGCCATTTGCGTTCATTGAGTAGGTTGCAATATTTGTGCCACATGTGGCGACATGACCAGAGATCAGGGAATATGTTCGCTCACGCTGCCTCTTTACCGTTCCGTTTGTCGTAAGCAAAACCCTATTCCTCGGGGAAATTATTACAGATGGTGAGAAATGATACCAGAGTCTGAACTTATAGAAGAGGAAGGAATGGCTAACCCCATCGAAAAAAGCAACACCATAAAAAATCATGTCTGTACGGTGCAAACTAACTGGCATTCTTCACCATGAAAATATACCAAGGAATGTTTCATCTACCGAACAGCTGAGACGTCTCGGTGTTGCTATTCATCACCAATAAATTTGATTGGGATCCACTTCCTCACTATTGAAATTCACCTCCTCTCTCACAACATTCAGGGACAAGTGTTTCAGGATAAAGCAACTGGCTTACAGAATCCTTCAACGCTAAACCACAACAGTTCTACAGGAGACAACCACTGAATGTGTGAATGGTTTATGATTTGTGTTTCAGTATTGTATTGTAGTGTATTTTACGACTAATAAAACGGCACAGGCTAATGCAGCGACCCATTGTGTCTGATGGGTTATCGGCTAATTGACCACGTGACTGTAATGAAAGTTGACAATCCGACAGCCGTTCCTATGGAGAACGTTCTTTCCCCACTTACTGGCGTCGCCGGAAAGACATCTGTCAAATTAGTAATACGTTGCCTGATAAGAACAATGACAGAAGGCGTTGAAAGATATTAAAAGCTGTTCCGTTGATAGAGATCTTTGTGACGTGCGACAGAAGTCGCATTTGGTGTCCGCAGCGTATTTCTAAGCAGTATTGAAGGAAATATGCTAGTTTACACCTGTGTATCTATGAACCGTACATTACCCCATATATTTCAGGAAAATTAAATCTAATTCTGTCACGGAAACATCAAGAATTATTTCCGTTTGGAGTAGCTAGCGAGTCTAAAACTAGAGATATAATAATAAAATAATAACAAAAATAGTTTACTGACTCTTTGATTTATAAAAATAATATTATACTGTACTATTGAAGATGGTATTATATTAAACCATATATATTTATACACTTTTTATGATCCTAACTTCGATTCTTAATATGAAAAATATTAAGTCCATGTACCTAATGTCGCGCGACTTTTTAGCGTGATTAAATAATAATAAAACTACCTGACTAAAAAGTGTCAGATTAATTAATTTGATAATTATAAAAATTGAAATGAATTTGAAAATGTAAGGTTTATAAGTTTAAAATTTAATCAACGTCTATTTGTCTTTCTTTCATTAGAATGTAAATGTATTTTAGACAATTATCCATGACTTTTTGAAAGCAGACAGTGCCTTAAAAAGAGAATCAAATTATGTACACCTCTCATTGCATGTCAGTGAACAAGCGAAAAGTTTGGAGTTCTAACTTGAAACGAATTGGAAGTTTTTCTTCAAAGGTTTGCAAATACTTATTTTACCTAGCGTATACATTCATGAAATAAAAAAGTTTGTAAAGCGGAACATAAGTTTGTTTCAAACGAACGGCGAATTTCACGAATACGCGACTAGAAATCGCTTATCTCTCAGGTCGGACAAACAATAATCACAAAAGTTGAATGAATCAATGCACAAATATTCTATTAAATGGCGCGTTTTACTCTGTGCAGGAGTTTCTTGATCGTTCCCCTACTAATTGAAATTAATCTACCTGTGAAAGTGTTGAATGTGCTGCTATGTAAAATTTCCTATTACTTAACTTTAAAACTTTCTGTATAGATTTTCTGCTCTTTTATTTGTTTGTCTTGCCCGGAGATATAGCGTAAGGTCAGATTTCGCGTCGTGCAGCTCCTAGAAGTGAAATCCCTATTGTTTATGTGTGGCTTTGTGCTTCTTAGTACGTGTTTGTGCTTTCTAGTGTGCGTGTCGTGTTTCCAATGATTCTTATACTATATGTCGTTTATACTAGTAAAGTATTTAAAGAATTTTTGTAGTTAATTGTTATTTTATTTTGGTCTTATAATTATTTGTTATTTGGTGTAATGTATGACGAATCATATTTCCTCAACCGAAGACTAATGGAAACAACAATAAATGTAAATCTAAAATCCAAATTGTAGAAACGTGACATGGCGTGAAATCAGAAATGTGTGCGATCGCAGATGACAGAAACGGACTAGACGTGACATCGCAGAAACGTGACGTGCCGTGATACATAAGACAACATAAGCACAGCACACTTTTGGAATTAATGTGAAGCACGTGACGGCAGTATATCTAGCTTACACTCTCGCGCAACTGCTTACAACGGCGATGCCACACAGAAATAATTTAATAGAGGAATGGAACGGAAGGGAATGCAGTCATCACAAAGGTCACCAAACGAATTCTAAATTCGTGACAACTGAAGCACTCCAACGTCGCAGAGGACACGCGTAGGGATTTGGTATCAGTGCTACTATCAAATAGATACCTGGAAAATATTGGTGTTAAAGTATCGATACCCGAGAGTTGGAAGAATTTAAGGTACAGATATTTTAGATATAGATATTAATTAATTAAGAAAGCAGTAACCAAGATAGGAGTAAGCCAAGGATGCAGTCTGTCGCCCACGATCTTTAACTTATATGCATAACAGGCGATGAAGATAGTTAAAATGGAAAATGAATCAAACTGGAAGGCAAAGAAATAAAGTCCCTACACTTTGCCAACGATACTGTAGTATTAGGGTAGTTAGAAGAAGATATAGAAACCATAATAAATGACAAAAACGTGATCCTGGATTAATAGTTCAATATGAGGACTAATAGAGGGAAAACGAAGGCGATGGAGTGTAGTATGGGAAGCAGTGAAATAATAAAGTTGTTAGATTGAGAAGGGATATTTTGAAGGAAGTTAAGGGATTCTGCTACTTGGGCAGCATAATAACTAGGGATGGTAGAAGTATAGTAGACATAAAGACTACACAGGCAAGGAAGGCTTTCGCAAAAAAGAGGAATTTACTTACGGGTAATATAAGTGTGAATATTAGGAAATCATTGCTAAAAATGTTCGTATAGGGTGTTGGGTTATATGGGTGCGAAACGTGGACGTTAGGAGTTGCAGAGGAAAATAATAGGACCTTTGAAATGTTGTGCTATAGGCGAATGCTGAAAATGAGATGGGTTGATAGAATCACAAACAAGGAAGTTCTAAACAGAATAGGGGAAGAGCGAACAATATGGAGGGCGTTGACCAAGAGAAGGGATAGATTAATAGGCCACGTTTAAAACATGAAGGTCTTGTAAAATTACATTAGAGAGAAGTGCGTGGGGTAATAACAGAAAAGAGGGAGACCAAGGATGTAATACGCTAAGCAGATAAGGGTGGGATTAAGAATATGGCAGTTACGTGAAAATGAAAAGGCTTGCGCAAAATAGGTTAGTATGGAGGATTGTATCAAACTAGTCTTAGGACTGAAAAATACAACAATTACATAGTAATTATGAATCCAGAATCGTTCGTGAAATGCTGCACATTAATCATGATATACGAGGTAGATATATAAACATAAATATAATTTTTATAATAGTTACATCAGGTTTAAGGTTGGTTGAAGAGAGATTTATTTTTCTTCTTTTCTGTTCGATGTATTTTAGCTTCTAGGAACGAGGAAGTTGAGAATGCAAAACAGTTCAGGATAGGAAAAATGGACGGGGTTGGTTGAAGGGTCCTGTGGTCGCTAGTCGTACGATGATACATACCTTGGGCGCTCAATCATCACTGTACGCAACACACATACTGTGTCACACGCACAAAGAACTCAGTTCAAAAAACTAGGCAATAATAACAATCGACTAAAAACGCCCAAGAAAAAACTACCGCCCCAAAAGTTACAGTTCTCAAAAGTATTGGAGAAAAAGTATCGATGCTCAAAAGTAACACAAAAAGTACTTGTATCGAAAGTCGAAAACCGATACCAGTAAAGTGTCATTTAACTCACCGACTGTAACGTAAGTGAGCGACCAGGGCGACATCTTCTGTCCGTCATCGGCAAACGCAACGATTGTCCTACGTCCCCCAGATACCGTCACAGCTACGAACATTGAACACGCCGGAAACATGTAATATGATATTAGGTAATGCTCTTAACGTTGATTTATTTTTCAAGTAGAGTAATTAGGAATCATTTGTATTTATTTGTTAACATTGCAATTTTGTTCACATCGGATGCAAGCCGTCATGTGGAGAAATTTTATGACTGCTTGTTCCGATTCTCCCGAGGTTTCCGACTTGACCTGGGACTGGCGACAGGATTCCGGAAATGTGACCTAACTATTACAAACAAAACTTTCAAGGTCGTAGTGGCGAAAATACGTAAGCCAGTGGTGAGACTCGTGGAACCAGGACGGAGAGGAAATTACCATATTTATAAGGAGCAACTTTGAACTCTGAAACATAAAGCGAAAGAGAGAAGAGTTTTGAGGAGGGATTTCGAAACTTTGGGGTTTTGAAAACGGATGCAGGAGTTAGGAACAGTTACAGGTTGGATAGAGTAGAATGATAAGACGGAAAATGACACAAAGTTTTAGTAAAAACTAATAGAGGTAGAAAGTGATAAAGTATATAGAAGATGCATGTTCAAGAGAGAAAGGTATGACAATGGTACATCTGCGCGAGAACGCCGGAAGGAAACTTCGCATCCAGAAGCTGTAAGATACGGACCATGAGTTATGCAGCGTCGGAAGCAGGAAACCTGGGCATTGGAACTTCAACACTACTAACACCAGTTGTGCGGCACAGGAAAAGATAAAACCCAGCTTCGCCAAGGAAAGGCTAATAAAGAAATACCACTGTTAATTTTTAGACTAGCTTCCTAAGATCGTATCGTTATTTTTCGACGAATAGCCTCTTGGCCCACAGGTACCATGAGATAAAAAACTCATTTTCATAATTTTTTATTATAAGTCTACAAATGACCAAGTAAGGATAAATGACTTCAGTTTTGAAAATTTGTTAACCTTACCGTCGCTGTTGCGATTGCGCGGGCTGTAAGTGACTGCAAGATCAAGCCATTATTTTAATTGTTTCTTATATTTTCTGTGTATCGATTCGTCTCCATTACAATGTTTTCCCAAAAAAATATTATTAACTATTCACTTAAAAACGTCTAATCTTTTTTTGATTTGTTGTGTATCTTCTTCTTTTGTCATTATTTTTAAAACAATGAATTGAAATTAGTTACAATATCTGACTGTTTCGAAAACAATCAATTTTTTGTTTCCTTTAGACCATATGAAGTCAAGAACGTAACGTCGTGTTATAACAGTCAATGAAGTTTATATTAATGTTTTTCTGACATAGTTTTCTTTAAAATTCATTAATTGAAATTTTTAACCGGTTCAAAAACAAACTCAACATGATCGTATTTTTCCTTCGTACGTATTATCAATAAAGAAAGTTCATTTTAGGAACTATCCATACATTATGGTAGAATCGTGCAGTAGTTTTCGCAGTGTGATGAAGGTCTTCGAAATGTGGCCCCATAAATGCTTTTTCTATTATATAGTCTTTTATTATTTCAAATACAGGCATACAACATCATGTCCGCTAATCGTTTAATTAATTCTCCCAAACATTGAAACTAGTAACCTGATGCAGCCTTCTCTCTGTGAATGAGCACGACACGGCCCAGGTTCTACGTTGTGGTGGCTGTAGATATTTTAATTTTACAATTAATTTACACTTGGCAATCTTTTAATCTATTCGCCATAATACTTGAGGGGTAACGTTAACTTAATGAAAATATTAAATGCGTTTAAATGTTATAATAAGTACATTATTAAAAAATATGACCGATAATTCTGTTTATAAACATATAAAAATATAAGAAAATAGTTCATAACAATTCACAGTATTTACACATTAAAGTTTCTGCTGCTAGCCGTGATAGTTTGGAAAATTACACTAAAATATGTATGGAAAATTAAATAAAAACATACCGCGGTGAAAAATTTAAAATCCCATAAAAATATTCAAAGAATTTTAAAGTATTTAAAAACCTCCTAAATTACCGCGTCAACGTGATAACATTGGGCATATCGGATGGCTGACCAGGCTGCTCCGCCTCAGATGTCGTCCTCTGATAGCTTCTGCTCTGACTGCAGGAGACGGCAGCTAATTACCCATGGAGGAATTGCAGGAATCCACCTCGAATCTCCGAACAGACAAAATGCTTCTGCTTAAGAGAATGTCCACTCTCCAGGGAGAACTCCTCTCTTCCCTGTTTCTGAACGCATACTTTCACTCTTCCGAGAGAAATCCTTTCTCAGCGCGGACTGACCTCTCTCTTTATTATTGGTTTCATCTGGAGCACCTATCACAGTTTGTAATTTTGAAGGAAACACGGCTCCAATAGCCCGCGAATTTAATAAATTTTCGCCATTTGTCCCTTGGCGAGTAGAAATAATGTATACGAGAACACGCACTTCCAGTTCTACGAATATTTTCGCACTTCTTTGCACTTGCAGATTTTACATTTATAGTGTTAAAAGCATCTAGTCCCAAATATCGACTCAGGTCAAACATTTTTCCCAGTGATGCGACATTTATTACCTCCCGGAGGAAATGGAAGAAAAAACATACCTTTCCATGCGATCAGCCAGATACAAAAAGTAATCTGCATTTGAAATATACACTTATCCTACGTTAACATCTACTTAATATCTCGCACATGACGCATGTGCTGAATAGGTCCGTAGTGCCAACTTTTCAGTTGGTGGACGGGGTGAAACGGATTAATGCGCATTTCAGTCAGAAACCGTGTGCTAGAGCCGTGGGTAACATGGAAATATACAAGCTGGCTTCTTTAGCACATGTGCACCGGCCACCACAGAAACTATCTTATAGTATAGAATGTCTTGACTGCATAGAACACTTGTGGGAAAGTAACACTGTTTTTATTTGCATATACTGAACTCTTGGAATGATTGCTTTACTTTATTTTACCTTACGGCTCAATTTAGTCCAATCCTAATTTATGTTCTCCGTAATACTTCTGGCGATACTTCCCGCGATACAAGAGGATCTATCAATTGGCCAACACGTTTTCTGTCCGTTGCACTCACCTTCCACGTTTCGGAAGCAGGGTAGTACTGGTCTGGAGGCGGTGGTATGGGGGGCGGCTCAGGGTAGAGCAGCCTCCGCGCCACGGGCGGAGTGTGGGCGTGGGTGTGGCTGTGGCTCACGTGCGGCACCGCGTACTCGCGCGAAACCACGTCAGGGACTCCCGCTGTGCGAAACAAACATCATACAATAACAAAACTGCTAAACAGCTCACACAAACAAATAATTATATATTCATTTCTAATTATTCATATCGTTTTGGCCACATTAGACCGATGCCTAAATGTGAATAGATTAGGCCAATGCTTCACATATCGTTTCGACGGCAAGCTCCGCCATCGCCATCATTGAGGCACTTAATTATACGTCCACGATATCGAAGTTTGCGGTTGAAATGTTATCTCAACCCGAAAAAATAATCTGGGTGGTTGGTTTAGCTCACCAAGATATCCAATTTTTGTGTACGATCCGTGCTCATCACATTTGGTACAAGGACAGAATGATTCTAGAACACCAGTAGGTCAATAAACCCAATTTTTTACTAGAGGTGCGAAAGATAATTTATTCTGAACTTTATTACCAAGTTTGCGTAAGAAAATAATCATTTAAGTTATAAAATAATCCATAGGTATGACGTGGGTCTGAGATAAGTTAACCATCATTACGGCTCATAAATGTTGTACGGAAGCTAAATCTTCTATTTAAGTACTGAAATTCTTAAATATTCTATATATGTAGCTATGCCCACGACTTCGTTCTTGTGGAAATAGTTTTTTTTATTTTGCCTTAAAAACGACACAACAGATACAGAATTTTGATAAAGTTGAATTAATTGAATATACAAAAAGTACGGTATCACTTATTTATGATCGCTTCATAGCAAACCTTATAACCCGCTATCAAACGTTTCGGAGGCAATAAAAACGAGCAATTACTAAATATTAAAATTTACCTGGCACGACAAATAAAAGTAATTTACGTGTACATCATATCGACGATCCAAAGAAGTTTATTATTATCTCAGGGAGTTTGCTCTCCGCCAACAATAGGTTGATTACGGCGCGAATTCTACTGCGACAATAGATGGAGTGAGAATGCTCTCCCTTTCTCTCTTATGCTACCTAAACTACTCTTATAATAACACAGTATGTAACTCGCAGTTGTTTATACGACGCCTTTCGCGCGGCAAATCAAAGGATTTATAAATATTTACATTGATATCTTCTGAACTCTGCAAGATATAGAAAAGAAACATACACGGAAATTTAAGTTAAAATTACTGTTTCCATCCCCGAAATTTTCATTGAAATCCGGTTAGACGTTTCGGAGAATAAACAGATCAAGTGTATAGGCAACACGCATCGATTTGAATGCATGTATACGAAGATGTATATATATATATATATTAATATATTTATCCAATTTATTGAAATTAATAATGAACAAAAATGTTTATAAACGCTCAAATTTTCATTGAAATCCGTTGATCCGTTTCGGAGCCTATTCGAGGCAAACATACAGACAGTCAGACAGACACCTCAGTTTTATTTTCTTGGTATAGATAAGATTGGTGACAAGTCCACCTGACTGTTAAAAATTATTCGGAGAGTTCGAGACACACGTCAAGGAAGAATATATGGAGTAAAAATACACTTAACTCTTTCATAATGCTTGAAAAATCTTTACAAATATTGAAATTCGCCATAGACAGATCTGAAAATATAATCACATTTATGACTTACCAAAAAAGGTTTTTGTACAATGATTACACTACGACATAAACATAATAAACATTATTCATTACGGCTTCTAGTTATGAACATTTGTATTGACTATGGAAAAATTGTTTTTTGATTTCGACACCCGAAAAATAACTTATGAAAATCAATTGACATAAGAGGAAAATTTCGTCTGTAAGTTAACAATTCAAGGATTTGCGTAATTTTAATCTGTATCACCTGAAAAAAGCCCAAAATAAGAGATGAAACATTATGATTCGTTTTCAAGTATGGATAAAATAAATAAGTAACTAATTAAATATATGTTTTCTGACGAATGACTATTGCATTTATTTTAAAATGGAAGATAGTGATTTAAAAAAGTATTTTATGTTTCATGTAGATTGTAAATACATGAAAAAGTATATTGCCGACCTCCTGTGGTCTAACGGCTAGCGCGGCTGCCTCGCACCACAAACGTGATACCACTGCATAAGTTATTGTACTTACATTTGGTTGTCTATGTGACCATTATTAATTACTCAATACAGGTAATACAATTCTAATAAGGATCATGTATATTTAATTTTACCCTACCTAATCGTGCACAGTCGCTATTGACCTTGCAGTTGATGCGACTATAACCAAAAAACAAAAAGTATATTACTGTTAAAGGTATTACCTATTGTTCTGAATGTTTCCTAATTAGTGAACTGAATTTTTTGTCCTACCGATGTATAACAATGCGAAGAACTAGTTAATTGGACGTTAAAAGTGTTGGGTTGAGAATATGTGGTAACTTACACGAATAACGGCGCCGTGCCTCGTTTGCGGAGTAGAGGTTGAGGAACTGTGGGTCATGGCGGGCGGCCGCAAGCTTCGTGTTGTCAGATTCATGCAGGGAAACCTGGTCGTAAACCCTTCCGTTCGCATTCACATTCACTCGCATATGAGGGTTCTGAAAAGAAAAACGTAATATACATGTAAACGTTTCTAGTAACTTTTATCCTTTTATTATGTGGGATTCTTAATCAATTTAGCACAGTAGCACATGATGACCGGGTAAGCCTTCAACGGGAGAGCAGGAATTTACTTTAAAGAAGTGTGAGTGAAACATAAAAAGTGAATATGTTAGACGGGAACAGTGTTGGACATATCTATCTAACCTTGTCATCGGGCGGTGGCAGAGCCGTTGGCGCGGCGCCCTTGAGGCGTCGATGTCTTAGGACGATGAAGAAGATGGCCGCGGCCAACAGGACTATAACTGCCGAAAGAGCGCCGATCACGGGCCCGATGTATGCTGGCGCCCCGGCGTCTCCCTGCGATTCCACGGGTCCGGGAGGTGGCGACGCCGTAGGCGCCGGCGACGCGACGGGGCTCTGCGCCGTGGCCACGGAATACTGCACCATGTCTCGCTGCGGCGTCTCTTCCGGCGACGGAGCCTCCAGTTGCGAGAAGTTGAAGTTGCCAGAAACCGCTACTGCAACGCAATTTTATATATACTTAAGCGTACATCCCATTTCCATATCGTGATTACCTCAGGGTGAAACCATAACGGTACAACAAAGTTGGACGTTAGTTCTGTAGTAAAGTAAGCAAAATGCTCGCCTCTTGGTCGAAACAAAACATTCACAAGGCTCGGGTAATGAAAATATACTCCAGTTTCGAATCACTGGATCGTGATCCAAATCGAGCACTGTCAACAGCCACTCTATATATTTTAAGATTCTTCCCGACTCGCTATGTGGTTGATTTTTCTCTTAGAGGACGAAGCTGAAGATCTGAAAGTGGCTCCGGAGTAAAACTTTTTAACATAAAGTCAGCTTAATTTTAACTACCGAAATCAACGTTAATTTTATAATTTATTAGATGAACATCCAGCATATTCCGGAATTAACGGATATTTATTCAAACTAGCTTATAAAAGGCATTAATTCGACGCTAATATACTGGTCAACAACATATAAACTTTTATTTGCGTATTACATAAATATTAGTATGTAAACTGTGAGCTCGGCGGTTAATGAATAGAGGCAGATCGGTTATTGCATCTCATTTTGGCTTGACCATCAGAAGGTCAATGTTTGTGTTCGGCGTTTGGAGAGTCAATGCCCCTAGGGCAGCGGTTACCAGGGGAGGAGTGACCGTCCTACAGCCAGGGGGTAACGGACCAATTTGTTGTGTACATATTTTCAGAAAATTCACGACGTGGAGCCAGTTCTTGGAAGGGCACGAAATGCGGGAAAACGAACGCGTTTCGAGAAGAGATAACTTTTTTCCTACGTTCATTAAATTATAAATGTTTAAGTGTTTGATTCTTAAATAACCTCCTACAATTATTTAATTTCAGCGAAGACCCCTGAGACTCTCATGCTCAGCTCAAGAACACAAGCGTCTTGGCACGACGATTATCAACTCCCTAGTGCTGCTAAGGGGATCGCGTGTCATATATTATATATATAATAAATTCTGCACATGAATAGCCAAATTATATTTTTTGTTTACATTGAAGTTGAAAGTATGAGTCATCTTTCACTGTTTAAATAAAAGAAGCTATAAAAACGAACTCTACACTTCAGTTGTGTAGTGCACACATTTATTATATTATTAAAGGGGCTCTTTTCATTGTAATTAAATGAATTTTAAACAATGTTTTTGAGCTTGACTTCCGCAAATATCCGGCCGCGTCTCACAACATAAAAAATCTATTGAAGAGAAGGCCTTTGAGGGATTAAAAAGCCGCTAGCTATAAGAAGAAATAAATGTGTCAGATGAAGTAATTAGATCTCCACACTTTGTCACGTTTCAGACGTTCCCACAGAAGGTTCAGTAACCTCTAGTGCGTGTCATTTTGGACAGAAGTGTGAAGAACGTATCTAAGAATTCGAAAATGTAATAATGATTCCCATTGGCAAATATTTGAATCAGGAAGGGGAAATCACAGTTTTCGTGGTTTGGTAAAATATTGAGGAGGGAGTTAGTTGGGAAGTGATGGAGTTGTAGAGCGGTCGTTGGACGGTGTTGGAGAGTGGCAGTTGATCAGACAGAAACACCCGGGATTCAAATAGAAGAGGCCTTCAGCAGAAATCAAAGGACGCGGTAGCAGCCAATTCCAGAAGCTGCCACTTCAATGTCTTCAATAGTTATAAAGGTTCTGCCCAATATACCTACGAGTTCCTGTATCAGTAACATACTAAACCGACCATCCATTAGTGTTTGACTAGGTGTTTAAGCTCACTATCCTCTGAGACATGGAATCAGTTTGCTTTCAACTTTAATTTATAAAGAAAATTCATTTTCCAAGATATACAATTCCTTTTAATTGAACAGGGAGATAAGTTTTTATTTTATTTCATTTGTTGTATTCTTGTGTTAAATATAATTTGAAAATTGTAAACTTTATTTATATTCTCTACCTGATCACTTAACTTAAAGTAAGTCAAACCTATTAAACGCAATAAAAACTTATCGAAAAGATAGATTCTTAACATTTACTCCATGGAAATTTATAATAAAATAAGATGCCGACAGATTCAACGAATTAATAAGATCAAAAATTATATATGGATATGTAAATACTTCATGTCTTGTAAGTTTCAACAGGAAATTGTATAACTATTAGTAAGAAACCGTTTAGCACGCATCTATGAACACATTTACTGTTCCGCAGGGAAAACAGTCAGAATAGAGTTTGTAAATTTAGATAAAAGATTCTGTATCGCAGGTTACGCTATGTTTAACGAAATTTTTATGAAGCAATGATCTTGAGCGGACAAATTAAGATCAAACGCTATATTTATGTTAAAAGAAAAATTACAAATTTATGACGCCCGTGACAGACTTAAAGGCCTGTTTAGCCTCTAATATAAATATTATATTCAAAGAACGAGTATAACGAGATAGTACGAAGCAAACATGCTCTTGTAAGCATCATCAGGTCCGTGTATTGTGATAATATTTTATTCGTTATATATATATATATATATCTACCATGTAATGAATTAAATTTGTGAGTTGAAACTTTAAGTAAGTGCATCTGTTTCCTAAGCGTGGGAGGCAACTCGCATTCCTCTGGACAAAAGATTGACCCTTCCTTTTTAATGTGCAAGAGAAAGCCCATTCACGAAAAACAGGAAAAACGAAAGTACCGTGGAGAACTTGAAATCTCACAGATTAACGCAAAATAGGTATTTAGGTCCAGCAGGGAAGGGGGGGAGGTGAAATTTTCCTATTGGCTGTAATTGTCAAAGAGCAAGCCAATATAAGCGTTAGAGGATAAGAGCTGAGTTGTGGTTTAAAATTATGTAGCCTCCCACCGAACGTTCGTGAGACGTTGATGTAGAGAAGTGAGAGAGATGATGTTTGGGAGACGGAGAAAAGTTGTGGCAGAGAGAATTTGTTGGGACACGGAAGAAAGGCCAACTAATGCTAACCTAAAACAAAACTGCTAGCCGCCGGAAGGAGATAAGGGAGTCTCCGGCAGATTGGTCCAGGAGATCCAGCTCGGAGGTTGATGAAGAGAGGTCATCCCCATGCAGCCACCAGCAACCATTATTCATCGACGCAGACCGGGATGCAGATGTATATACTTATCTGGTATCTGGCCTATTGCCATTAGAAATCCAAAATAGCTTCACAATTAACCGCAATGAAAACCCTAATGTAAAAATCTCATGCAAATGAATTTTTAAAAATAATTTTTTCTATAATTTGTCAATAACATCTATACTTTTGATAAAATATTGTAATTATATAAACCTCATAATTTTTAAAGATAGTTTAGCCTTTTCTTTTCCGTAATAAATCATGCTTAAAACACGACTGTCAAAGGCGATGCGCCTACAATGCAGAACTACGAAGACTGCCACGAAATTCGGTCTGAACCAGACTGCCATCTTGCAATACGTAAGCTTTCAAGCATCAAGATACAAGATAACAGACTTCAGGTTTTAATCACTAGAATTATCGAAACTTCCGACCTGCCTAAATGTTTTGAATAATGTTTGTATATTGGTTAAAGTTTTCATCCTTATGACAAACGGCTTTAGAAACACATTTGGTTTAGATGTACGATTATCCTCAGAGCCATGCAAGATGCTCCATGGTATGTGAACATACCTTTCATCCAGGATGTTATTCAAGAGAGAGCCAATAAACACCACAAGAAACTGGAAATCCATACCAACCCTCTTATACAACCACTGCTGCAATACAGAAACCACAGAAGACTAAAAAATGCTGACCAATTGACCTCAAAGTGGGGGTAACAGGGGTCAGATCACTGGAGAGAGACACTTCAAAGAAATTAAAAATAGTTCATAGAATCTGTTATTCTGATTGCTATGTCAAGACATAAATTTTAAAGAAAGATGTACGATGGCAATATGGTCTTAAAATTTATATCGATACAGCAAAGACTAAACGCAATAACTTCATATTTTTCCAGAATATCTTTATAATACTAACGGTAATATAAGTATTATTCAACTGACGAATTTACAGTAGTCCTTATAGTAAACTACCCAATTAACTTACTGAATTTGGGTTTAAAAATCAATCTAACTGGAATATTCAAGTAAAAGGCCAACACGTCGTGGTGAAGTATAAGAAATTTTCATAAAAGTTTCGCGGATATGATTTTTAATTAGAAGTAAGAAAATATTAATGGTTTAAAAAGACTTTCCAAGTAAATACATTATTGACGTTGTAAATGAAACGAGAGGTTTAATTAATTATTTAAAATATATTTATATGTGTTTCGTGTTCAGCTTAAATTTGAGTTAAAGTTTGTTTATTTGCTTTTCCAGTCATCTTACGTAAGAAACAAATACTCTGTGATATTTCGTTTGTAGACTATTTAACTGACTCAGAGTTTACTTAAGCTCTTTCTTGCAAACATTGTTATCTTTCAGAATAATTCTCTTTATGTGCTTAGTCAGAAATGTTTCTTAAGCGAATATAAGACCAGTTGCAACAAGATTTGGAATTCCACGTACTTTGGAGGCCCGCCCTTTTATGGGTCTTTTCCCTGTTTGTCTTGCACTTGAATGTGCTTGGAGAATTCTCCTCTGCGATTTACTGGTCCGGCAGTTTTTCTAGTTCCTTTCTGTAGTAGGTACACGTATTCCTGTAAGTGGAACCGACGCGAACAGAATTCCCAATGAAAACGAGCCCCAAAATTACCAAAAAGTGAATCCGAGGCATTTATTTGCTACTGAGATTTGTGAATTATTTATCCAAGGTTCGTATAGAGCGCGTGTAGAAAATTGTTAGCACATTTTTGGTATTTTAACAACTACGAACTGTATTTTTAAATTGGTACTGTGGACTTTGGTTGCCTGAGTTTACGAGTGTTGCATAAATGATCTTAATATGTATTAGAAACCATTCATTTCGCCACTATATTTTTGAGAAAATGCGCAAGTGTAAAGTAGTTCTTAATTAAGCACATCTAGCTTGATATTACTATAGAATTAATTTAACAAATAGTTTATAATATGTTGTTTGCATTTACTGAAAAGATACGTGAAAATTAGGAGAAACAGAACAAATTTAAAATGAAGAGTGAGATGACAAAAGAAAAATATTAAGAGACGCCTAAGAAACATGCTAATAGTTACAATGATAAAGCAGCAGAGTTGCCAGGTGTGGTGAAGGATAATAGAAAGATTGAACCAAACATCTGGAGCATGTAAAGATAAATTATTGAAGCTGGTTTTTTATAGCTTCAATACAGAGTGGTCGATATACAACAGACATGAATTATGACCGCATCAGAACAGTCAGACTACAGAAAATAGCCATTATGATTTCAAGGATCAACGTGCGCGAGTAAAGGTAATGACTTTCGAAATCTTGAATTGCTCGAGCTTAACATTATACTGTTGCTGTAAACGTTTGAAATATGTTTATATTTAAAACGAAAATTAAATGTGTAACAACTATGACAGATTTAAAATATGTTCTGATCATGTCATATTATTTATTAAAAAAGAAATACATGTGGTCTGAGCAGCGATTAAAACGCATCTTGAGTTGGCAGTTTCATATTGATATTCAGGACTTCGCACTAGTGTTTATTCTGCTAAAAACAAGAAGATAAATGACGATTGGCCGATGGAAGGAATGCAAAGGATAATTGCTGGTAAAATAAATCTTTTCGACGTGGGTAAATTTACAAGTTCAGGACTCTTTGAAGAGATTTTCAATGTAAATTTTGGACAATTCGTGGTTATATGTTGCCGATTGTGCTTGGTGAGCACAAGAGCATGAACTTCTGGAACTCTGAAGTTCGATAAATGCTCTGTGTACGCCAGCAAAGTTTGGAATCACGTACAATCCATGAAGAAAATTAGAAATTTTATATTCATATTAAATTACATGAGGATGACTATGGCAATACCGAAAGCTCCTTCTAAATCAAATTTGAAATCAAAATTAAATTATAGTTTTGTTTATTTAAGTGACATTAAAATAAGGAAAAATTATTATACTAAATAAAAATAATTATTTAACAAAATATAAAAAAACTTTATTGAAAATAACACGACTATGACTTTTGTAAGACCTCTATTGCATACTGAAATCAGAGTTCGGGAAGGAAAACTGAGCTTGAAAGGCAGAGGCAGAGAGTGGGAGAAGAGAATAGCAATTATCAAGTTGTGCACATCAGGGAGAGAAGAGTCCTTGCGAGTTTCAATATAGACTGGGCTTAAGAGAGGTTTCTATGCAGATGTGAGAGAAACAAAGGGAAGAGGATAATTCGGTTAACCCCCATGTAGAAAGAAAACAAGAGATTTTTTAAGTTTGACATTTTCATGCATTTATAGTATTCTTACTTTACTAATTTGTCTCAAAACTATTTTGACTGAGTAACCGATATAAGTTCAATAAGATGTTAAATTTTATTTTCTTAATATTAAATTTTTGAAAATGAATAGCTTCTTAACAAAATAAGTAAAATTTATTTAATAAACACATTTAAGTAATATTTTGTTGACTGTATTATACAGTAATTACTATCACGATCCAGCATAAGCCGTACAGGATACAAGCGTGACAAGAAGATGGTCCGTGGGATTTGCTGACCACCTCTAGTGGCGGCTTCGACTTATACGGTGCAAGCCTACTTAGACTTTGTCCAAGGGGGGGTAAAGGGGGGGCGAGTTGAGGCTTAACCAACACTTTTTATAAATAGCGACCTAAAACTCAGTTCCATGAATGACCATCTCTAGGGAAGAGCACTCTGGGTTTAGTCACACAAGTAGCTCCTACTACACAATCTTTCACTAACTTAATAAATATTTGTATTCATTTCTTCATTTTACCTTGGGGATTATAAATCCCTACCTGTGACCCAACGGTCTGGAAGTTCTATTGCGATCATAGGGCCAAGTTTGCAATACCTCTAATCTTTATCGCTTTCCTATTCACTCTTCCGTTCAAGACTTTTGCATACGGCAACAGCTGTCTGCTCACAATATTGGAACAGTCGTCCAGCTGCCTTCTAAACTGGTCGAGGCAGTTGGGAATGCGACGACACAACAGCAAACTCCTGTCCCGTCATTCAGAATGGCGAGGGACAAGTACCCAAGAGCTCGACCTACCTGATGGAGGTTTTGCAGGCTTCTCTCTATATGTCTTTCAGGTGAATGCCGTGTAGTATCCTTTAACTGTTTCATATTTTTTAATTATGTAAGTAAACATGTTATACTAACCTTATTTATTTGTTTGGAAGTCAACTATTATCTATGTAATTATATTCGATTACTAATTTCAAGATACATCTGAAGAGGACCCGAAACTAAGGAATGAAATGTTTTGATTAGTGCTAAATTATTTTTTAATACATTTATGACTTTTGATCAGTATTCTGAAATTAATAAAATATTAATCAGCCGAGTGACCTATTTTAATTTTGAAAACCAAAGTCCATTAAACAGTGCAGCTTGGCAATCCAACTTTTACTTTGTACATAATTATTTTCAACGATTCAAAGTCTTAAATTCTTTCCAATTATCAGATATATACAGACATGAAATCTTTAGTTAAAACTTGCAATAACCAGTTCAATACACAATACAGCAGTATCAAACCTCCAAAATATAACCGTATATTTATTTACTTATAAGGTATTTAAAAGAGCAGTTCATAGGATAGTTAATGAATTATGAGGTAAATATACATCTTAATACATGAAACTTTGGTAGACTTGACTGATATATAGGCGAAATCATGCAAACACGCTAGTCGTAAGTAACAGCTGACTGAGATATTCCAACTACATAATCCAGTTGTTGTTACGAGGGCAGTTTTTAAAGTAGGTAATTAATTCTTTGCCTCTGCAGACCTGCACGTGCAATTTTGAGCATGCGCTTCCACCCAAATCCAGGCTCAGCTGTGCAGTATCATCGCTTTGGGTTTTCCTTTGGTTAGCGTAGAAAAGCTCAAAATTAGCCGTAATACTTAGTAATCATGATTATTGAGTTATCAATGAATTGTAACAGCGTACTTGAGACATAGCAAGCAGAAAGTAAGGATATCAATTAAAGAAGGAAAACAGAATCTATCCGTTTTGCCTACGTGAACTCGTAGCGTTTCACAATTACTGATATTGAGTTATTAACATTTTCTAGTGTATATAATAACCAACGTCAGTGAATATAAAATAAGTTTCCGTATGCCGATGATACTTGTCGTATATTGAGTGTAAAATTAATAATGCACTTAACATTTTTGTATTTGATTCAATGTCTAATAATTCCTACGGATGAACGAACGACATATTGCCGTTTAATGTCCCGAACGATATTAATCTTTTCATATCGGCCGCATTGACGGATCCTTGCGATGAGCACTTCTCATGAAAGTCCCGAATAATTGGTTCATTTACGAGCTTTTTTTTTAAAGAAAATAATACAGCTGTTAGTATCAATGCGTGGGAGATTTAGTAGAAGTAAAGAGTGAATGTCTCACCAGAGTCGAAGCTGACTTCGCTGAGCAAGAGCCACGAAGCTGCGAAGTAGAGATGCAGGCGCAGGAAGCGGCCGAGGCGCTGGTGGAGCTTGATGGTGACGTCTCGTGAATGCTCCATCAGCTGATCCGCGACGTACGAGAACACGATGGGTTCCAGCCGCTGGCTGTCGAAAACGCTCAGGTACACTTTCGCGTGCGAGAACACCTACAAATTTATAAATTCTTATCTTCAGGACGGAAATAGATTTTTGTAGACAATTTGAATTTTTGAAAATACTGACGTAAACGATTATAACACAATGTATGAGAATTTAAGTGGCGTTATACTCCAAAATTGCTAAGACGTCCACAACATTATTTCTAAGAAGAAACGAAATCATTAATTTTTTAAGTGACAATTATGTGTGAATTTACTAATAAATTTAGCGAATTTCCTTTAAACATTTACAAAGTTAATCTTACTTTTATTTTCAGTATTCGACGAGCAGTCGCCACGAACGGACGCGTTTCTCAGCACTCTCCGCAGAAAACGCAAGGTTAGTAATACGTGTGTCTTATGGAATGCGGTCGCAACAGGCCGCGCGTAATCAAAGAGCGAAAATGCGCCTATTCACAAACTGATACAGAAGACGATCAACTAGAAAACGAAAATATGGAGTTCGTAGATGAAAGTGAGAGCCTAGAAAATTACCAAAAAGTCAAGGAGCTAGAAAAGCAATTAACTCAAGCTCTAGACGTAGTTAAAACGATTAGAAAAGAACTAGCTAGCCTGCAACAAAAAATTACATTCCTGAAAATTCGGATGAAGAGGATGAGCTAGTAAATAAAGAAACAGCATGGCTACTCCCAAAAAATAAGAAGAGAAAAGCCTCGGAATCACCTGAACAAATTAAACCAAATCAAATCAAAAACAAAATCATTGCAACTTAAGTTCTGAAACCTCCTCCAGTGATAATAAGCAACGTTAAGGATTACCAGAAAATTAAGCAAAATCTGGAAGATATCAAGGTAAACTACAAAGCCTCATTGATGAATAATAATCAATTAAAAATTAATGTTAGTGATGAGGACGCATATCGTATTTTAACCAAAAATATGCGAGAACAAAACCATGAATGGCACTCCTATGAAAGTAAACAGAATAGGTCAATCCGAGTTGTAATAAAAAAATTACATCCAATATGTGACGTAAGAGAAATGGAAGAAGAATTAAGAGAAAAAGGATTTAAAATTATTAAAGTTGAAAACAAAATTAAAAAAGTATTAAAAAAGATCAAAAACCTGAATACATCAAGCTGCCGCTGTTCATAGCAACATTTGAAAACACAGAAGATATTAGAAAAATCTATGAGCTTCAATATTTAGCTCAAATGAAAGTAAAAGTGGAAGCATGGAAATCCAGCAAAACGATACCACAGTGCAAAAAATGCCAAAGATACGGACATACGCAAAAATACTGCAGCAGAATACCTAAATGCGTGAAATGTGCAGGAAATCATCTCACAGCAACATGCACTAAGCCAAGGGATACTCCAGCCTAGTGTACAAACTGTCTTGGAGACCAACCTGCTAATTACAGAGGGTGCGTTCTAGCAAAAGAACTACAAAAATAAACCTTCAGCAAACAAAGAAGAAACAAGGTACAGAGCAAACAACAAAATCTTTTACATCAAAAAGATTGACAGGACAAGTCTCTTTTGCAGAAGCTGCCAAAGGAAACCATTTACCACAAAAAAAGTTTTCACAACCAAACAATCCAAAAAAAAGACAAGACTATGGAACAAATGATGAAGCAGATGATGTTAATGCTACATCAATTTAATGAAAGACTTGAAAAAATAGAAGCTAGAGAGACAGGAGCAATTCCAAAAGGTAAATAATGCAACAACACGAAATAAAGATAGTGACCTGGAATGCTAACGGCCTCCTGAACAAGAAAGCTGAGCTAGAAGTATTTCTAAACTCTCAGCAGATTGACATATGTCTGGTGTCGGAAACACACATGACGACACAAGCATGCGTTAAAATTAGAGGCTATAAAATTTATCATGTGACTCATCCACACAACCAAGCTAAAGGTGGTAGTGCAATTTTAATTAGAGAAACTATTCAACATTACGAAGAAAAACACATACAGAAGAATACCAAATTACTACAATAACAATTAAATCCACCAAACAGAATGTAAAAATTGGTGCAGTATACTGTCCACCAAGATACAATTTAAAACAAGAAGACTACAAAATCCTCCTACAACACATGGGTGAAAGATTCGTAATTGGAGGAGACTTTAATGCAAAACACACAGACTGGGGAGCAAGACTAACTACGACTAAAGGGAGAGAACTAAGAAAAGCAATTAGAATGATAGGGGCTAACTTTCAGTCGACAGGAAAACCAACATACTGGCCCACCGACAGAAATAAGATCCCTGATCTATTAGATTTTTTCATTACAAGAAAAATATCACCGAACTTCCTAGATACCGAAAAAAATTACGATCTTAATTCCTACCATTCAGCTGTCATTCTAACACTAAGCGGACGAAAAATAAAGAAAGAAGCCAAACCACGCCTCGTTAATAAAACTACAGACTGGGAGAGCTTCAGAATAAATATACAAGATGAAATTAACCTAAATATAAACTTAAAAACAAAAGAACAACTGGACAGCGAAACTGAAAAATTTACCAGAATTTTACAAACAGCAGCCTTTAACAACCCGGAAAATTACACATATTACAAAAGCAGTCAATTACCCATCCGAAATACGAAACCTAGTCAGAGAGAAAAGGATAGCTCGGAGAAGATGGCAGCAAACAAGGCACCCAGACGATAAGAATATCCTTAATAACAAAACACAAAAACTGAAACACGAAATTCGAAAGTTCAAAGAGGACTCAATCAGACAATTTCTATCAAACCTAGCAGCAGAAAAAGACTCAGATTATTCATTGTGGAAAGTCACAAAAATAATTAAGAGACCAATAACATCAATACCTCCTATCAGGAAAGGACTGGAAGATTGGGCGAGAGATAATAAACAAAAAGCAAACTTGTTTGCCAAACACCTTGCTGACACTTATACACCGAATAAAATCCAAACAGATAACGTTCTCGAAGAAGTTGATAATACTGAATCTAAAGAAATAAAGCCAGTATCCCCAGAGGAAGTCGCAAAAGAAATAAAATTTAACTTAAATTCAAAGAAGGCGCCAGGATTTGATCTGATAACAGGACAAATATTAAAACAGCTACTAAAGAAAGGTATCCTCATGCTGACATACCTGTTCAATGCAGAATTCAGATTGAAGCACGTACCTGCCAGTTGGAAAGTAGCTGAAGTAATAATGTTACCAAAACCTGGTAAGCCACCACATGATGTCAAATCATACAGACCGATATCACTCTTACCAGTAATTTCAAAATTGTTCGAGAAACTTCTGCTCAAAAGATTAAAAACGTTCATACAAGAAAGTAAATTAATTCCAGATCATCAATTTGGCTTTAGAGAAAAACACTCAACAATTGACCAAGTTAACAGGATTACTGATATAATAGAAAAAGTGTTAGAAGATAAATTAATCTGCTCAGCGATATTTCTTGACGTTGCGCAAGCATTCGATAGAGTGTGGCATCAAGGATTAATATATAAGTTGAACAGAATGCTGCCCAAACAATATGTGGAAATTATAAACTCCTACATATCTAATAGACTCTTCCGAATCAAAGAAGAAGAAGAATACTCTGACTTAAAAGAAATTCAAGCAGGGGTACCACAAGGAAGTGTTCTTGGACCAGTACTGTACCTGCTGTTTACAAGTGACATCCCAAAATTAGATGACGTGAAACTCGCAACGTTCGTTGACGATACAGCGATATTAGCAACAACATCCACAAAGGTACTACAAGTCGCTACTAATACTATATATGAATGGACCAGACAATGGAAAATTAAATTGAATGAATTAAAATCCATTCATGTTAACTTTACGAATAGAAGAATGATTGACCCTCCATCTCTGCACATAAACGGAACCACAGTACCATACGAAAATAAAGCCAAATATCTTGGTATGACATTAGATACCAAGTTGAGATGGAAAGAACACGTAAAAAAGAAAAAGGAAGAACTCAACATAAAATATCGACAGTATAGATGGCTCATTGGAAGATATCCAAACCTGTCTTTGTATAACAAAACTTTGGTGTATAGCCAAATTATTAAACCAACCTGGTCGTATGGTTTACAACTATGGGGATGTGCAAAAGAAAATAATATCAACCAAATACAGACATTCCAAAATAAAGTTTTACGTGCCATGGTGAATGCCCCATGGTACATTAGAAACGCTGATATCCATAAAGACCTTGTTATTCCAATTGTCAAAGAAGAAATTAAAAGATTTGCGGCCAAGCACGAAGAAAGGCTTCGCCGGCATGAAAACACAGAAGTTCTTCAGCTCTCGGACAATAAATACCTGTTCAGAAGACTCAAGCGAAGGAAACCATTTGAATTAGTATGAGTGACATATTACAAAATAAAGCACGCTGCGTGAGCGTGAAATACAGTCGTAGGACAACAATGAAAACTAAAGGATGTCATTGGACTAATTTAGCTAATAAGTAACTAGATATAAGAATTAACAAAATAAAACTAATGGTTGGTCTCTACAGACCAGTTTTAGTTACGGAGGTGGTTTTTAGTGGGTAAAAATCCCACACACCGTGAAGCGCGGGCTTCACGGCGTCTTTCTGAAGATTTTCCACCTGCCAAAAAAAAAAACTTTTATTTTCACAAGCAACAGACTTTAAATTCTACTTCTTCTGCTATTTTAAAGTTTACGTTCTTGTGTTAACTACTAGTCGCCTAAAATCCTTGTGCACAATATTTAGTTCCGGACATTGTTGTAGTGTTCATTACAGATTGGAATATGTTTCCAATTTATTAAATATTATCACGTTTTTCAACCGGGGCGCCCATCAATCTGGCAAATATGAGAGACTCAATAAATGAAACTTTTATTAACTATTTTTAACGAGAATAATTTGAGTGTTCCTATTTTTTTTGGGGGGGGAGGGTCAACAGGCTTCATGAGGGTGATCCTGAAACAGGCAACTCTACTTTAATAGGATAGGAAGGGAATTGAAAAGGGGGATGCGGAAGATAGAGCAATGTAGCCAAGGGTTGACTAAGGTCCCCGGGCAGTGGTTTAAGGATCCTATCCGGTGTTTCACCTAAACATGTGCAGGAAAAACCCTAGAAAACCTGCATCAGGTAGCTCGTGCATAGCGTACTATTCTCACGCCCTTCCGAATGACGGGAGATGAGTTTGCTGTGGGGTCGCAGCATTCCCTTTTCCGTGTAGGAAATGGTGTATTTGAACAATGAGGTTTGCTTCTTGAATAGCGAGAATGTAGGTTCTGTGAATATTATAGGTGTTACATCAAGAGTAACTTAATGTAAGATAACGAATGTTAATTATAATAGAAAATAATCAAACGTAAACCTCTTGTGGTGTAGTGACTAGCCTTATACATCATCATTCACTGGGACTCACTATTCCAGTTGTAAGGCGCTGGTTCAAATCCCGCCTAGGGCATAGATGTTTATCATCATTCTCTGACACTCATAATCTCAGAAGCAGTACAGTAGCCTAACTCAATTTCGGCTTGTGTAACAAGTTATATGTGATTCGGGTCGAAACGATGACAATAAAAAACATAATCAAAAAAACAATATATGATAAGGAATGCTAATTATATAAATAATATAAAAATGACTGCCGAGTGAAATAGTGGATAAATTAATGTTTAAATAATAGTTTAAGTTACATAAATGTTTTAGAAAGATATGAATACCAAAATGTAGAATAAATTGTGTTAATATTGTATAAAATCAATGAAAATGGGTGTCGAAAGAGCCAGATGACAACCGGATGTGAAAATTTTGAAATAATGTAATTCAGGGTTGGAGCGTAGGAGGGTGTCATGAGTAACCCGAAAGAGGGTGGAAGGAGGGGGACGGGACTGACGATACAATAATTAGTCTTTTAGATAAAAAAATAGTCTAAAGGTTTAAATACAATGATTTCAGATTCAAAAATTATTCTTTCCCGTTTGGTATTTTATGGATTGTTTTAAGGCAATCATTTGAACGTCTAAGGCATTAAAAACCATTTTCTGTACCAAATTGAGGTATTTTTCATCTGAAAAACATCTTGTCCTTTAATATTATTGCTAAGACTACAATAAAGCTGCCAATTTATTATATAATCTGGAGTTAATCCCAACTCTGCAGACTCTAGACAGGTAAACGAAGGTGCTATTTTATTGGAAAATGAAAAGTAAATTGATTTATAAATAGCTTATTAAGGTGTCTGGCAACACAAGTCAACTTTTCGTACCTGAACTCCTTTACTGAACTGATTATTGACGTGCAAATGCATGGCTGAGAAGTTCCGGACGTTGTCGAACTCGAAGATAATCTCCAGTGGTCGTCCTTCAAGATCCGGGGTATCGTTCCTCCATCCCACCCATTCATGATCTAAGAGGTATAACAGAACTGTCAACTCCTCCTCTGTGACGATTAGAGAATCTGAAAGGCATGAGACCTACCTTGGGCAATTTCTAGACCAGCTGCTAAATCAGTGGCTTTCCTGCCGTCGCTGAGTTGGCCGAGTCCTCCGGAAAGGTGATTGGACTGTTCCCGACCATCGTAAACGCGGTCCTTGAAGCCAGGAGAACCCTGAATCATCGAGTAGCTGAGCAAACCCTCTGCGCAAGGAAAACATTAGCAACGGTCAGAGGCGAAGAAACAGTTAAGATATTTTCTATAAAACGTCATTTATCACAAGCGCCATTACCAATTCCATTGAAGCAATATTTTACTGTTTACCATGGAATAATTTCAAAGGACGCCCCTACTCCATGTGACGCGAATAAGCTGCGTTAATGAGCTTTATTCGTAATTTTTAAATTTTACTTATCCATAGAAAGTGACAAAGATTGCCGAAACATACGTAGCGTGGTTTGGATTTTACACGCCGTTAATAGGTCTGCGTTTTTAGCTGTTTCATTGTATAATTGTCAAATTTTGCATTGTTTTTAGTATTCTTTCGTAACATACTGACATTTAATTCATGCAAAGTATGCACTAGATGCAGTGGAGCCTTATACTATAGGCCCAGATTCTCAAACACAAAAAAATTTAACTCTGGGGGTATTAAATAGGTTACATTATAATTATCCACGTTATATCAAATCCAACTCCCCTCTAAATAGCATATTTATAATTCGGGAAAATTATAATATTGCATTGTAAACATAGCACATAGCGGGGAAGGAATTTTAGTCAGTTTCGCTTTGAATTCTACACTCGAAAATTTCAATTGTTCATAAAACATTTAGTGTTTTACGCGGAATAATGTGAATTGATTTAATTTTTTATGCAATAGTAAATATATAGCTGATTTTATATTTGTTTCATTTTCCCAACGGAAAGTAATTTATAAGTATTGTTTTACTTTACGTCTTTCTGAAATTATGTACAGAAACATTACGTGGCCATCTTACGGACAACTTAAAAAGCCTTGTTCACCTACAATGACTATTCGTCCACAAATTCAGGACTTCATAAAAAATAGGAGACAAATAATTTTCTTCGCGTTTCAATTACAGACATAATATTAAAAATATTCCGCTAAAATATAAATTATTTGTTTCCAGTTTTCAATTAGTTTTAGAAAAAAATAGCATACATTTTTTAATGTATGCAATTATCCACATATCTTGCTTATCCGCGAGCAGTGGCGCGCTAATGTTAGGTGATAGTTGCTACTATCTCTTGTTTTGCTGTTAACTTAAATTTGTCTAAAATTTTTCATTTTTCTGCAAAGTGAAATACTTAAAATTTATTTTTCTTTTTACTAAGAAATGTATTATTTCTTTAGAAATAACTATTCTTCTTTATTAGGAGTACAAAAACCCATGATAATCTCAATGTAAGTTTATATATAACACTTTATTTGATTTATTTTATACACAAGCAAACTGAGGCATTACGGAAGAATGCTGTAATTAATAGTCATTGTTTCAGAAAAGAAGCGATAAACCAAATTACACTGGGTGGATCGATAACTACATTAAATGAACTTGATGTTTTCGGTGCGGGAAATTGAGTGAGACATCAAGTTGTTGTTTAATTTTTTCCTTATGTATTTTCTCAGCAACGAAAACAAAATTATTTTCCGTCACCAGTACATCAACACTAAAATCTGTTAACGTCGAAGATTCGTACTCATTGTGCGATAAAATATTTTCAGATTCGCTGTCTTCACCTCTCAATATGTTTTCAGTTCGTTGAAACAAAACATCTTCAATCAACATTCATTATTGTTACACGATTTTCCAAGTCACAGTAAATAGTTCTAAATACATTGGAACGGACTACTTAAGTTAGTTTAAGCGCGATCCGCATTAGACAAGCAATGATGTTGCTCCAATCCCAATGCGAGTGGAATACAGGAAAGAAAGCCGCATTAAAAAGAAAACGGATAAACAGAAAGGTGCCTCCAAATATTTGATTCCTGCTGTACTGCAAACGTAATACGTTTCAATTAGAACGAAACATGACAATAAGGCTTTTTCGGAATTAAAATAAAGACAATTAAAACAAAATCGTTATAACCAGTGTTTAAAGAAAACAATATAATACTTCAAATATCATTTTTTTATTTACTAACTAGCCGGGTGCCTGGAATTGCCCGAGTTTTTATTTGACTTAGCCTGGTACAGTATTTAATTCGACACTAATGTGTTTTAACCCAGCGCAGAGTGCGTCGTTGTTGAATACTCACGCCTACTTATCCCATGGTTCTAACTTGTCAATCTGTGACGTCAAGACGCACCCTCAACCATAAATTAATTTCATTTTTGCCATTTATAGATACTAATGATTATTCCAATTCGCGTAAAAAGGAATTTTTCATTAGTACTCGTAACTATGGAGATATCTTAAAATAAAGTTCGTCACTCTGACGTCACAACAATAGTCCAATGCAAGCCGTTTGCATGAATTTCATTGAATTATTACCAACATATTAAGCAAATAATCTCTGACCTCAATTTAAATAAAACTTGGTAAAAATTGGCTTGTCATTATTACATTAGAAAGTATTAATTATGTGTAATGCTGTTAATTCTTTGTAATTGTCACTTGAAATACTTTCAGTCTTTGCAATTAAAATAACACAAAAATGACACACAAAAACAAATTTATCAAACATTCTCTTTCGGAACATGAACGACAAATCTAGTAAATTATGATTAAAAAGTGTTACATATGATAATTTTTTTACTCCTTGATTTTTTATATTGTTCCTATTGGGCAAATATAGTTTGAAATTTGCCGTGGTTACTTGATGTCAACTATTTAAGACATTTTTTGTATTCTTTATCATCATCCTTCCATGTGTACGTATTTTGCAGATTATATATATTATAAACAAAGAGATCGTCTTACTTTTTAAATATATACTAATATTCGGTGCGTAAATGGTACGTGTCGTCATAAGCATTTACGTGATTTTTAAACATAACTTTTTCATATTTATGCTAGGGATGTCTCATCCAGCCAGTAACTTTCCTCGCGTTTTTAAGTATATGTGTATAACTTTTTGTAGGAATCTATTTATATAAAGAACTACTGACACACATAGAAACAAATATACAAGCATACATCCTTTTTTATTATATAATATGTATGTTTTGTTTTCTTCTTTTTCTCCATGGCTCTACAGCCCACTGAGGGCCTCGGCCTACCGAGTCGACTGCGGACTGTCACCTTGCATGACACATTCCGAATTTGGAGTGACACGTGGTCAGCGTATCGATCCTCCAACAGTCTTAATCCCGGTCTTCGCGACCATGACGACACAAACATCCAAGCCCATGCCAGGATTCGAACCCGGGACCTCTGGGTTGTGAGGCAGCAACTAGAGGCTAGCCACTACACCACAGGAGGTCGGCAGTATATGTTTCTTTCTTTCTTTCTCCATGGCTCTACAGCCCATTGAGGGCCTGGACCTACCGAGTCGACTGCGGACTGTCATCAGTATATATGTTATCAATCATAAATGAATTATGAACATAACCTACCATTATAAGTTTATAATAAAAATTATTCCAATAATTAAAAATAAATATTTTATAGTTTTATGAAATATAGTAACTTAAAATTTCTGCTTTTTTGTGCAGTTTTTTTGTTTGTCATTAAAAGTTGAATAAATTTGTTTAAGTCTCCTTTGTACATGATGAAGTCCAAAAATTGTCGTCGTTAAGTCGTTGAGGATAAATAAAACTTTTTAAATTGTCTATAGACATAGATTTGTGACTTGTCTTGCTCACCTGAGTAGCGACATCCCAGCAGCTCTACGCGCATGCAGACGGTGCGCATGTGGTCGCTGTAGGGGACGACGCGCACTCTGGAGGCGACAACCGGCGGCTGCAGAGGTCGCTCCACCACAGTGCTCGTGTCTGCGTTGCCCACGAGCCTCTGCAATATCCAATCCACATGCACATGCACCAAACTACCAAACTAGTCGGAAAATGGTCACTGCTTTAAACAAGGAACATATTTTGGAATGTCACCGAAGGCATTGTTTATATCAAATTTAAATTTGATATATAAACAAAGAAAATCTCCCAGTTGAGGGCTCCCCCAAACGTTAATTACTTTAAGTTAATATTTAATAAACATGTCAGTTTATTTCCGACCTATTAGTTCTAAAAAACTGATTATTTTTAGTCTGTTCATAAAGACATAGTTAGTATGTTTCTCTAGTCACGCGCACTTCACCTCCTTAAATGTTTTTACGCGGAGATCACGACGGATAACCTCGTTCCTAACATACCATGGGACGTATACCGCCTCATATCACATTAGTCCCGGGTTATAATGCCGTTAGGGTATATAAGATCGAGTTCATATGCACGAAAACTGGGATTAAGACTGAAGGAGAATTGTTGCGCCGACCACATATCAGTCGCAATGTGTCTTAGAAAACGACAGTCCGCTAGGCTCAAAGAAATGGGCTTTACAATTCCCTTCCTATGCTATTAAATAGGAGCTCCCTGCTTCAGGATCACCTTCATATATCCGTTACCCAAACAAAGCTGTGAAAAAGAAGAGTATATCTATTTCATCCTCTCCCTCCCCCCATGTACTGTTGCCTTGGCGTTGAAGCGGGGAGGTTTTCGTACACTGGTCCTCCAGGCTTGAGGTTGGGGCGTGAGGTCGACCTCACACCTGTAAAAACACCTCAGGTCCAGAAACCCACGTAATTGCCTCGGAATGATGGATACCTCGAGTACGACCGGGCAATCGAATAAGGAACATGATTAAAAGGACCGATATTAATCTAACTACATGGAACGTCAGGATAATGCTTAAACCAAGGAAAATGGATGAAGTAGCTAATCAGATGAGTACTTTCGGACTGGACATAACAGCTTTTCAAGAAATAAGATGGAGCGGACACGGGAAAATTGATAAGAAGGATTTTACATTATATTTTAGTGGCACGATGGAGAGATTGTGTCCCAATAAATGAAAAAATATGTAAATTGAGAACTAAAGGACTTTTAAAAACGTTAGCCTAATATCAACTTATGCAACAACAAAAGAGAAGGGGGAGGAAGAAAAATGACATGCCGAACCACTGAAATGTTGGAATTATACGCCCCATTTATATGAATGGGGGATAAACTGAAATGTCTGAATTATAGAAGGATAACTCTTTTCAATATAGCCTATAAAATTTTATCATCAATTATATTCAGAAGACTGAAAACATGTGCAGAGGAGAATTTGGGTAACAGAAGTACTATAGCCCAAAACCACAATTTTAGACAATGCCTAGAAAAATGCTATGAGTATAATATAGATATACACATGTTATTTATAGACTTTTAGCAAACTTTTGACAGTTTAAAGCAGGGAGAACTTTATGACATTCTGGAAGATTTTGGTACCACCCAAATTAATAAGACTGGTAAAAATGACACTAGACAATAACCAAGCAAAAATAAGAGTAGGAAAATTGATGTCTGAACCTGACTAAACCAAGGCGATGCGCTTTCCACTATACTTTTTAATTTGGTTCTGCATAAAGTAATAAGGAAAATTGACGTTAATGGTACAATTGTGCACATATCCAAGCAGGTCTATGTTGTGATTATAGGAATCGAAGCTCTGGAAGTGTTATATGCACCTTTAAATACCGAAGAAGAGAATTTAGGTATGAAAATAAAACAAAATATCTGAAAATACACGGAAATAAAATAAGAAGAGAACATACACTTTAGAAATAGACAACACCAAATTATAAAATGTAAAGGACTTTAATTATTCGGGGCTGCTAATAAATAGAGATAATAATTTGGAACAGGAAATAGTAATAGATTAATGAGAGAAAACCGAGCATATTTTTTCTATATAAGTTTATTTAAATGTAATCCATAGAGATAAAAATAAAGTTGTATAAAATCTTGGTAAGACCAATTGTTACATACGTTACCGAGACGTGGAGCTGAAAGTTGCAGATGAACAGCGCTTTTCAGTGTTCGAGGAAGATTTTCCGTAGAATATATCGGCCATTGTATGTGAAAGGGAATTGGAAGATAAGGTACAACAGGGAAGTACAAGAATTACTCAGAGGGGAGAATATTTTAAGTCATAAAAAAGCGATGAGAGTAAGATGGCCACGTGCAAAGGATGAACGAAGAGACTAACAAAGAAGATCTTAAACGCAAACGTGGGAGGTGCTCAACGGAGAGGAGACCTAAGAAACGATGGGTTGTTGATTTTGAATAAGATCTTAGAAGCATAGGTGAACGAAATTGGAAAGTCTGGGCCCAGGACAGAATTGAAAGGAGGACAATCGTACGGGAAGCGAAAGTCCACTTCAATAGACCGTGGAGATGGTGATGATGATGATTTCTACTTCATAATCTTAAATTATGTTAATTATATTTATAAACATAAGTACTATTATTATTATCATTAATATCTAGTTTGTATCCTCAAACGTTAGCATTTGCAATTTTAAATCACTTCACGTATTCTTCGTTCTTAGATTTCTTGCTACTCAATAAGTTGAGCTCCAAAAGCTTTGAAGGAAATAAGTATTTCCATTTCATTGTTACAATCCTGAATGGTTTTTACTTTGGTGAAATTCCAATTATTTCCTCACAATGTCCGAAAAGTAAATAGTACTGTCATACTTTTTGGGATTTTCTATCAACCGGAAATTCTGGACACAGGATAGACAGGAATGTCCACTACATAGAAATTCGTGATCAATTTAAGGAATACTAAAATAAGAATTAGCAGCAACATAATTGCTACATGTAAGTTAAACAGCACCCCTTTTCAATTCCCTTCCAATGATATTAAAGGGGAATTGCCTGTTTCAGGATCACCCTCATTTAGCCTGTTAACAAAAAAAAGGGTGACAGACCGAACCTTTGTCTTACTCCTTTCTTGACTTAAGCTTTCTTTTCTTGTCCTTCAATTCTTATTACCGCTGCCTGCCTTCTGTACAGGCTATGTATTAGCCTTCTTTCTCGAAAATTTATTCCTGTCCTCTTCAAAATCCTTAGTAGTGTGTTCCAGTTCACTTATCAAACGCTTTTTCTAAATATACAAATTCCATGAACGTAGTTCCTGTTTCTTCTTAACCTGTCTTCTAAAATTAGACGGAAAGTCATTATTTTTCTCTTGACCCTACATTCTTCTTAAAACCAAGCTTATCTTCTCCTAACTCGGATTTTATTTGTCATTCCATCCTCCTATATACTATTTTCGTTAATATTTTGCAGGACCAATTGTCCTTTACTGTTCGCATCTATCAGCCCCTGTCTTCTTCGGTGTGTTATTAAGTTTTAATAAAATCTTCTGGTAACCTTCCTGTTTCGTAGATTTACAAATTATCCTGCTCAGCCATGATATTTCTTCTTTGCCCGATTATCTTATCAACTCCGCTGAAATGTTATTGATTCCTGGCCTTGCTCAGATCTGCCAGCACCCTATCAAACTCCGACCTTAAAATTTTGTCCCCCAGCTCGTCATCATCTCTTCTTCTTCTTCTGTTCCTGACATCTAGATTGCCACCGTGATACAGCTCTTCTAGATATTCCTTCCATCTTTCTGGATATTTCTTCTTTATCCAGAATTGGCTTCCCATCCGCTCTCTTGCTAATATTTTTCCTCTCTCCGAATGTTTCTATGATTTTATTATAAATTGCGTCTATTTTTCCCTTTCACAATGAAATATTCAATCACTTTGCATTTCTCTTGGAGCCAAGTCTCTTTGGCTGCTTTGCACTTCCTATCTATCTCATTTTTCAAGCGTCTGTACTGCTTTTTACCATTTTCAACTCTCGCGTATTTACATTTACGCCTTCCATCAATCATTTTTATTACTTCTTGTCTTATCCATGATTTCCTATTTTTTCGTCTGTTGATCTAGTCATTACTTTATGCAAGAGTGTCCATTTCTCTTCTATGTTTTCCTTCTCCTTTCTCTATTAATCTACTCTTGATATCTTCTTTGAAACTCTGAAGCACTTTCCTATTCTTAGGTTTGCATAATTTTTCTCATATTTTGTAATTTTATCTATAAAAGTTTCACCTACAATACGCAAAGCAATGATTTTCATCGAAAATAGAGAATGAAAATCATTGCGGTCACCGTAAAGATGCGAAATATGAAATATTAGTTGATATACTTGAAACTAACTATATCAAATATTTTACTACTGTTTTCTCATATGAAAAATTATTTGTAAACTGTTTTCCGAGCCTATTTCTTCGTTGTAGCTTGCGAATGCAATGCAAGTTACTGAAACGTTTCATTTGCCGTGCAATCCCGTGCACTGAGATCCACGTACCATGTTTAACGATCGTTCGCTCCCTCGGCACGTCGGGAACGCACACACAATCTGCTGACTGCCGCATACCAAAAAATATAGGCTCTCTTGACTACAGCTGGGCTTCACGAGCCATAAAAGCCTACGCGCTAAATAGTAGCGGTCAACGAGAACACTCTTTACGCCATTCAATTTTTAGCCGACTATTAGCCGTTTAGAATATCACCACTGTTCTCAGACTTTTCACGTACACTTTCTTTTTTGTTTTTTTAATAGCTAATCATAATTTGAAAATTAATTTTAAGGATTTAAAATTCAAGGACATTAAACTAGATGACGCTATCCTTCAATTCAGACCAAAAATCTAAAGAGAATATGTAAACGCCCATAATTTCTATACAAAAGTTACTGGAATTATATTGTAACGTGCGATCCAGAAACCAAGAGGCAATATATTTATGGGGAAATACCATGTTCCCAAACAGCAAAAATACCACACTAGAATTTAGAGTGAATGTTTACCGTTTTTATCTTGGGGAGATATGCCAGAATTTATATCCACTGGTCAAACTGTTACCTAACAATATAAACGTATATACAATTACCAGACATCGGCTTTTGGGCTGTTGAACCACGTATAGTTATGCCGTTTCTGCCGACGTTTCGCTTATTATCAAGGCTAGACCCAACAACCAAAAAACCGATGCCTAATAATGAAGCTACATCGGCCAACAAAACTGTTATTTTATAATGCAATAATTACGTTAATGTTTAAGAAATAAACGTTCTGAATGGAGGAAGAACGGCTGGACCTCATCCGGAATTCTGCCAACAATATTTTTGTTCCGTAGGCTTTTTTATTTTTCAGTTACCGCGAAAAGTCGATTGAGTTTCAAAATACCCAGAAATATATGATTTATCAAATATTAAATATTTTGACATCGTTTGGAAACAGTGACATTTGGAAAAAAACGAAAATAAAATAAATAAAGTTGGTAATAAGATAGACTATTACTGGCTAAAGTTCCCGGCGTTGCTCGGATTCACATGAAAAATAAAGCGGAAATCTAATTAAAGACAAGTACTTGAGTGTACACTACATTCATATTTCTAATCCAGAAGGGTCACTTTTAGTTAGAGGGGAGTAGAAACACTCATATTATACCTTTTCCAACAGTCTAAATTTATTTTTGTTGACGAATTCTTGTGTTAATAGCGAAAAATCATCAAAATAGTAGCTTTCCCTACGGAGGAATCGCATTTAGACTCATTTCCGGCGGTCTAAGAAGAAAAGGTCATATCACCTAAATGATAGAGAATAAAAAAGTGGGAAAGACGGAGATTTGTTGACATTTTCACTTTTTTCACATATATACATATATAAGTTCGGTACATTAAAAAAGTATAATGATTGTGGGCAGCTTCGGGCTCTGAGGAACGCCAAAGTTCGCCAAATTCATTTGGACGCCTATAGCAGCGACATACTAGCAGACGCACTGACAAAGATTTTTAGTACTATAGATTACAATAAATTTAATACAGAAAATATATTTATAAATTTAAATATGTGGAACACATTTGCTAAACGTTTTCATGTTTTGAAGGAGTAAATTGTACTTATTTTATTTTTATGGTGAAGGAGCGGTTGATTGTTTCATCTGCGTACGTATTACACCAAATTATATTTTATTAAAATCTGAAGAAAACAAGTTGTAAGCTCTATCTTGTCGACTTATACGAGACAACATTAATTAAAAGAACGTTTTGATGTGTGTAATCGTAACAGATTTATTATTATTTTTAAGTAGGTACCTCAAGCAAACTGATAAACGTTCTGAGGATGTTATGGGGTTTCTCCAGTGAGTATCTCGTCGTTCTTAAATGAATTTATAGTTTATTATGCAATACATTGGAGCATTTTCCGGTTATTATGAAATACGGAAAGAAAGAAATTTGCTTTATTATCAATCAGTTCTATAAGTAACATTATAAATTGTTCTTAATTTTCTTTTTCCCGATGCTCGCGAAACCATTGCTTCATCTTCTTCGTTCAAAATGAATACATTAATAGACAATTCGCAAACGTCTTTGCCGAAGAAGTGGCGGATGCTTGAAGGCGACGGTTCAGATGGATGACGTGGTCAGGGTGCGTATAATACCTGGTTGGAGTGGCGGTCTCTCCATCGCAGCCAGCGGGTGAGTCCGGGACGCTGGTAGTCCACCAAGAAGGTCTCCGCGTACTCCTGACCCTGGCCGTGGCCGAAGCGACCCTGAGAGCGCACGCCCGTCACCACGTGCAGACTGTGCAGCTCCACCTGCAGCCACTCCTCAGCCGCGCGCGTCGCCATGCCACGCGGACACCACGCGCCGCCCCCGCGGTCCACGTTCAGCCTGCGCATGCAATCTCGTCATCACGTTCGCTACGAAACGTCAGTAAGGCATCCTCCTCTCACTAAAATAAGAGACAAGGTCATATAAACATGTCCGACACTCCTTCGTTTTTCATTTAATAATGTAAGAACTTACTAATGGCATTATTAGCTCATTAACAAGACTTGCAAAGGTTATCATTTAAAATGCTTGTTTGTACACATTCATGGGATCATAGATTGTAGCACATTTTCAAATACTCCCGCACGCACTGTGTCGAAGTGCTTGGCAGGCGTCCAAGACACGTTCAACAAGTGTCTCTGCGTTGAATGAGTGTTGTATTAACCACTTCGTTTAGGAGGAATTACAGTTGAGACTTCAACGACCATGGAACTGGTTCTCACGTACCCATCCATCTGGTATAGTAACTATCAGCCGGTATATCTGAAGCAATACGTACTTGAAATCATTGCAGCTGAGTCCGAGCCGCGACATTGAGTCTGTGAATCTGGAGGGTTGCGGGTTGTATTTCACAGGGGTTTTGAGTCCCGCCCAAAATGGGACTCAGACTCGTCGCCGAACATTCGTAAGTGCGGACGTGAATCCGACGCACAGCCGCCCTTTCCCCTGATGCAACACTCCAAACCAAACTATCTTGCGCAAGCCTTTTTATTTCTGCGTAACTACCGCATTCCATATCTTCCCTAATCAGCTTAGCGTTTTTACACTACACACTCCTCTAATGCTAACTTTATTAAACCCTCATGCCTTAAAACGTGACCTATTAATCTATCCCTTCTCTTGGTCAGCGTCCTCCATCTTGTTTGCTCTTCTCCCATTCTGCTTAGAACCCGTAATATCGGCTTGGATTTCCTCCCCCGAATTCTTCGTTATTTCTATTTTATTTTAAACCCAGAAATTAACTAAGGATCTTCAAGCCAATAGATGTCTATGGGACGACTCTTCGAAAGTATACAAAGATAGAGGTAAAAAAGGAGAACTTATAGTTGAATTAGTAAAGAAATTTGACGTGACGATTTTAGAAATTAGTAAAAAATTACATACCTTAAAATATTTTCTGTTTACCTATACTCTTCTTTTATTTATTTCACTCATCTATATGCATGTTTGTTTTATTGATTATTTAAAATTACCATATAAGTAACCATTATTATTCAACACTATCAGTGTTATAATACGTTGGTTAGTAGGCACTTATTTAGCGTTAATAAACTTTATTTAATAAAAAAGCACTTATTATTTTCTTACTAATCCTTATGTACGTCATCAGAGTAACGATGAAGGCCTGAAAGACTTCAGGGATGAAATAGGATATAATGTGTTTGGAAACCTTGAAGGTATATTGAAGTCTTGTAAATGAATCCCCACTGGCGTGAAAACGGACAGTGATTGGCAGACGGTTTGGAAGCGGAAACTGGCTGCCTGAAGCGCGGGTCTCTTGCCTTGAAATACGAGACCCAAACATTTACAGTACTTACTCGAAATCTACTGGTGTCATCCTTTGAAACCCATTCCGTCCTCCATTTTTAGTGTGTCTAGGAGGAGATGGCCACGTTTATTACCATCTTTGTACAATCCACGAAACCACCACTGTTCTGTTTCGTTTTTCTCAGCAATTTTTCTTGGTATGGCCTAAAAAATAGCGACTGATAGACCAAAAAGCGCCTTGAACACATGTTGATGGACTGAGGCATTAAGTCTCAAAACTCAGGTACATATGAGGACACGACAAAGAATCGGGAGTATGCAACAAAGAATCCGAACAATGAATCCAAGAGCGTACTAAGCTACTGCAGATTGCAAATTAATACAAATGTAAACAATGTTACTATACTTGGGCTGTAATTGCAGACTGACAGTGAAGATAATGTGTTGGTTCGGTTCTTTGTGTCGGGACTAACTTAAAACTGTCTCCTCTCCTAGCTACTGTCGTCTTTCCAAGTCTGTTAGAGAAAAGAGTCGGATCTTGAAAGCCGGAGAGCGAGGCCAAGGGCGACGTGTTCCATCGCAATATTACTGCCAACGACGGGCTTAACTCAGTATAATAATAGGAAAATGTATTTGTTTTTAATTAAGTACGCGTTACAAATAGTCAAAATAGAATTTACTAGTTTACATAAGTACTGATGGACCTTTGTGGGACTTAAGTAATTTGGTTACTATAACATTGAGCCCACTTAACTAGCAAATTAAAAAAATTTTTGCAAGCAATATTACTATTACTAAAGATCGAATGCTTTCCCGATGATTCCAGCTAAGAAATGCTTCTCGGGTTTCACCCCGGGTAACGTTGTTGTACAGTGTCATTTCGAATTCTATCGCTGCCTTTGTCTTCCCCACTGAAGTGCTGAAGTAACAATAATTGCTCTGTTGGAAACCCAAGGAGCATTTCTTAATATTAATATTTAATAAGGACTTCTACAACGATTCGTTCATATTTGTGGACTTCCACAGGTTGCTAGACAAAAGTTTTAAAAATGCATAATTTTGAAAACAGAATATTTCATTAAAATGTAAAGTATAGCTTTCAATTAAATTATAAAAGTAATTAAATCAGATTTACATGCATATAATTTTGCGTCTTGGAGTACAGCTTAAAGGCTATTTAGCAATGTGTAAGCAATGTAGGCTGATAATCTTAAACAATGACAAATGAGATAAATTATTGTAGTAAGAGAGTGTCGTAAATTATTTGCGTCATTTTTTATGGTTTTTCGTTCTTCATGCCACATTCGCTGTTGCGATGAATGGTTAACAGGGGATCATCGCCTATTCCAAAAGTTGACTACAAAAAGAGCAATAAGTGGATTCAGCAGCCTGGCCACTAGACTTCGCAAATCTAGAACGCGTTATCTTAAGTTTCTCATTTTTCAGGGCCAGTAATGTCTGTTATTAACAATTTGTAGAAGAAAAGCAGTCAACATTATTTATGACCATAATACTAGAGTAAGTATACTGTGACCATAACAGGGTTGAGGGTTGGCAGGAATTAGTGGTAGAGGAGATCACCTCAGACAGCGAACATCGCAGGAACACGGTAGTGCGTAAACTCACGTTGTAGTGTCCAGTTGCATCAAAGGTATCGGTAAAATCCGGACAAGTGCGAGGCACATTCGATGAACTGCTTCTTACAGAACACCTGCCGAAACTTTTTCGCGAATGTATACGTTTTACGACGAAGGTATATGTTTAAGTGGTGCAGGGAGTTTAGTGTCAAAATTTTCAATACCACATTTTAGGGCAGTATTTTGGGAATGAAAAGCATCATTCTGGTGGAAATTTGCCTCATGGGGGAGACCATGTATGCGCAGCGATATTGTGAGACCCTAGAAGAACTCTAAAGGAACATTCAAAGCAGTAGGGGAGTAATGCTGACGAGAGGAGTGTGCTTGTTGCACAACGTCAGCCCCCACTCAGCCTTAGCCACCAAGGCGCTATTGGACTCATTTGGTTGGGATGTTTTAATCGCCCCACCAGTATTCCATTCACTTGGCGCCTTCATATTATCATCTTTTCACCTCTCTGTACGCACACATGGGTGAAACTATATTTTCTTCGGGGAGGGTAAAAAGAAGCGTGTGCCACGGCTTACCACATGCACTGAACTGGATAGAGATTATGTGGAAAAAATAGCCAACAAATGTATATTACATTATCCTGTATTTTTTCAAATACACTATTTATATAAAAAAATATAAAATTATTGTACACAATTTCTGAACATGCCTCGTAGCAACGAACTGGATTTACATTAATTTGAAGTTTATCCTCTTCTTTACAGTCAATAAAAGGAAAGGTAATACAATACAATCTAATGCATGATTGTACCTGAAAGACACGCCCTCCTGATTACCATGTATGGTTTAAATACACCAACATTGGAAGACTTGATTTAGTTCCGCAGAGTTCTGGACTACATATTTCCTCTAATTAGTAATTAATAATAATAGTAGGTTCATCTTCAATAATGTTTATTACTGAAATAAAAAATGAAAGAAATATAAGGAAATCTGATTCATATGTTATAATGAATACTAATACTCATTTTTTATTAAGTGTCGTAAAGATAAAGCATATGTCTGATTGTATGAGAATTTATATTTCGTGGTAAATGATAAATAGAATTCAATAAGATCTGTGGTAGTGTGGCTTTTGATTTGCGAGCCTCCAGGCATTAATCATAGCGAGGGTCAACACAGAATTCGGATGGTCCGTTATTGCGTTTCCGGGAGTCTGTGTTTTATCTTGGTGGAAGGCGATGAACTTGCGATGCCGCAGGCCAAATAATCAGGCTGAGATCGTTACTTCTCTCACAATCACAGGCAGGACCTCTCCCTCCAGGTGGAAACGAACTCCCACCACTTTCGAAATTCCTAAGAGGGAAATTTCACAAAGATGACCCAAAACGCGAAACAATAACCTAACATTTTACATCTGATACATTTATTGAATTAGAAACCAACGTATAAATGATATTTATCGCCTGCGGTTCCGAGGTAAAGCTCGTCATTTCGGACAACTCATTCAAGAGTCAATTTGTAACAGCACGTCATGTTGTTAAGGGTGCTAATCAGTTGTAATAAAATTAGCTGTGAAATTAGTTTATATTCATTTAAAGCAAACTAATTATCCATATTAAAAATTTCTTCAGTACATTTTATGGATAAAAAATAAATATTTTAGGGACGAAGATGTCTCGAAAAACAGCGTGTTTATAGAGAAGTTTATAGTTGGAGTAATAGAAGTAATAATCGGCCTATAGAAGTGGAAACTTATGGCTACCCTACTATATCCGTTCAGAAAGTATGTTAATCAAACATATTATTAGTAACTTCCTAACTATTTGACTCGAAACGACCACAGAAAGCGTTTAGACTTTGTTTCATAGGACCCGTATTACAAAACTGTTTAAATATTTATAACACTGTCAAGTCTCCTCTTGAGAATACGGAGCACTGTAGACCGTTAAATCTGGAAATGTGAATATGTGAGAATTTAAAGAAATAGAAATACATAAAATGTAATCATCATAGCAAGTGTTTAAAGAAACCAACCTAATATTTAAAATAACATTTCTTTCCAATTTAATAATAAATTATACCAATCATAAAGTAATTATGAGCTTAATTTTTTAACATAACAAATACATATTTATACCAAAATATTTTTAAAAAGTTAAACAATTGAGTATTACGAATATTATTTAATTTCAAAGCATCATTATGTGAATTTAATGTGTTATAATTCTTTTAATAACAATTTGTGATTTGTGACAAATCACGTTCAATAAAATTTATTCCAAATATAAAACTTCAACATAATTCCTATCTAATTCACGATTTTCTTCTAATTTATGGATATTTGTTGTTTGTTGTGGTATTCAGTCCAAGATTGGTCTGATGCAACCCTCCATGCTAACCTATCTTGCGCAAGGTTTTTCATTTATGCATAACTAGCACATCACACATCCTGCCTAATCTGCTTAGCGTATTCCATCCTTGGCCTCCCTCTTCCGTCCTTACCCCACACACTTCTATCTGATGCTATTTTCACAAGACCCCATGTCTTAAAACGTGGCCTATTAATATATACCTTCTCTTGGGCAACGTCCTTCATATTTTTAGCTCTTCCCCTATTGACAGTGAAGGCATTATATTTTTGAGTTTTACGATTAATTTTTGTTCTTTTTATATAGTTTCTTGAGCACATTTAGTTTGCTCTATATAACATCTTCCACAATTAATTATGTATATAACAAGTAGTGTTCCATTTTTAATATTGTCTTCACCTCATTATATTTTTAAAATTATTATTTATTTTAAAAATGATCTTAAAATTAAATTTTGTTATTATATTTATTTATTTTAATTCATATAGTTAAGTTTTACGTACGAAACGTTAACGGTCAATTGCCACAGTCAATGCCGCTAATGTTTTATTTGAACCTCTACTTTTTAACGGGATACTAGTATGATTGCATACATTAAAAATGAAAGTATTTATTAGTCACACATTTTAACAAAATTATTTCAGAACTGGGTTGTTAAAATATTGATATTCTAATGTAATATTGTTACTTTATATATTTTTTAAGAATAAAGTCTGTCTTCGTAGAAAACATTTCTACAGATTAATCTGTAATCGGTAAAAATTATTTGTTAAGGTACGGTTTAGAAATGTTTCTTTGTTTTTAGAACAGTTAATGACAATTTGTTATATCCTACAACCATTTAGTACAAAAACACACAGCTAGAGTTACATCAAAGTTATCTATTCTTGTCTTCTTGTACTTTAAAAATAAAGACACATTCTATAAAGTTAAAGGAAATAGGATTCTGAGTATTGGAAGTAGTGCCTATTTGATACTTGGATCCCAGAGTAAGCCTAGTAGAGAGTTGGGCTGGTCAGATAATTGTAGTGCCCCCGTGACCATAATCAATATTGGCTTGGCAACACCCATACGACGTAATTTGCGTCGACGGTAAGTCAATATATCAAGTAAACTGATCGTTCTGCTTTGTACTTAAGGACCTATTCAAAGGGAATGCTTGATAGTCTGTAAATCGTGTTGGAAAATCAAGTATAAATAGTAGAGTACATATAACATGAATAATTAATAACTAGCAATGATACAGGCCTAAGCTGAATTATGTAACTAAATTATCTAACTAAATATTAAATTTAATCCTTCATTAGGTAAAAATAAATGAAAAAAGTAACAGGAAGAATGTATAAATTAATTCAAATTAGAAACTGGTAAAGTCATAAAATATAGAAATATTATGAGTTGTGCATATAGTACAAAAGTTAAAATTACAAGCAACGATTTTACTTTGTTTGCGGACCTCTTCAGAAATTATTTAAAATTATTTGGGAAAAAGCTAAAAACAAGTTGATGGAGGAGGTCTAAATTTTATTCACGAAAAACATTTCTTATTCAAATTTAGAACATATATAAATTATTTGTTTAATAATATGCCATTTAATTTGTTTAATCCTTCGGGATGTAACCGTTTTATTGTTATTAATTATATTTCTGAAATAATTTTAGTAACGTCTCAAGAAGGCACTACATGAAGAGAAGAAACGTTAGAAGGAATTATAACTTATTTGTTACATTTAACTTCTAATATTTTCTTAATAAATATGCTGACTTTTGCCAAATTTCCACTAATTTCAATATAGGTTAGACATTGTTTTGATTATCAATATATAAAAATTTATTCCTCTTTGTAGAATTTATTAGTTTTATTTGTTTGATATTTTCAAGAATATTTTCAAGATACTTTTCGCATGAAACCTTGCCGATGATAGGACAGACACGATGTCAGTCGATGAATCAAAAATATTATATAGTTCAGAAATAAATACTTTGAGCAGTCGGAATGGACATAAAGATCCTAATAATCAAAAAGTGATATTAAAATAATATAAACTTTTCACTGAATTATTGTCACATTTAGAAAATAGAAGAACCTGCTTCGTATTGAATGCAATTTATGATTATTTTAAATTGGTTAGAGAATATAAAACTGTAATCTGTTTTTTAAACATTATAGACAGAAAATTAAAATTGGAAGAATATTTTCTCAGCCTTTGAATTATAATTAAATAACTTTTGATACAGTTTCGTATAACCAGGGGAAACAAGTTACTGGACCTACGTGACATTTTGAAATAAGTCATGACACGTTGAAACTGTAAAGGTTGACGTTGATTGTCAATTATATTTTGTTACAAGTTAACTCTAGTTAAAGCTAATTATCTGAGATTAAATTTAAATATTATAATCCTATCACACAAATTAACTTCCAAATCCCTTCAATGTGCTAACGAATTTACAAGAGTGTCGAGAATTTGCTTGCATCAGACAGCGACACACACACACAGTAGTCTGCTACATCGACAACGGCGCAAATAAATGACCTGTGATTAGCCAATTAACGCTACTCCAGAGAGCAGCAACATCGAAACAGAACGTCCATTACCGAATACAAACGAGAAAGGAATCAAATAAAAACGAGATAATGGTGCAGCTGGAATTGTGACAGGAAAGTGTCAGCACGCATTCAAGCTGTCTCCCTATTATTATTTTCAAGAGTAACATAAATGTATGTCTGTTGCTTGTGTTTAAATTTATTTGCATTCCAAAAATTCTAAAATAGCAGGAATAACTGAAAATGTGAATAGTTCATTCATTAATGCCCGTTTAATTTTTAATCATTTGAAATTTCGTAAATTTACCTGTTGATTGGATAAAAATCCATATAGTAAAGCAAAGTTATATTCACTTATTAATTAATTGTAATATTTTATATTTGTACTATTTACATGTAAAAAATTAACGAACTGATAAATAACTGGATAAAACAATCGAAGACAACGAAACGAGATAAATATTTACTATATGTGGTGAATAATGTGGGAAGTCAGTTAATTTCATGTCATGTCTTAATAATTTCCAAATCCTAATGATCTGTTACTATGAGCTATTCAGATTGAGATAACGTAAAATAGTATTAGGAGAACTCGGGGGGCGGAACGGGATTGCGAGATAGAACAGGAAACCCTTTTTTCTTGCTCGATCGTGCGGGAAGTTAGTAAATAGCGGTGGAATATTGTAATTGGTCAAGGAGGACGCCCCGGCAACTTACTTGAGAAAGTTCTGACTGTACCATGTGAAGGAACTCTTGTTTTGGCATCTTACATATGTGAATTTATAATTTTTTGCAGCATTTCGACAGCAGGTCAGCTATACAGCTACTCGCTTTTAACTCTTTAATGGTATATATTCGTAAACTAGGTCTATTTAGCTGCATATAAGTTACGTATAAGAGTTAAATCTGCTTTATTAAGGCTCGGCGATAGACCAACTGTGGCCAGCGTGAGGGGCGGAACGGGATACTACTGTAAAAGGTAAAATCTTATGTGTTTCTCAAGAAGGAAAGGAAAAACTGGCAGAGAATGAATTGGAGGCTGCTGTACCAAAAAAATAGATTAAGAAAGAAAAAGAACGGGAAAATGGGGAAAATGCTAACAAAGACAGTGCAACTGCAAAAAACTCTCTTTGCGAAAGAAAAGATTGATAAAGCTATCAACCGTGCGCAAAACAAATATAAGAAAGAAAACACAAAAGGTGTGAAGATCTTTCTTAAGTTATTTTAAATTTTATGACAATAATTGTAATTACAAAACATTCTATCCCACTCTGCCCCGAGTGGTGGGGCAGAACGGGAAATTCGTAAGTTGCTTTTTTAACAATTCTAAATTCGTTGTTTTAAGTTATATTGATATTAGATTAAGTAAATAATGGGATAAACATATGTTTTATACTTTTACGAAGCGATTTATCTTTTTCCATAATAGTACAAAAAATATTTCAACAATAAGTGTCCCGTTCCGCCCCGACTTCCCCTACATGTTCCCGTATATCTTCTGAAAACCATTATTTGTATTGAAGGAAACAACTCGATAAATACGATTCTATATCTGAAAAGGTAAAAGGATCATATAATAGCTTCTGAAACACTGGCTTTATCAAGGTTAGTTTTAAAAATGGTAACATTTACATTACCTATGCAATGGCACGGCACAAACTACATATGTTAACAACCTACAGAGATAACTAACGGTATAATTGTTACAATATCTGACAGTTTTCAAAATATTCGTCAGAAAAAAAAATTTAATACAAAGATGACTGCGTTGCGTTCTTTCAATTTGGAACCACATCAGGTGTATATTTAATTTTAAATCTAAAAATACAAAAGAAAGATTACAATATGATATATACAACACAGTTATAAGATAATGAAATATTACTTAGAAAATAAAGAGATTAAAGCAGATGAAAATTTGAATGGGCTTAGCGCATAAGCGGTCGAAGGGACAGTTACAAACAAAATGTTTAATTAAATATCTTATTAATGTGATGTATATATCATATTTTATTTAATGTATTTTTAGTTTAAAATTAAATATACATATGATGAGGTTCCAAATTTAAGGAACGAATATTAGTGTTAATATTTTTTTTTAACCAAACAGTATATTATATTAACATTTTCTTATTGTATTATTATTATAATTCTTAGTCGTATAACGTTTACTCAAATATTAGCTCTGAAATAAATAGTTTTCGAATATAAGGGTAGCAAAATGTTTTGGCGACTAATTTTTACTCCAATTACATAATAAAACAATTTCTTTCATGTAAATACGTATCATTTGTTTGAAGGGAAACAAAGTTGTTATATCAAAAGCTGTTGTGTGCAGTCTGCCTTTCGTTCAGGGGGAAGAAAAATACGCTACCATTATGTCTGTGAAACGCTGAAGCAGTCATGACGTTTCTACGCTTTTATTGCTGCTTTAAAAATTCTCCATGATAAGATACGGGTTCGACAGTGTTGACATTCGTACACATTTTTCAAAATATTTCAGCAAAACTGCATGCGAATCTGTAGCCTAAAAAAAATCTTAACCAACAGCAAACCAAGTGAAATTTATAGATCGTGATAAAAATTTATTAGTAATAAAGTAAAAAATGTGGTTAGTTAATTTTCATTATTTCTCTAACCTATAATGTTAGTTTCAATTTTTGTTTGTAAGTTACATTATGTAACAGTGTACTGAGGCACACAAAAGGCGAAAATAGTCATACAAATATTGTAAGCAAACCAAACATAATGATAATAATTCGAGTATGTACTAAAATCTCAACATCAAATGTAAGGTTAAAAAGAGGACAATAATTTGATCGTGCTAAAACGAATTGAGACGAAAGTACTATTGTCATTTTCCTGTAGAGTAAAATCTATTCCGGCAATTGTACAGCGCTAAGTTAAGATGAAGCTTTGTGTATATTGTATGTGTTGTGTGGTGTAACTGTGTTTTTTACCGATTGCACGAATGTGTTTGTATTGATCTCGTACCAAGTCGCTGGCAAAGGTATAACTTTAAGCTGCGCAAAGCTGTCAGAGTGAACTGACTTTATACAGGAAAGGAATTTGAATTTACAAAGTCTATAACAAATTTAGTATTTTTGATAGCTGTTGAGATATTTCTGAAAAATGTAATGCTGTTTTTCAAATTTTATATAATTTACATCTGTCCCTCCCGTTTAAAACTGTAAAACAATTTGATTTTTGCTCACAAGAACAAATAATTATTAGAGAATGTAGGCTTTCCGTTGGATAGACTGAGTAAGAAGTTCTCGGGATTTCACCCGGGTTATGCCATTTGTAAAGTAAAACGTTTCTAAGGGTAACTCCACCATCGTCTTCAGTTACACAACTCGGGTGAGATCCCGAGAACTTCTTATTTACAAGTAATTATGTTTCCACAATCTCCGACGGATGATTGTCTTAAACAGAAAAGATAATTTTATTTCTTATTTAACTACCTTTCGGGTTATGAGTGAATAATTTATTACTGCATTTGACGGTTGTTATATAGAAAATAGACAAAGTAAATCTTTATTAGAACAGAATATATTGCTGGAAATAAAATAAAGTATTTCCTATAAAGAAACACTTTATTTAAACGCTTCTGCATAGTGATATATTTCAATTTCTTAAAATTTTTAGCTCTGGACTTCATGTGAATTATAATAATTTTTATTCGGTTTGCGAACATTAAGTTGGTAATTTCTTTTAGAAGAACGATTACTCTACGCCCTAGATTTATTTAAATTTGATGGAAATATATTTTCCGGAATAGGAATCATTTAAACTCCCCTGCAGGTGGATTGATCCACTTGCTCATCGTGCTATTTAGGAATTAACTTACCATCATTCGTATATTGGCTTCCGGCATTTTAGTTTATAATTATGATACCATATACCGAAATGGCCAGGCTTGCGGACCCTGGAGTTTATTCGATTCCACGGCGTTCACCCTGCATAAACTTTCAATAACGTATGAGCTTTGCTCTCTCTCTCCCCCTCACCCCGTTCCCCTAACAATGCCCACTCTAAATGCTCCACTTTTTCATTCCACTGACCAGGGTAATGTAGTGCCTCCTTCTCCAATAAATCGTTTTCGTTTTTTCCCTACAGGGCTTCCAGAAAACAGCCACGTATTCCATTAGGTCTCGCGTCAAGAGAGTTAGGTGTGATATCTCGTTCATTTTGCAATTCCCCGACCGACACCAATAAAAATCCACCAGGTAAGACTATTGAATTGCATTAGCAAAATAGGCATGAACTTTGCAATATTCACCGACTTCGAGACCATTCGTGACACAGAATGTGTGACAGCTGTAAAAGATCGGTGTCGAACAGTGTGTCTACTTGTTCGAGAGAACCAACAATTTCTTTTCATTGACTGATACAGAGAAATTAGTATATTTGAGCTCTGCGTTCCAAGACAGAAGTTCATCTTCGGCTGCCTATGTATGGAAATATCCTAAAAATCTTACAAAATTAAATTACTTCGGTCCGAACCTGTACTCAAATTATAAAGAAAATTCTCGTGAAATTCCGAGGAAAAGAACCTAAATAATATTAACACTTGAAATAACGGAAATTTCACACTGTAAATGGACGGATGGGCTCCTCGCAAAGTCAAATGAAACTTACAGCCTTCGGATAGACCATTATAAAGATTATGCGACTAAGAAATGTTAAACCGTAATAACTTATCGCTATTGTAGGCGAATAAATTACTATATTAAGAATATAAAACGTCTGTGTTAAGAGTATACTAATTAGAAAAAAGAAGTAGCAGATTAACAGACAAAATTAAAATAATTTCATCACTTAAATTTGTCTTAGCGTACATTATAATTATATATATATATATATATATATTAGTATAGTTCAATGGTATTTTATCATTCGCAGTATAAAAAAACACTTTTTAAAACTGCAACTTTCACCAATATTGTCACATTCGTCTATACAGACAAATATTTCACAAATTTAATAAAACACCTTTAAATTCCACTATATACTGTACGTAAATGTTTGACAGCGTTAGTATTCTTGATGCATCTTATATTAAGGCATTGTTGTCCTTAATATTTCCTGATAAATTTCTATCAAGGTCGTCTTTTGGGCTGTAAGATGAATAAAAAAATTTTTATGTCGTCAAATATAGTGGATTCTTTTTAAATTGTAAAAGGGTCTAACAAACTTTATGAAAATTTCTTATTGACAACTTAAATATAAACGTTTGAGTTTTAAGTGTAGGAATTACAAAAAGAAGTAGCCAATATAGGACAATTAATTAGTAAAAAACTAAACACCACACAAAGTTTCTGCTAGCCTCATAGCTTTAGTCAGGCCATGAAAATTCTGTCAGCAACGAGAACGGCTAAATACAGTATTTTGTAAACTACACAATGTTTGCTGTAGGAGAACAAGTGGATCTTTGTAACTTTTTATCAATAAGGAAAGTGTATTAGTGGCTCAATAATTGGCGAGTATTAGACAATAATTAAAAATTTGGACAGACGTTATGAAAAAAAAATTGTAACGAAGTAGAACAAGATGATTTGCGGTGAGAAGTTGTAGGATATTGTATTTTGCAGTTCATTATATTTGCGATTTGAATAGTGTGATATTTATTTTGTCAGAAATTTATTGTCTATATTTTAGCTATTCCTTTCGTTAAATTTCTTTTCTGCACAGATTAATATCTCAATATTGCCGAAGGCTTCGTTTAAAAAATAATTCTTTTACATAATGATTAATTATTTTCATTTTTTTAATTGCTAGAGATTAAAACACTCGGGACAAATACAAATAAAATAAAAATGATATATGAATTATATTAAATATAAAATTATTGAAATTAAATGTTATGTTTAAAGATTATGACGAATAGAAACTACTGAACCCGTGATACATTAAAGTTTTAATCAATATGAACAATTGTTGATCTAAACCGTGATACTACAAATCGCAACATGTCAAAATATTATTTTAGAAAGGACCGTATATTTTAAAATAATAGTATTAAACAGGTTAGCTGGAATATAGCGAGTCTTTATAAAAATATATTCACAGATGTAATAAAAGAAATTAAACGGAAATGATAAAGTACCTCTAAAAGCAAGCAGAGGACGGTCAAGGTGACGCCTCTCTGCTGCTTGTCATCTTGATAGCTGCCATATCTCAGTGAAGGAAAGACACGAAAGATTGCTAAGAAAGTAAAAAATTATTCCGGGGTGAAAAATTTACAATTTTTTTTTTGTTTGGAAGTACGTCTCGCGCTGCAACAGACTCGAAAATAAAATTTGCAAATATTTAAAATAAATACGAGTTCGGATGTATTGACAAAAAGGCTCATAAAATAGTATGTTTGAAAGTTGTTGTTTTTTTTGGAAGCAAGCGAACATATAATTGGTGTGTCGGTTGGGACACGGAGGCTCCACACACGGTATTGAATTCCGATAGTCACGCCGCCGTTGCCTCGCCCTTCAACGACACGCGGAGAATACGAGCTCAGGACTGGATACGGTACGGACACGGATTCTTTGCAATTGTTTCTTCGTGATATAAATAGCACGACGGATGGTACGGGCGCTTCACCACATCGAGAATTCAAATGAGTCGCAACGCACAGAATGTAGTCCCAAGAGTAACATGCGATGTAAAACAGCACCAGAGACGATTCGACATAAATGTTTTCTCTGATAACAAGGATGCTATTGCTCGTGCTCGTCGTAAATGAAATCGCTACACACCATAACATCGTCATAGCACGTCTTCTCATTGGGGGAAGGGCAGTATTCTTGGAGTAGTGATAACCACACACGGCGTCGACATAGCTCATGCTTGATTAAACGAAAACTTGTAACATTCACGGTGAAAGACGATGGCTGTAAACTTGTTACCCTCATAGGTAAGATAAACCTCCAAGAAGCCAATATTTAGATCCAAGCACGGGAAACAGATTCGCGTAAAAGAAAACGAGTGGGAAGAAAATCCAAACTGACGTTGTAAACGTCAGGATGAAACTATCCTAAAACCAAACTGGGATTGATGCATACTTTTGAGGGGAACTGAAATCAATTCAAATATTGAAATATTAAAGCTGTAAAAAACTAAAAGCCTCGTTACATAACAAATGCAGTTCTCCGTAATGACCTTAATCTGGCGACATTGCGTGACAAACTTGTGTATCTTATAGACATGCTCTCAGATAAACATGCTAACAATACACTAAATAATGAAAATTAATTCATAAAACGGCCGGGTTAGAAAATATATTCTCATTATTTTGTAAAAGTGTAATATAGGGACCATTCCTTCCAGTTACGTGATTATATTGCGATCAATAAAAAGTGGTCTATGAACGGTTTAAGCACAAATTGGCGAAATAAAAACTGAGCGACAGGGTACGGAACTCTAACTGTAAATGAGTGATAGCCATCCATCATCGCAGGATATTATGCAAGCTTGACGACCAAGGTAATTCGCTGACACACATTCTAGTCATTATTTCCATTGTCATTTGTTTGTTCACTAAGGACTGGCGCACACTGCAAGTGACGAAACTATTGGGGACACTGCATCGAGAGTCAAAATGTCTAACGCCTCAAGCAAATTGTCGCGAGACAAAGTGTCGTCTTACAACTTGCTTCAATCTGACACAGACTGGTTAAGGTGTCTGAAGCAAACCTAACCTCATTGTATAACTCAAGATGGACGTGAACACGAAATAGTAGTTCTTATATGTAATTAGAATAAGACAAAACTACTAAATCCAATTAAAAGTAAAAGAAATGATAAATATTTTCTTAATGAATTGTGAACGGACGAAAACGAATTTCTCATTACCACAAGAATTACAACAAAGCGTTTAGATTAAATTTTGAGTTTTACTGGTGAAAAAAATGCATTAATTTTCGAAAGAGTTTAATTTAAACAGAGAAAAGGCTTATTTGCATAGTTATTGTATACATTAATGATGAACAATAGTTCTAATTTTCTGATTTCTTTGGAAAGAAATGAGTAAACAGTCAGACAAAATTAAATGTAATAAGAAAAAAAATTAATATGACGTGTGTTATTGGACATTCATTCACCTTCCCAGATGGATTAGAGAACGGAGGGAAACGTTTCTGAAATTCAGCGAGAACCACTTTAACTTGAGGAAGATGACATGGCCTCTGTGAAGCAGGTTTCAGAAGACGCAATTCTAAACATATATGGATTACTAAGATAAGGGATAGATTAATAGGTCACGTTTTAAGACACGAGGGTCTTGTAAAATTAGCATTAGAGGGAAGTGTGTGGAGTAAGAACAGAAGAGGGAGGCCAAGAATGGAATACGGTAAGCGCGTTAGGTAGGGTGTTGGGTGTACTAGTTATAAGGAAATGAAAAGGCTTGCGCAAGACAGGTTATCATAGAGGGTTGCAACAAACCAGTCTTAGGACTGAATACCACAACAACAAGAACATGGATAACTTTAATTCCGACTATGGCACATCACTGTGGCAACATGGTTTTATTGAATGCATTTGACGTTTGTAAAAACTTTATACATCAAATTCATCGACAAATGACTGCATATATGTGATATAACCCGTATTTAAAAACAATTTAATATTATTTATTTCAACCCGTATCTGGGAGGATACAATTTTTGTCACACCACTGGTAAAGTTGGATGACCTCAACCCCAGAATTAGATTTAAATAAAGAGGTATAAATATAAAATTAAATAGAAAAATGCACTTAAACATACAGTTAATTAACATCCCTACAATTAAAACTTAGAAACATGTACCCGGGATTTCTCTAGTTAACTTTAAATTTAATTAATATTAAAAATTAAGATAAAAAACGAATATCTGAAGATAATATTTTTATCAACAAAAATTAAAAAATTATTAGATATGGTCAGGAAATTCAATATATATATACACTTATAAATTATATATTTTCTGAAAAAATAATTTTTACTACAAAAGTGTACATAAATTTTTTATGGGTTTTATTTTTTAATTATTTTACTATTTGCGCTTTAAAAAGATATAATAATTTTATTTATATATCAAAACTATATCTTATTGGGTCCTGCGCAATATTTACAATCATACATATTAATGAGAATTACTATTTAATTATCAACGGGAGTGGTCAGGGTTAATTACTGGTGAAAAACGTTGCTGAGATTTTACTTCTTTCGGGACGAACCTGTTTGATCATTTTTCTTCTCTTGACGAAAGTACTAGCCGATTCTGGAACTTTCTCGTAGCGAATTTACCTTCCTCCAGGTCGAGTTTTGAACTTACCCTGGGTCGATGGAAAGGCAATGGATCTGGTATTGCCCGGTGTTTTGGGAAAAATCAGTTTACATACTTCTTCTCTCCTGAATCTAACACGCACTGTTCCTTCTCTCGTCTCTTACACCTCCTCCCTTCAACTTACAACTAACAATGACTTATTTAATTGTTCATTTTCTTCTTCTCTTACTTCCTCCTCCCTTCAAGTTCCAAACAAGACTGAACTTCTCGCCTTCCGACTAAGACTCACTTCTCGCCTCCCCTACTTCTTCCTACCTTCAACTTCCTAGCCACACTATTCAAATTACCACCTTCTCACCTCTCAGACAAACTCTCATTTTTCTCTTATCTATGGGAAAACGCCACCCCACGTGACGTGTGTTCACCAACATTTATTTTTCCTCCGTCAACCGAGGAAATCCGCACTTACAAAGGGGAGAATTTTCCTTGGGAAATTTTTCGGGGTTACTGTTCCTGGCGTGAACAACAACTTTAATCTTTCTTAACTGCAGACATGCATGATTTCTATGCGACACTTGGTGTCTCTCCAATCCAGGGGTTGCTGTATGTCTCTGAATATATTGGATCGTTGAAAATATAGGAAATGCGAATTGAAATTGGGGACAGGTCCTACTGCGCTACTCAACCCTTATTGTTGCGTCGTAATGACGTAGAGTAGGTGCGGCACTTGTGAGGCAACATCATCAGCGCAGGATGTCTTCGGCTGGGGTCGTGGTGACTCCAATGAAAGGAATACAAATTCTACAGGCAATTAAATTACCTGTTTAAACACAACCTTCCTACTAAGCGGGCCAGAGTACACTACCTGAATAGTACTGAGACTATCAGCACCACACTGTGATCCTCTTCGAAACAAAACGGTAAACAAAATCCTCTGGAGTCCACATGACCCGAAACTACCAGTTACGGATTAATGTTGACTTACATTAAAATTCATTTAGGAGTTTTCGATTATATTAAGCCATATACATTCGTTTATTTGAGTTATTATATTTATGCCTAGGCGTTTTGGATGAACAGTTTCCAATCTTTCGAGTAGAATATTAATGTTACGTAGATCTAGAATGTATGATGATATTTTTATTTGAAGACAATAATAATTATAATATTAATAAAAGGGAAAACAGCAAGGGTAGACTGGTGGGAACATGCGTAGTGCAGTTTGACTCAAAAAAAATAGCTCGGGGGCCCTAGTTAACCCTTGGCTACCTTGCTCTACCTTCCGCATCCCCCCCTTTTCAATTCCCTTCCTATGCTATTAAAGGGGAGTAGCCTGTTTCAGGTTCACCCTCATGTAGCCTGTTACCCAAAAAAAAACCCTCATGTAGCAGGAAGGGCGCTGCGGGAGTTTTCTCGCAGGCGCTTCAGCCCAGAGTGACTGCGGGGCTCACCTGATCATGTCGGGAATGCCTCGCACTCTCTCTGGGTACTTTTTATCAAAGTTCTCATATGTCGAGACACCTTCACCTATTTTAGGAGGTATATGTACTGGGGTCATAGACCTTGGGCATATGGCAAGAGTTGTCCGCTGATCCCATTGGATCAATCGGCCAACTGCCTCCTGAAACTGGTGGAAACACGGAGAAGGGAATGCTGCGTCCCCACAGCAGACTCGTCTCCCGTCATTCGGAAGGGCGTGAGAATAGTACCCAATGCCCGACCTACCTGATGCAGGTTTTCTAGGGTTTTCCCTGCATATCTTTAGGTGAAACACCGGGTAGGATTCTTAAACCATACCCCGGGGGCCCTAGTTAAGCCTTGGCTACCTTGCTCTACCTTCCGCATCCCCCCTTTTCAATTCCCTTCCTATGCTATTAAAGGGGAGTTGCCTGTTTCAGGATCACCCTCATGTAGCCTGTTAACCCCTCCCCCGCAAAAAAGGCTGAGGTAAGAAAATAACTCAGTTGGTACTAACGGTATTTAAATTTTTCAGATTTCATGTAATACTAATAAATCTGAGTTGAGCAAGATAATACAGGATTCTAAATTGTTAAATAATTTCCTTGCAGCATACCATTTATATAACTCACTGGGATAAGGTTGCTGGACAGAGAGAAATTGATTTACCTTCTTTAGTACGACCGTTCAGCCATGTCGTTCAGACAGTTTGTCGAAAATTAAACAGTTTATTCCCAACCTGACGACGCCAAATGTCTCTTTAAGGTAAGTCAGATTCTCTCTCCATCCATGTTTCGTAGCCAAATGAGTTAATCAATTTTATTTTGTCACATTACGTTCGTTACTTTATACGAAAGCTGTTTTAAAAGTAAATAGACCTACCGAATTTATTTAAAAAATAACGAAACATTATTTTTCAAATATTTCATTATCAATTATTACCTCACGACTCACACTACTTCTTCACATTAAGTCAAAGCAACGTCACTTTCCTTTTTGTTAGATCGTTTCGTAATGTTGAAAGCAAGTGAACGACCCGCAGACTATGAAGTGAGATCACTGATTCGTATCTTGAATTAAAGGAAAGCTGTGCCAGTAAACATTCATCGGAAATTGTGTGAAGTGTATGTGGAAGCAATAATGAGCGAGGAAGTGGATTATAAAGTTTAACGAATGTTGTGAAAATATCGCGGTCGACCGTCTGTGATAACAGGCGGCATTTTTTTCGACGAAGGCGTAAAAAATAGTAACGGAGGCGACTATGTGGAGAAAAAATGTGAGTTGAAAGGTAATGATTGATATTAAAATATCTATAAAACGATGTTCTGGTATTTTAAAATTAAATATCGGTACTCACTTTGTATTTGAATACGTATGTGTAACTTGTACAGGTAATACGTTTAACACGTTCTATAATATTAGAGGTAAATAGAAGACTTTGGAAATTTTAGGGTTTTTTTTAATAAAAACCTGGAAGCAATAGTATTTTGTAGAAATTTACGTCCTATATTAGCGGTAACAAAATCTGGAGCCAATTGAAGGATTTTATTTAAAATAATAAACAGAACGATCGTTCGTGACTATATATAGATAGAGAATGCTAAGAAAAGGAAAAGAAAAGTATTTATTGGTCCCGGTTGCTATCTTTGTCACTATCTGTATGTATATTATATATAACTGTAAAATAAAAAATATCTGAAGAAACACTTTTTAAATGGACTCTGTTTATTAAAAATTGTGGAATTTCGATCTGAAAATATTAACTATTTTCTAACTTGTTAATCCGTTTCGTGAATGTTATTTCCGATGGTAAGCGCAATAAAACAAAAAAGAATTTGCCAGATATTGTAAATGAGTAGGGGGGATATTATTTAATGAATTTAATAATTGAGTTTAAATATATATATATTTATTAATTATAATCTCAGGGTATTAATGGTTTGGGTGATCACGTGTAGCAGATCTGTTCGTTGACGAACCTGAGTTGTTTCATAGGTGTCTCGGCGTAATTATGTGTTGTGGAACTTATAACGGCCGGTAGAGAATCGTACGAAGTCGTGCTGGCAAAGTATGGAAACTATGCTTTTTCCTCTTTCTTCTCTGCTTCCTGGACTGATCAAAGCATGGTCTCCGCTGCCACCTCACCAATCTGCTCTCGCCGTAGCTTCTATGCTGCCAATCTCCTTTCGCCACCACCTTCAAAAATTTCCTCCACCACTCTCCTTCAATATCCTCTCACCATCACTTTGCAAAATCTGTCCAATCTCTCCACCACTCTCCTTCAATCTCCTCTCTCCATCCACTGCAAAAATCTCTCCAATCTCCCAAAATTGTCTCCGCCAGCCTCTTTAAAGCCTTGTCCCCACTTATCCGACACCTATCACTAAGGTTCCCCTTGTTTCATTTGGGGAACACACGCCACACGTCACCAAATTCCTAAGCAGATTAAGACATTCCGAAACGGCGCCGAGGTGTCCGAGCTTTATGGTCTAGGTGGCAGCCGCAGTCCCTAGTTATTATTCCGAAACGGCGAGACGGCGGGCGGAAAAACCCCTTCTTCCTGGCAAACAACTTGCTCATGCCGGAATATTTGGTATTTAAGTTCCCGTAAATTATAATAAAAAATTGGACGCGGGTTCTACTGCGCTACAATATGGATCACTGATCTGACTTCAACAATCACTTCAAATTTTTTTCCTGTTTCTACTGTATTGTTCACGAATTATTGACTTGAAAACAAGTGTTAGTAGGACAGAATACTTTGCTTAAAGGGCAAGAGTTTTACTATTAACTAGTTGTGAAGAATGCATGAAAGCTGTTAAATGCTCTTACCGTCGCTTATTTACATGCAGAAGTCTATAAATTTAATTAAAAGTGGTCTTGGAGAGGAACGGATAGAAATAAACTAGTATAAATATTACCTGCTATGGCGAGCGCCCACGAAGCTCGAATCGTGTGAGGAACTAACGCTGATGTCCTGGTCGGGGATCGAACCCAATTCCATTCCCAGCGGTTCACTACAACGTTCTGCCAACAGAAAGTAGTTAAGATTATTTCGCCTGCATCCAAAGTAATCAAGTAAGTAATACAACTCAATTAATGGACAAGTAATGGGCAAACGGTAAAGTAATTAAATCCTTGCAGCTGTTGAGCTTTAAACGCCATAAACTCTACATAAAATGCGCGATGGTTAGAGATATCCGGCATCAGGCATCAGACATCCGGCGAGCAGCCGCTACCAGGACGCAGTTGTTCCGGCTCAGCCTGGCCGTTACTATCAGTTAGTGATTCATTTATGTACTTATTCAGTTCGCAATTAAAGGATGAGACAAGAGGCAGTTATGCTCAACTATAACGACACAAATGCGGAAACTGCTTTCGAACTACTTTCGCAAGAGAATTTGATGACGGAATAACTTTTGTTCATTGCGAAATAGCAACAATCGAAAACTACACAAAAAGTCTATTTAATGAAACAATACGTGAAATGATACTCAATAAATAATATTATAAATTAAGATTATCGTATAGGCTTCTGATTACTTCCGTTTACTCGAAACAAACAATATAATTATATGTAAATTTGTTATACATAGTCTATTTTTCAACTAGAAAGGCTTCGACATTTTACGAATTTGAATTACATATGAAGCAATAATTAATACTGTAAGATACAACAGATAATAAAATACAACAACAGCGTACTTAATACATTTGTATATACTTTTAATAGTTGTAAATATTTTGAAAAAATCAAAAGAAACGCTTGTCATCTTCATCCGATTGCCGTGAATTTTTTTGTGTTTGGTGCTTATCACCCCACAGAAGGTTTTTGTCGATATTGAAGATTTAGGTTTCTCCCGTCCCCCACCACTTTAAGGCCAAAATAGATCGCATGTCAATCATCGGCTCTAAGACTTCATGTTTGTCCCTTATAATTCATCTGATTCCCACGAAATTTTGGTGTATTGTGTATTCTGCCCAGAGAAGGTTGCTGTCGATCTTTTGATAATTTCGGTTTCTTCATTCCCTATTTTCAAACCAAAATGGTCCGACGGGATAGATTATGTCCTCACGTAGTCAGCCAAGCAACATCTTTTCCGTAGCGTGTGCGTGCTGCGGTGGCGTCGACGACATTCGTAATCCATATTCTTCGCTCTTCCCCTATACTGTTTAGAACTTCCTGGCTGGTTACCCTATCCACCCAACTGATTTTCAGCATTCTCCTATAGCATCACATTTCGAAAGCTTCTATTCTTTTCCTTTCCCCAACTCCTGACGTCCACGTTTCGCACCCATATAACGCCACGCTCAATACGAACATTTTAGCAACGATTTCCTAATATTCACACTTATATCACCCGTAAGTAATTTCCTCTTTTTTGCGAAAATCTTCCTTTCCTGTACTACTCTTTATGTCTACTACACTTCTATTACGCTTCCCAAGTAGCAGAATTCCTTATCTTCCGTCAAAATATCCCTTCCCAATCTAACACCCTTTGTTATTCCTCTGTTTCTCATACTACACTCCATTACCTTGCTTTTCCCTCTATTAATCCTCATATTGAACTCTTTCTCCAGGACTACGATCGTGTCATTTATTATGGTTTCCAAGTCTTCTTCTGACTCCCCTAATACTACAATGTCATCGGCAAAGCGTAGGGTTTTTATTTCTTCTCCTTGCTGTATAATTCCTTTTCATATTTCGTTTTAACTTTCTTCATCGCCTGTTCTATATATATATATATATATATATATATATATATATATATAAATTTAAAGAGTATGGGCGACAGATTATATCCTCGTCTTACTCTCTCCTTCATTTCTGATTTCTTTTCTTGATCATTAAACGTCTATATAATATTCAGCGCTTTGTGAGTAAGTGCACACTTATTTCAAATACATAAGAAATTACATCATGAATAGAAACATGCCATTTACATAGTGTATTCACATTTTTCAGATATGGTTCAGTAAAGTAGATGCATATTCGCACATAAATCACCAATTGAAATAGTATGGGCTGAGAAAACTAATTAAGAAAGAAATCGAATGAGGACAAAAATTATTAAAACTGATGAACACTATATAAGGACGAAAGATAGTGAATTAATATACGTTGAAATATCTGATTTTGTCTATAAATGAATAATAATAATAATAATAATAATAATAATAATAAACAGTATATATTATAGGACTGAACACAAGAAGTAAATCTGAGATGTATAAAAATTTGGTCTGTTAGCGGCACATTGAAGAAGCTTCATAAGTGAGAAAATCCTATATTACACTGTTTAGCGAGACAATCCAGAAAATTATTATAAACGGACAATGATCCCTTCATCGTTTGTAGAACTGATGAATTTATCGATTGAAGGTAACGACAAAAATAAAATACGATATAATGAACTGCCAAGAATTCTTAAATACATAACTAGAGTAAACAAGATGTAGTTTAAATAACTGATAAGACGACACGAACACTAAGCAGTACAAACATTAGCAGAAAAATGGAAATAAGTAAGTATATAAGTATTTATTAAATCTACAAATGGGCAGATGCCCGGTGGCAGATACATAGAACTTAAACAATAATTAATAAAATGGTCGTTAGGACCATATTTAACCTATAGTTGAAAGTATAATTATATTCAATATAAATAAATAAGTGTGGAATCATATTATCAAAGACCTTGGGCATATGGCAAGAGCTGTCCTCTGATCCCATTGGATCAATCGGCCAACTGCCTCCTGAAACGGTTGGAAACACGGAGAAGGGAATGCTGCGTCCCCACAGCAGACTCGTCTCCCGTCATTCGGAAGGGCGTGAGAATAGTACCCAATGCCCGACCTACCTGATGCAGGTTTTCTAGGGTTTTCCCTGCATATCTTTAGGTGAAACACCGGGTAGGATCCTTAAACCATAGCCCGGGGGCCCTAGTTAACCCTTGGCTACCTTGCTCTACCTTCCGCATCCCCCCTTTTCAATTCCCTTCCTATGCTATTAAAGGGGAGTTGCCTGTTTCAGGATCACCCTCAAGTAGCCTGTTAACCAAAAAAAAAATAATCATATTATTAGGAATGATTTTTTTTAAAAAAAGAATAGTATTGTTTTTACCTGAAAAAAAATAAACAAAACAAAAAAAACTGGAAATATATTTCACTGGAGTATATTTTTAGAGATTTCGCAGCACTGATCACGTCACTACCCTGCACTACACTACACTAAACTTAGATTGAGTCGAAATTTTCTTTCTGTTAGAGGAAGTTCCCCAAACACTCCTGCAGGCAGATTGTTCCAGTCATTAACTGTCCTATTTAGGAATGAGTCTTTTCCAACGTCTGTTTTTTGGTTCCTTGCTTGTAATTTAAACAGGTGATCACTCCTCCCCTCCCGTTCCGAGTCGATTCTTTCATTCTATCTCGGATTCCCTGCCAGGCTCTGTAGAAAATGTGTAGCCTAGCTCTTTCTCTTCTTGTCTGAAGCGTATCCCATCCTAGTCGCTTTACCTTTTCGTTCCCATTCCCATGTCCTATTTGTACGAATTTTGCGGCCCTTCTTTGCACCCTTTCTAAGGATTCTATTTGACCTATCCTGTACGGATCCCAGCATGCTGCACCATATTCCATAAGTGGGCGTACTAATGACAAATATGCCAACTCTTTAGATTTCGCATTCCCCTTGTTGCGTGTTCTCATGACAAAGTGCAAGGTGTTCCACGCTTTTCTTGTAGCATAGTTTACCTGCTCCGCCCATCCCAGCTTACTGTTAAAATAATAATGTCACGATTAGAATATTATTATATGAATATATACAGACAGAGGGACCCAGGCTGTAACAAATGTCCAGGATTAGAAGTATAAGTTAGGTGAGATATAAAATTTGTATACATTTTATGTCATATTGAATATAAGCTTTAAAAGATATAATTTTTAATATTTTCGAGTTATCAAGGAAGTGCAAAGCATATCCTTTATAAACCTTATTTCAGCCGATTGACAGCAAACATCTGCTTCCAAATAAGTTACAAAACGTTACCAATAAAGGAACTATTACCACCAACAAGCTTAGTTAAATGAAAAGATTAATAATTATTTCTGTAACTATTGAACACACTGTGAGGCCGCAATTCTAAGAGTTGATTTTTAAAAACAGAAACAGTGAGCCGTAGCCATTTATTAATAAATAATAGCTATTTTAAATTGTTTATACTAGTAAATATAACAATTTAAATTTGTTTTGTAATACGTGTTTTCCATTGTAATGGTGGGTACACATGGAGGCCAGTTTGTTTATACAGTTCACCGGACGTAATACTGACAATTTAATTTAAAAACGTGCATTATTAAGACAAGTTGTGGATTTCTGAGATTAAAACGGTAGGATAAGTGAATTAAAAGTCAGTCGGACGAAAACAAGTGAAGCTGCAGATCAGTGGGAAATATATTCACAGGTACTGAATTTTAAAGTGAATTTCGTAGTTTGAAGTGAACAAGTTAAGACTCAAAATGATCGGAGTCGGAAAACTGGCAGTATCGCAAGGAAAACTCATGGAAATTTTCACTGAAAAGCCTTATTGTCAGTCAATAGACTTTGATTTCTTTTTTAAATTTATATGTATTCTAATCCAATTGAATTTTATTCTTAAAGATTTATGTAAGTTGAATAAAAATTTGTTAGTTCGGTAACCTTTTTTCCAATTAAACATTTGCATTGTTCAATGAAGTTATTTATTTGAGCTATATTTTAGTTTAATCATTCCTTCAAGCAATATGAAAATTTAAGTGACTGTGACAATTTATCGTGATATCAGGTACCCATATGTTTGAAATCACTCTCGACTTATTATATTTAATAAAAAAATTGAAGAAAATACTTTTAAGTTAGAGGCTAAAATTTGAATAGCAACCTGCATAACATTGAATAGTCTGTATCACCTAATGATTGACGTTACAAAAATTAAAATTTATAATTGGTAACATATTGCTATCTGTTTATTATTATAATTTTTGAAAATTTTCCAATACATTTTTGGTCCTTGTTATATTGTTACATTGATGTTGATGTGAGGGAGGGAGGAGCATTCTATCTCCATCTATTGTTGCAACAGGATTTTCGATTGGAGGTCATGGTATTGTTGTTGAAACAGAATTTATATTTCAGATACAGGACTGTCAATATATGTTCGCTTTTAGTTTCAGCTCTACGAAAATTTATTAATCACGAATCAGACAATATTAATGGTTTTATAATAAATTGTTACACGTTACCTAAAGATCCGGAGGACAAAGCCGAGAAGTCGCCTCGTAGCCGGGAACAGAGGTTTGAAACCAAGGACAGATCCCGGGAATGGGGGCGGATGGCCATCCTGATATAATTATATTCCCGGGAATCGTCGAATTTAATAAGAGAGTAATTTCAAAGATATGAGTACCTGGTTATTTTCTTAATTTATTAAGTAAAATAAATATGGAAATAATCCAAACTTAACTTATTTATATAGTCCCATATTATTTCAATATATAGGGTGATTAAAAAAGTGCGCCGGTTTGGAAGTTTATTTTTACAAAAACAGGAACAATATACAAAAGTTTTAAAGATGTTCAGCTAACCTTCCCATTTCATGCATGAAAAATGATGTCGGGCATACGACCTCCTCCACTGCGCTGGCATGCAAATTCACTATGACTGCAAGTTTCCACTTGCATGTCGCTTACAACTCGTCTCATTTCCTTCTTCAAGTCATGGATGTTTCGGGTTTTATTGGCATACAACAATGACTTATGATGACCCCAAAGAAAAAAGTCACGTGAGTAAAGTCACATGACCTTAGTGGCCATTGATAATAAGCGTTACGCGATGTGAGGTGATCCGGGAACTGCTCATGGATCAACTGAATTGTTTCGCGGGAAGCACGGCAAGTGGCACCACAACCCTTCAATGTACATCTCATCCAAAAAGAGGTCACAGGAAATCCCTGTTCATCGAATGGTATCGGTCTCCATTGACTGTCACAGCTTGACCTTCCTCATTTAAAAAAAGGGCGAACACCACCCAACCAATAGGCGCACCATACTGTCACTCGTTGTGGATGCATTTTCTTTTCTTGGATCAAGCAACTCCAGATACAGCAGTTCTGCTTATTCACAAATCCATTCCGATAAAACGTTTTCACGATTAACGCACGTCGCGTACACGTGAATTGCTCCATGGTTAGACGCAGAACGTGAGAAATTGAAACGGAGTTAATAATCGGAACGTTCCTGGAAACTGAAACGAAACAGAACAATGCTACCAATTGACAAATAAAAATTTATCTGTCGGTGCTCCGTTTGAAGCACCCTGTACATTATTATGATATCCCTAGTACTGAATATGCCCGATTGTTACTGAATGTTCAATGAGTGAGAACGTCACACTAAGAACAACATTCAAAATAGTTGTAAATGACTTAAAAGATATATAAAGCTGATTGACAGCTGATGGTTGGTAAGTACTGATGGTTGCATATGTGAGTACGATGATTGAGTTAACTCATCTTCGAGAAAGTCGCCGCGTGAAGCTGATTTCTGGCACGATGATTCAAAAATTTAAACTGTATTACTGCTGTTGATTAAAGACTGTTAAAAGCATGATTTCATTCTGGCATGTGCGTATGTGAATCCCAGGATTAATAGCGTAATAGTGTGAAGCCACTCGACGTGTCTAACATCATTCGCACTCGGCTAAGCCTCGCCTTCTACATAACTGTCCGCATCCTCAAAAGTAATATTATGTTACATATTTCTAGGCTTCTTATCTGCACTTCGCTGGAGCATTTCTTTTCGAGGAGGGGAAAAAATTTTGTTTTCTTTTCTTTAGGGTTTGTTTACTAAATTAACAAGGATGATGTCGTACGGCTTCATTTGTCGTGGAACATTAAATAAACATAATAATTTGAGGGAACCTAGAAAATTCCGGTGCTTTAACAGAGTGAGAAATATCCTTCAGTACCCACTAAGGGGTTAATGAATATTCCCTACAATATAAGGAGGTGACAAATGAATCAAATATTACTCTTTCCTTAAGTATGTGACACAAGGATTTGAATATCTTATGGTTGATATATTTGATCCTTCTAGCTACTTTTACACAGATGTACTCCAATTTTGTGAGAAATACTAAAATAATTTCTCTATAAATAAATTATAACTATATATTTCTTTCAGATTGAATGATGGATTATGGCTAAAAACTTGTAGTATAATAATTATACGATTTTATTGTCGTTTTGTCTGTTAAATTATTTGACCTTATTTACTTTATTCATAGAATTTTTTTAATTAAAGAAAATATTCCATTATTAATGATTAGTGTATGCAGCTTGACCTACAGTAAAATATGAGTAAATGTAGAAAGAAATTAATTACTGGTTGTCAGTCACAGATTGAGAAAGTAAAAGTGTTTATATCAACCTAATTAAGAGTAGGTAGTGAAAAATTCATTCTTTACGTGTCTTGTAATTAAGAGTAGGCATTGAAGAATTGTTTCTTTACGTGACTTACAAATCATGATAATTATCTGTAAATGGGCCAAAAAATGTGTCCCCTAGTCACCTGTCACGCATTAAAGCCTCTCAGATGGATAACCTAACCTCTAGCAACAAAATTTGGTTTTCAAAGCTAATAAAGTAATTACGCAATATTTTGATATCATGTCTATTAAATTATGATTAAAAAATCTTTTTTTTTGTTTTCTTTTATCAGCCTTGGAATTTTTTTATCTAAGGTTTAATTGGACCAAAGGAAGTCATGGACTCTGACAACGTGGTTTACGCATTGGAAAGTGGGCTCTAAATAAAATAAAAGCATACAAACCTAATAATTTGAAAAGACCATTCGTATTGTTTCCTACCAACATGTGTTCCTGGTGTTTGTATGCCACGAAATAACTGATCACCGTTGCAGAAACTAAACATAGCAGTCAAATCGCGCGTGTTTTTAGTATACTCTGTTCCAATGACGTCACAAACTTTCACATGCCTATACATTATAATTCATTTCACATTTGTGCTACAAGTTTCTCCCTGTCCACTGTTCTTCGTTAGGTCTTCAAGAATATGAGTACTAAGGTTTGTTGCTGTCAATGTGTTTAAATTTCTGTTAACAATATACAAACATAGTGTAAATTAGATATTGATAATTACATGTTCAATATCTAAATACCAGTCTGGAAATAAGAAAACCCTCATTTCATATATATATATATATATACTTCAAGCACTGTTTGAATATGTACTCTGATATACATTTTATTATGCGGCGCATACAATTTCACCGCCAGAGTTCGTTACAAATGTAAGTTACATCTATATACTGATATCCTGCATTATTACTAAAAAAATTCAACACAAAGTTTAATGAAGTCTTTTATGAAGTTCTAAAACACAGAACTCGTTATTAATATGGATGGAAAAACCATTTCAATCTTGAGTTGCTTTGATTTTAGGAAGTTAATAGCACGTACATTCATTTACTTCCCAAAGGAGTGTACCAGATGAGCGATTCCAAAGCACGTTCTGCTTTCATAAGCACTTTCTAGTTCCATATCCATCAAACAGATTCATGAAAAGAACAGTTCGAATGAATCGGCTTTAATTATTCCGCCATTTGGGTCGAAGAAGTACGCCAAGTTGGAGCAAATCCAGAGTTAATGACGCGGATTTGGGGAGAGTCCATCCAGACAGATAATGGACGTTGGCCAGGCAGAGAAGTTAAGAGGATTAACAGCTGCGGCGAGCCCTGCGCTCCCACCGCACTCAAACATCTATACTTTCTATATACTCTTCTGATTACTGTAGTGCGTGCCTGCATAACTCGATTGTACCGTTACATAACACGGAAAAAATTAATTTCAATTTTAAAAAATTATAAATTCTCCCATATGACGTGCAGACCACCCATTATCTCTATTTCGCGTACTCGGTAATAATCTTACTGGAATTAAGACATGAACTAAGAAAAATCGACAAACAAAGAGTTTATACCGTGAAGGATACAATCTATGTTTATTGTACCCTTCATACGGCTAATTCACGTTTCACTACTTTAAAAATGTATACTGGTTTACCACGTACTCATTTCATAAAAGGTATAATCTATATAATAAAAGCCAAAAAATATATATTAAATAAAAGAGTAGAAGTATAATGAAAACGAGTGCAACATAACATAATATTTATTTGTTCTACATTGCATGCCATTCATGAAGCTCACCGTCTAATGATGTTTCTCGTAAAATACACCTTGGATGGAAAACTAAAATGTTTTGCGTTTGAGGACACGAAGTATTAACTTAATATTTGTAAATTAAGAATCAAACACTACGCACCGACATCGAAAAACTGGAGCGACAGTTATTGAAATAAAGGAATTGAAGTGTTTTTATGTTACGACATCACAGGCATATGGAGGAGTTCTAGTACGGTTTTAAGAAGAACGCATTTTCTAAGATTATGGAAGAAAAAATAAACGGCAGAGTATTTCTTTTATAGTTGTATGTTTATCCATACGTTTAATGTCGTTTGTAATATACGTTGTGAAGCCGTTGACGCTTAGCGTTAATGATTTTTTGAATGACGAACATGTATAGTAAATTTAACGCTACTGTTTCTTAGAAAAGGCGGTGCCTCACCTTAGCGGCGCTCATATAACGGTGGATGACGTTACTAAAACGTTATCTATAAAGACAGATGACGTTGGTTATCTAGAAAGTAAAATAGCGGTGCCGCTATTGTCGTTGACAAGCAGCTGTTAAACGATTGTATAAGGTGAAAATTGAAAGAGAAAAGTGTGTTAAGATAACATGAACCAGAAAAGAAGACGAAATATTGTTTGTTGTTTTCAGAAATCAAGAAACTGTACGTAACATACAGAACAAAAGTCTTAGAAAAGCCAAGAAAAACTTGTGGATCAATTTTGAGACTTCACTTGCATATATAATTTTACACGTCATTTTACACTTAAACATATTATATGCAGTAGGCGTTTGTAATAAAAGTAATAACCGTAGTGAGCGAATGTTGCGCTGAATAATTATGTTGAAGTAATTTTTTCTCGAATATTAGTGCAATCCATTCAGCAAGGATATTGTGCTCTATAATAAGAACTAAATTATAGTAAAGTGCATTGATATGAACATTTTCTTTTTCTGGAACTTGTAATTTTGCCTCCTTTAAAATGTTATGTAATATAATCAGATTTTGTAGTTTTTAATAAAGTAGCCATAAGTTGAGAAAATAATTCTGAAATAACTGCGTGAAAGATATTTTCCGTGGAGGAAATTCGTACGAAAATTGTATACCAGTGCTTCTCTTGGAAATCCTTCCAGTAAATAGATCATGTCGTGATGCTTCATGTGGATTTCTGTGTTTGATTTCCTCAGTCGTTTCTAGGGGTGAGAAAGCTTTAATTTTCAGTGAAAGTTGGCAAGGTGCGTATGGAAAGGTGCAAGTAATTTTTCTTTAAAAAAATCCATTACTTTTTTGGTCTCTAATTTATGTTTGGCATCTAGTACGAACTTACAGTTCATTAATATGCTGGAACAGACGGTTTTTCGATCTATTTAGTTGAAATGTACCTTCATCTCGTCAATTTACATTTTGAAAAATCCATAGTAATAAGGACCCATAGGTATTTTCAATAATTCACGTTTATATGCTCATTAGTATAGGTCCTGACAGTATGATATTAAATGTACACCTTGTTCCAGCAAAGTTAAATTACAGAATTTTTTTCTTCCATACATATTAACATTCTTTGTGGATTTTCATTGTATGATATTAGGAGTTAATATAATACTGTTGAAAGGAGTAAGACAAGGATGCAGTCTGTCGCCCATGCTGTTTAATTTATATATAGAACAGGCGATGAAGAAAGTTAAAACGGAATATGGAAAATGAATCATACTGCACGAAGAAGAAATAAAGACCTTACGCTTTTCCGACGATATTGTAGTATTAGGGGAGTCAGAAGAAGACCTGGATACCGTAATAAATGGCATGAACGTGGTCCTGGAGAAAGAGTTTAATATGAGGATTAATAGAGGGAAAAGCAATTATTGGAGTGTAGTATGAGAAACAGAGGAGTAACAAAGGATGTTAAATTGGGAAGGAATATTTTGACGGAAGATAAGGAATTCTGCTAATTGGGAAGCGTAATAACTAGGGATGGTAAAAGTATAGTAGACATAAAGAGTAGTACAGGCAAGGAAGATTTTAGGAAAAAAGAGGGATTTACTTACGGGTAATAAGTGTGAATATTAGGAAATCTTTGCTAAAAGTGTTCGTATGGAGCGTGGCGTTATATGGGTGCGAAACGTGGACGATAGGAGTTGGGGAAAGGAAAAGAATAAAAGTCTTTGAAAAGTGATGCTATAGGCGAATGCTAAAAATCAGATGGGTGGATAGAATCACAAACGAGGAAGTTTTTAACAGAATACAGGAAAAGTGAACAATATGAAGGACGTTGGCTAAGAGAAGGGATAGATTAATAGGCCATGTTTTAAGACACAAGGGTCTTGTAAAATTACCATTAGAGGGAAGTGTGTGGGGTAAAAACAGAAGATGGAGACCAAGGATGGAATACGCTAGGCAGATTAGAGAGGATGTGGTTAGTGCTAGATATAAGGAAATGATACAGCTTGCGCAAGGTAGGTTAGCATGGAGAGTTGCATCAGACCAGTCTTTGGTCTGAATACCACAACAACACCAACAACAACATAATACTGTTTTCTTGTATATTTATTGTACAAGTATTGTTTTGCACCAATCTGAAGTGTTATAAATTTTAATTGTGCAATCATTTTCAATTCATATTATTTGAAATTTATTTTCCTTTAACGATATTAAATCTTTGATATTATCTTTTCGAACCATTGTGTTACAAAAGTATTGCACAAAATTTACTAATTGCAGTATACGATAGGAATCGTGAATGGTAAAGAGTTTTAGAGCATTGCCACAAGTTATAAGTCAGTAATGAATGACAGAACACCTTTATTCCAACGCACCTTCATGAACAATAATATGTGCCAACGTCGCAATAATAATATTGGTTGTCACAAGAAAATGTTTCAAGTTTAAATCCGATCGCATTTGAAAACATTATAATCAACAAGACGTTCAAGATAAGAAAATCTTACAAGCCTTCTAAATTATGTGGGAAACACTTGTTACTGAACAGTTCGATTAAGGATAGGAACAATTTTCCATAAAACAACAAAAGGCTCTACTTCAGAATAATGTAGGATTGAAAGATAGATGACAATTTTTTTGGGGGGAAAAAGAACAGATTAGAAATATGATAACAATTTTCAGAATGTGTAATTACGTAATAATGAAATGTTGTGGAGTGACATAAAAGTTTGAGATTTTTTCCAAGCAAATGCAAAAGAACGATTAATTTAATTAATGAGTAGAGCAATGACATGAACCTGTCTTCGCGTTACCTTCCCCGTTTGGATGTTCTACAGATTGATTTTATATATTGTTACCGTTTATTTATACACATTTTCCGTAAAGAACTATTTTGAAAATCGGTTAACAAATAAACGTCTAGTATCGTTTTATGATACACATTTTGACGAAAACTGCTTGTCTGTTTAAGATTTCTTAAATCGCATTGGAAAACAAATTAATTTCTGAACGTACTGCTAAATGTTAAGTACGCAAAATGGGAAAACTGTGACAGAATTATTTTCTTTTGTTACAGATTTTTGAAAGGCATATTTTCAAAGCAATGTCACAATCATATAAGAGTACTCACCCAATCGTAGGCCGTGCACCAGGGCTGCCAACGTGGCGAGCACGAAACAGCCGGCGACTTGGCGCGGCTTCATCACGGAGCGTCGTCACGCCATTTCAAGTATCTATGAAAAAATAATAATTTTAGCTTTGATTTCTCCGTAAACTTACAATCTAATAATTTTCAACATAATGTTGAAGCTGAAGGTATTGGAGGGGAGTAAGTTGTTGAAGGTTAAGCTAATATTGTGCGTTAAAGCGGCGGGCGACTGATGCGAGCAGACAAGGCCAGTTACCAGAAGCCGGCTACAAAACACCGCATAAGCACATCTACGGAATTAATGCCAATTAGGTTGGAATTACGGTGCCTTGGCTGAAATATCATTCATCTCGGGATACGTTATTTATTGTTATAAACGAAACGGGACTATGACAAGGATTATAGACTAGGCCTCGTACCATTACTTCCTCATATTTACAATAGTTTAATTAGTGATAATTACAAATATCTGGAATTTGAATTTGACAACAAATAAGTTAACCTTAAGACAGAAAAAATTAATTAAAAAACATAATTGTGAAACGTTCATTTCGTCACTCATTTAGAGCATCATCAAATACGTACAGTGGAAATGTAAATTGCATACATTGCCACGAAATAAAACTTGATATTCTATAATTAATTTTTGAGTATAGTACACGAAAAACGTCGAGTAATTACATTTATATCAATTGATTTATTAAATTCTTATGAGCATTTTTTCATTAGTTACTTTCCAATTATATACTTAAGAAAACGTTTTATTGAATTTCACAGTCCAATTTTCAGGCTGGAATCGAATTTAACAACCATTAATTGGCATAGTTATCGAATATAGGGTAAAAAGCTAATATTTTTAATTCGTTTTTGCATTTTAAAATACGCATTTACCGACATTAAATGTTCTGTTTTGATAGTAATGAAAGCCAGGACCAAACGATCTCCGAGATTTTCCAAGACTGCTTGATATTATATAATATCTCATGTATTAAATTTCCACGTGTGAGGCTATTGTTTCTGTGCCTTTGCTGTGATGTTTTAGTGACTTTTATTGTGTTATGTCGTGAATACCAATGCATTTATTTACATGTATTCAGGCGTTTAACGTAAGTTTAGAGTCCACCCTTTCTTTCAGTGAAACAAGAAACAAGATGGCTCCCGAAGGAAATTGAGATATCGGTGAAACCAATATCGAAGTCCAAGGAAGGATTCCAAATATTGTGAAAGCGAGGAAATATACAACTATGTTGGAATAGGGTTTTGTAGTAGATTGTCAAGGACCTTAAATATGACAAGCGTTGGGGACGAGACGAAGCAGTCGCTTTGGAAGGAAAATTTTAATAGTGATGAATTTATTATTGGTCTAATTTTTGCCTTTTGTAAGTGATGAAAGCTGGATTATGTTCCAGATTTGTAACCGCTGGGCACATGAACAATGTCCATGAGTGTATGATTATTGTAAGTACATTTGTGACCTTTGTAACAGAAGGAAATCCACGGTAAATTTAAATTTATAAAATGTTCGTTAGATTTTAATTTCAAAACCTAGAATTTATAGTTAAAAATCGGTTAGCTAAATCAATTTGTATATTTAAAAGTGTTACATCATATTGCCCCATCATCTGGAACAAAACGATAGCTTTGTAAGGAATTCATTAATAATAAATGTGTTCAGCATTAAAATTATGATTGTAAATTCTCCTAAAAATCTGTTATAGCTAATTTCTCTCAAAAACATGAGTTACGTTATTTGAATATATTTAAGTATAATATAAGTAAATACACCTTAGGTTTTGCCTCGGTCTCCCATAGTGTTCCGATACTGGGAGTGGCAGGTTTTGTAAAATATCTCTAAAGAGTTTTGAAGCGCACAGAAAAGTTATGGTCGCATTACATCGAAGAGATAAGTTGACCATATTTTTTCGCCCAATAAATCACTGCTTGGTGCAGGGTGGAATACTTGTAAGCAGCAACTAAAGGCAATTCAGGCACGTACTGAAAAACAACGTAAACCTATAGCTTTGCATGTAGTGATGCATCACATAACAAGCTACAGCGTCGAAATATCTCAAGAGAGTTGTCAACCTTATTTGCAAATTATTATTTACTAATATGAGCGTTTATTTTTAGACCCAGCGTTTTGTTGGCCGGAGCAGTGTGGTTATTAATCTTGAACCAATCAATAGCAGCCATGCTCCATATTGCGGCTAGAAGGGGTTTTGTCGTTGAAAATGATTGGCGAGAGTTTGTACACACAAAACGGCCGAGGGCATAAATCAAGAAGCAATTATAAGTGTCACGTACGAGCTGAGCTGCACGAGGTGTAAGCAGATAAACACTTCGACGCCTTGCACAACTGAGGCGACACAAACTTTTATTAAAATACTTGGACGTAGACGTTTTCAGTATTGTGAAAATCGCTTTTATCGATCGGTTGGCTGTTTCACAATTTAATTTTATGATACCGACCTTTTCCTCACAACTGTTGTGGTGACGATAAAGGAGACGTTTGCGGAGTCATTTTATTTCCCCTTATCAACAAACGCGTATTTTATAAGTTTAACTTTTATCGATGGGAAACAATTTATGTTGATCGGGGGTAAAACCTTTGCAAATAACTGAACAAAAATGATATGACTTCACTTGATTTGGATCCAAATGTGAGACGACTTAATACTCGTATATTTGGTAACTTCTTAAATATTAATTGAAGGGGATTAATTTAGTCGGCGATCGGTGAGGACGGGTTGCTACAAAGATTATATTAGTAAACAATCAAATGTATGTAGCAAGTTAGTGTGCGAAGCGGTGATTCAGCCCACAGGAAACTGAAGTAATTAATATTCTTTGAAGAATCCTTTTGATAGCGGGTTAAGATATTAATGGTAAAGAAATTGTAAGATTGTTACACTATCGAATACGAAATCTCTTCTTTAGGCGTGTTTGTACGATTCCAGATGACTCACGTCGTGCAAATAACCTGAAGTCAGTCAGTGAGTTCATCAGCCAACTCGGACTTTAAACCCAGCTAGTACAATAAGAATATGGCGAACAATAAAAAGAGGCGTAAACTGGGGGCGTTGAAATTTATGTAAGTATATGAAACTGTTAAAACGTTGTCGAATTTTAATCATAAACATTACAAGTCAAAGGTTTCAAAGACGACGGAATTAAACGAATTCGAGGTTTATTAGATAAATCTACAGAGATTTAATTCAACATCTTTGAAACTTTATCGCTGATGTTAACGTTTCTCTCATATTGGATTTCATTTTTTATATTTATATTTATATATTTCTCAAAGTGAGATACAAAGAACCTCAAGTCTCTTCATCTTGAAATTATATGTGGGTGATCTGATAGAGACCTGGTTCACAGAGCTGCGGACTGAGTGGAAAAAATGAGCGGTAACTTTTCTGATTCTCTCTGCTCTTGTGATCCGATCAGCTACTAGCTCTTTTAATCATCTCCGCTCCACTGATCCGAACAACCAGTTGAGGCAATTTTTTTATCTTTATAAATGATAAACAATTAAAATTGTGTGCTAACAAAAAATACAAATTCGACTTGAGCAATTTAAAACACAAATTATCTCTGGGTAAATTATGGTAGGCCATGATTTTGGATAAATTAAATTTAGTGGCATATGAACAAAATATTGTAACTGAAAGTTAATATAATTCTGTCTTATCTTTTGTTTTATTCATATGGCAGTAACGTAATAAATTTTATTCAGTGGCACAATTACAATATAACGGTTTGTATGAATACTGCAGTAATATATATGTATATTTTGTGTGTGCATATTAAATAATTTACAAATACTCTGAAAGCTATGCACTGTATAAAATTTTTTGTCCTTAAAAGAAAATCCTATGCCATTCGAGCTATCCGAATACGTCAATTATAAAAATTAAATCATCGGAGGTCATTTATTTAATTATATAATTATTTACCTATTTGTAAATAAATACGAAAAATGTGTTTAAATTTTTTGAAAAATAATAAATAATAGTCAAGTGAAAATTCAGGGTAAATAAATATATACATATATAGTTATCAAAGAAGCAGTGCGTCATGAAAGAAGCAAGTGGTTCCGATCCGATCAGTAAAAATAACGCTTTTTTCCATCTCTACTTCAACAGCCACATTATTCAAAGATGTTGCTGAAGCACGTAATATATTTCTTTTGGTTGTCGAATAACGTGCCCATTTGCGATGGTTTCTTTTCATTTCAGAAATTATGATATCCTCAATTCAATGGAATCGTACAATGTTTATCCCTTCCTGCAATGTGTACGTCGGAGTTCACAGTAAGATGTCAACTATTTTTCTTTTAAAATTTACTAGCTACTGTTACTGTCTACTGTCGTTCCAGTCAACTTGCCTCTTGTAAATCCATCTTTGTATGTAGGGTGCTTCTGGAAGTCACTCGCGGCGAACGAAATCGAAACGTTTCGTATTTTCCATTGTTGACGTCGCACTTCCGGCTTCTCAGCAAATGGGTTGGGCGAGCGATTAAGCCTTTTATGATACAATGCACTACTTTTTCTTGAGAAGATCTATAAATATCTTGTTACTAGTTAACGTCAGTTTTTCTTTTGTTCTGTTAAAACAAATTTATTTTGTTATCTCGGAACAATAATTTTATAATTGCAATATGATATAGCAAAATGAAATAAGGAAAAAAGAACACAGTCCGTTTCACAGGAAAGGTAACTGAAATAAGACTTTGTTAATTTTTATTTTACATTATACAAAATAGTCTCAATGTAAGCCAATACAAACTGGGAGCGTTGGAAGACTTCCTCAAAACAATTGTGAAGCTCAACCGTTAATATTGCCTTCAGAACCATGGCCGTGACCTTCTTCATACCTGAAATCGTATTGAAACGTCTTCATTTATTGCCATTTTAATTTTATAAATAACCAGTAGTTGCACGATGACAAATAAAGCGAATAAGGAACAGGATCAGGCATAGGAATACGTTTTTCAAGCAAGAAATCGAGTGGGGTCTTGCTTTCTTGTGCCTGCCCATTGTTGCGAAGAAGGCACAATGTTCTTTGATTCCAATATGAAGATCGAACCCAAAAAATCCTCGCCCATAAATGAATTAACACACCCAAGAATAATATGCAGTCAATTCTTTAAGAATATTCCAAGAAACCACGACTTTTCTGCATGCTGACTTCTTTTCGTTATCGGGGATTCTTTACATTTCGATTCCGAAGTTTGACGCTTTATAAGAACTGAAAACCCCACGTTTCATTACCAGTTAAGACGCATTATCTGGGTCCCTAGCAACCATTCTTTTGATGTTTCTTTTCTCGGCAATCTTCTTGATCGTCAGTGAGCGAGAGGAGCAATAATCGACAACAGATCTTGTTACTCAAATTTTCAGATGGAATGCAGGGCATGCTTGTTTTAGAAATTCCAGCGAGATCCTCAATAATCAGGTAGATACGAAGAATTTCGGTCACGTTGTTAATATTTTCTTCTACTGGAACAGTCGATAATGCTCCTGGACGTGGATCATCATCAATGCTTCCTATACCGACTTGCATACCACTTAAAATCGTTTTTACGAAACATTGATTTGGTAGTATTCAAACATGTCAGTTGTACTTTTGTCTAATTTAAAACAGAGCTTAATGGTTCACACGTTCCTCCATTGATCCTTTCGCGACAAAACACATTGTCAAAGATTCTACTATTATGAGCGGCCTATGATGCCGAAGTTACCGTTCCACGCTAGTTAATTCATGCAACCGTTTACAGACGGCATTAGGAAACACGGTAATATAAAATCAGGGGTCACCTTTCCTGTGGAACGGACTGTGTGCAATAAGAGTCAGTAGTATGGATTCGAAAAACTTCTAAGGCGTTTCACGGCCTGAGGAGACAAAGACTGATTCACACAAAGTCTTTGAAGACAGAAGTTTATTTCAGCACTAATAGTGATGAACGGCATTTTGTTTCACATTTGCGAAGTTTGAATATCCCGTCTCTTCCCAACTAATCACTGGGTCACTGCTGAAACATTCGGAAGCCTGAAAACTGCAGCCTGTTACCCTCAGAGGGTAATGACCTCCAGGAGAATCGTTAAATATTCACTATTTACTAGGACGTGTTACTTACGACGTGTCCATATGTCCTATTTGAGTGATATTTATCAAGATGAAGCATTAGTACAAGATTCTTTAAGATACAATATTGGAATAATACATAGGAAAGGGGAATTCGATGTCCACATTAAAATTACATAACAATAAGATGGTACTTGTGGTTTTTGAATTGAGGAAGGCGCTGATGGCACTTAATATGTGGACGTAGTTGAATTCCTTACTCAGCTCACTTGAAACGACTGTTCGGCAACACCGTTTGTTAAGCACTTCATTTTAAGCTCTACAGCCCATTGAGGGCCTGGGCCTACCGAGCCATCTGCGGACTGTCATCTTGCATGACACATTCCGAATTTGGAGTGACCCGTGGTCAGCGTATCGACCCGATCTTCGCGACCATGACGACACAAACATGCAAGCCCATGCCAGGATTCGAACCCGGGACTTCTGGGTTGTGAGGCAGCAACGAGAGGCTAGCCATTGCAACACAGGAGGCTAGAAAAAATAATAAAGTAATTTTATTTGGATTATAAAGTCAGATATGCTCGATAAGCCATTATTCAACGAATAACCTGGGTTTTCAACCGTGTATGGAGCACACTTCAGCACTTCACCTGAAGACAATGGCAATTGTCGCCATTCTTACCCATTCGGATAGAAACACAAGAGTTATTTATCCAGATGTTACACCTAGAAAACTGTCACTCTCTATTTAAGCGATTAATTATTGAAACGGCGTCAATAAGTGAAAACACTTTGTATTAAGAAATGTAATTTTTTATGCTCCCAAAATGTTTTGAAACTAACATTTATTTATTGAGTTTAGAGTTACTTTCTAAGCATTATTTCGATTTACCTGACATTTACAAAATTAATAAATAAACATAAAAACAACAAAAGGTAAAGAAACCACCATATTATTGTACAGATCAGATGCGTTACAACGTTTCTTTACGAATTTTGGGACTTTTCAAACGTATAAATAATCAAATGTAAAGTTTTAAATGAATGCAAATTTATATAACTTAATAAAAATTAAACATCCAAAAGTAGAAACCTTCAATGGACGCAGTACATGACACAAAAAATTTAGTAATTTATCTGTTTACCTGAAGATATTACAAACTTTGTAACCTACCTAATGTGTTGAATAAGATATAGTGACTTTGACTGTTTAGCTGTTGTGATATTTATCTCATAACTTTTTAAGCCAAGTTGGGAAAACAAATTCTTAGGTTCTACTACTTCATTATTTTATTTTCATTTATGTACAAAATTTTCTTTAATTTGTAAATTAATTTTTCTCTATTTTCTGCTGAATTTATTAAAATATATCTTTCCTCTTGTATAAATATATATATATATACATACATACATATTCATATTAGAATCCAAAACCAATGTTGTCCTTGATATCTTTCCTCGGTTGGAGATGCAAGATTTGTCGCCAGACTAGATTTGTGCCGTGTTTATCGTCAAGACTTAATTAAACAGCCACTTGTGAGGTTATTTTCGTATACGTTTTACATTAACATGAGTTACTTAAGTTATAGAACAAGTCGGAATTAAATCATTTCGTTAAAAACAATTAAAATAGACTCATTCATTCGTGAATGGCATACACGGAATCGCCGCGTGCAAGTACGTATGAAAAACACGAGTCAAAATCTAACAAATAATAAGTGATAAACGAAAGAAATATCTAATAACGTTTCGCGTTTTGTAAAGTGACAATTTGAGCAATGATATGAGAAGTTCCTAGTACCCCAGTGTTTTTACAGATCTTTGTAAAAGTCCTATCTCCTGAGGTATTGCTGTTACGCGTACTTGTATTGTCTATGGATACTTAAGTCGTCATCGAATACCGAGTGTTTTCCCTCATCCACGTCTCATTGTTTGGATGGATTCCTTCTGCAGGAACCGATGAGAAGTTGTTGATATACAAAAGTGCCGGCTCCCTCTCAGATAAAATAAATAAACAAGGATGCGGCAGAGTGGCGACCAAACCTATCTCCCACTGTGCAGACAAGGTGGCTCCCAACAATCCGCCCATTCACGCATGTTTCTCTCAGAAGTGATGCAACAGCATTTACTGAACGCTTACATCACTCTGATTCACTGTATTTACTTCACTCTCAGCTACGTTTCAATACAGACTCTTGTTCTCTGCAAATGTACATTAATCCACACACTTCACATTACAGTAAAAAAATCTTTGTTTTCTTTATACAGTATTTTTCTTTAACACTTTACGGCAGACAACAAACTTTACATATATTAATCAAGGAAACCGACGTGGATGGAAATGATGAATTATGAAAGTTTTAAAATTAACAATTTTCACGAGGATAATATGCAAATTATTAATAAAAGCTGAAATTTTGAAAGTTCGCACAAAGTATCAACATGAAAGTTTTTTATTTCGTTCAGGGCAAACATAACTCGCAGTTGGTTTTGATCAGGTCCGCATGCCCCCTTTTCAATTCCCTTCCTATGCTATTACAGGGGAGGTGCCTGTTTCAGGATCACCCTCATGTAGCCTGTTAACCCCACCCCCTCCCCTCAAAAAATACAATTTACTTATATATCGTTTCGACGATCCAAAGAAGTTTATTATTTCTCAGGGGGTTATCTCTCTGCCATCAATAGGTTAATTATGGCACGAAACCTACTGCAACAACAGATGGACTGAGAATACTCGTCCTCCCTCTCCCTCTTTCTTATTCTGCCAAAATTACGCTTAGAATAACGCAGTAAGTATGATTAATGGTATACGAACGTCTAATTGGACTTAAAACTCGCAGTTCGTTTTCACGCCACCTTTCGCGTGACAATTCAATGGGTTTATAAATATTTACATTAATATCTTATGAACTCTGGAAGATATCGAAATGAAACGTACACGAAAATTTAAGTTAAAATTCCTTTCTAATTCCCTGAAATTTTCATTGTAATTTGTTGAGCCTTTCGGGGCATCGATCAATAGTATAGTCAACCCGCATTCACTTTATGGAGACTTGAATGCACGTATGGGATCAAATATTTATAATATATTAATTATATTAATATCTTCTTGTAATATATTGAAATGAAATATTTAACAAATATTTAAGTTAAATCTTCTGTTTTTTAAACCTGAAATTTTCATTGTAATCCGTTGAGCCGTTTTGGAGCCTTTTCTAGACAAACATATATATATATATATATATATATATATATATATAGAGAGAGAGAGAGAGAGAGAGAGAGAGACAGAGAGAGAGGGGGGGGCTATTTTATTTATTGCTATAGATAAAGAAAGTTAATTTTAAGTGCAAGATAAACATGATGGCATATTGTATGCATTATATAGTGCGCCAGTTTTCTCTTCGCAGTCCCTTAAATTGTCCACAGTTTCATGTCAGCGGAAAATAAATAGCACTACTTAGCAATTTGTGGCGTAATAACTGTAATCCTTGAGAAAATACTGTAATTGGTCTCTTAGATCACATGAACGAATAAAGATGATTCAAGGTAAAAGTATCATTATTAGTAAATGTGAAACTATAAATTTCGTCGCTTGGAAAAAAAAGTTTCGTCAATTTAGGTCGTGTTTTCTAAAAGTCATTCTGAGAAAATTTCAGAGCCAAAATCACCATCTTGGCATTTATAGATAGATATAAAACTTACAAAAAACTTATCTAAGAGGCCGTAATTAAACGAAATGCTATATAGAAGAAAGAAAGGCGTAAATAATAATAACTAGAAAAAATATTTGCAATCGATCATTGGTAACGTTGAAGAAATCTTCAATATAATTTATATAAGATATAATAAAGCACTATTATTGACTCTATTAACGTCATGAATCTTAATTGGTAAATCTTAGATTTAATAGGTTTTCGTGTAAATTATTCTGGGGATCCTTGTTTATATACGGTATTTATATTATGATTTAATTTTGTCCCATAATTGGCTACTTGTTCATATAATTATTCGCCTATTATCATGTTTTATTTGACAGCGTTTGTCCATAATTTCTATACATGGATAGCAAAGCTAATATTGGCAAATAAAACTTTTTTCCTGCATAAATTAATTATTTTAGCAGAGTGTTTAAAATCACCTTTGAGGTCACACTGGACCTATTAAATATTTAAATTTTTGCTTCATCCCAACAAGTTCGTATTGTGACTATAAACAATAATGGCACTCTTATCGTTTACATGCAAATTAACTACATTCGCCGCCAGTTACCGAATTCGTTTTCATTGAGCGGAAAATAGGCCATTCATGCAAAATGGCCACAATGCATTGGTTGACATTTTGGCGGCATCGCTAAGCAATTCACGAGCACAAACGTACTTTTGTAAATCATGATCTGAGATTGTTTTCTAAATGGAATAGGATAGAAAGGGAAAATAGGAAAGCACGTTATTTTTATGGAACATCTAAAAATGGCAATCCTTTTCCGCAGTTAAGCAGAAATAAATAGGCAGACGTGGGGAACGAGCGAAACTAAAAGGGTGAGAAAGAAGAGTACAGGGGGACAAGTCCACCTAGACAGACATCAGTGGGAGTAACAAAGAACAGACGGAAGAGAAGAATATGGTCAAGAGCCGCGATGGTAAAGGTTGATAATCAAAATTTAGAGAGCAATTTGACAGAAATCCGTGTATTTGCCATAAATATTTTTGTCTCGTCAGTCAAATCCTTTGAATGCAGCAAAATCTACCCCACCCTTATACGGCAGCATTACTAAAAATGATTTTTCTCACTCATGTCGGCAGATCTGCCGGTAACTACTGTGTGAGATCCCAAGTTTCTCCAGTCAGTAGTTAGCTGTAGGTAGTCGTTTAAATCAGCTATGTTGTTAGGAATATAAAGTTCAGTACCGAGCAGTAATAAAACTTTTCGTATAAAGAAAGTTTAAAACCGAACGAAATCTAGTTCAGGATCGTAAAAGAATGGTTGGTGAAGTTTAAACGTGGATGTGAAAGTGTCCAAGATGACCTTTTTATTCTTTATATTTATGATCTTCTGGGATTCGTACAACTTCTACAATCAATTCTTTTTGCGGATGACACAAATACAGTAATGGGAGATAAAAATGTTGATAACCATGTTACAAACGTAGATAGAACTTTCGACAAACTAAATGTTTAGTGAATCTGGATATGACTAAGATCGTCAAATTCTCGGCGGATGGTAGTAACAGTCCTCGAAGCAAGTCTTCATGCTCCATTTCTGGGTATTCATATCGACAACAAATTAAAGCGGACTCACAATATAGACCTGCTTGCTGGGAAAACTCAGTTCAGCTTATTATTCTCTCAGAAAATTACTGCAAGATGTTGACAGCAACACAATGAAAATAGTATGTGTATATTTTCATTCTCTTGTGTTCTTGTGCCACTTCAAATTGGAGTAATTTCTCTAGGAGCATTGAAATTTTCAAGTTGAAAAACTTGCCATTACAGTAGTTACCATTATGAATTATGTATCTAGTTGTAAACCATTTCAAATATCAGCTCACCTCAGAGTATACAGATGTTCAGTTTATCTGAAGACATTGAAATATCTCGAAACCACATATCGGATCAGAAAAAGTATGAATGAAAAATATTTGTCTCGAAAGGGAGCATCTAATGATATGAAACTCGACCCCCACGAATTAGTTTATAATTTTATGCAATGAAGCATTCTATTTTGTTGAATTGTGGACTAATGGTAAAAATGAAATTAAAGAACAGCATTAAGTACGTCATAAAGTTTAACCGTCCCTCTATTAATCGAAAAATTGCAGTGAATCATTATGTAAAATCTAGGTAAAAACGCGTCACTTACATTTTATTTTAAATAATTAAAATTTACCATCAACAAGCACTAAAAATTGATGAGTAAATGTAGAGGAATGGGCATCCCCCTACTACATGAAAACACTTTACATATCCTATTCTTTTCTGATTGTCGGATAGTCCTAGCCCGAGAACATGACGATCTGGAATATATACATGAAAACTGATAGAAAATATAGTAAATGGGGGTGGGAGATTAACATTAAAAAAGAATGTAAGAGTGTAGGGGGAGCATAAGAAAATATAGTAAATGGGGGTGGGAGATAAACATTAAAAAAAGAATGTAAGAGTGTAGGGGGAGCAGAAGAAAATATAGTGCTGGAGGGTGGAAGAGTGTTAAAAATTGTGAACTGAAAATATCTGAGATGGAAAACTAGATGGGGGCATAAGAGAGCAAAAAGAGCAAGGCAGGAATCGATGTTGAATAGTATATTATGGGATCAGGAGATTTCTGAAACAAATAAAAAGAGTATAACAATACCACAGTCAAAAATATAAAACTTACGGAAGTGAGGTATGGCAGCTGAAGAGCAGAACCGAGAACAAGCTATTAGCAACTGAACTGCTGGAGGAGGGCTGCATGAAAATCAAAATAAATAACAAATAGAAAAATAAGGAAGTGAAAGTGGGAGTAGAAAAACAACTCATACAATTATTGTCACGTACAATGAATGCCCGAAAATAGAATAACAAAGCAGGTATTGTTATGGACACCACGTGACCAAAATAAAAGAGAGAGACCGAGAAGAGAATGGCGAGAGGGAATAGGCATAGAAATAAGGGAAAGAGAAATACCTGATGAACTCATGAATAGAGGAGAAGTTAGGTTGTCGGAAAACTGCGTGGAACCTTCTAAACCGACATATAATACATTATATACGAGGAATTACACAAGAAAAAGGTTTCCTGGCATTGGGAAATCAATGGAAATTATATAACACGTTTGAGAGGTTTTCTGCGGTGATAAGTGTCAATGGATGAAATAATTACAGTTTACGGCGAAAACAACTGTTTTATTGCAGTTTCGACATAATATGACATAGTTGAGATGACATTCCAACACCGCTGGAAGGGTGAAAAATAATACCTCGGAGATACAGGCAGGAACGTATCCATTCATCAGATTACATGAAAAGAAATCCGGAATAGCTTAATCAAAGCTAGTGGAATATGAGAGCAATAGACATAGATTTCGATTCGTTTTACGTGGTCAGTATTGAATCTGATCGCGTTTAAAATTTTTCGGAATCCAATAATACAGACAGGAAATTTAAACAAGGTTCTTACTTTCGATCTAGAAATGTGACCTTCCTACAAAGTTAACATGCACCAGGATTAGCATCTCCAAGATTAGTAGTATAGGAGCCAACCACGTAACCTTTAAATATTCAATATTTAACGACCAGTAATAGTACTGCAGAGATGGCCAAACTGTGGCGCGTTGGACGATTAAAAGTGGCGCATTGCATCCTTGAGCTGTTTGTATTTCGGTCGAGAAGTCCCTTTACATTGTTGTATAGTTAACATATATTATAAATAAATACAATGAATAGCCCCAAGTCACCAATAGTTCTTCTGGAAAACAGGGAGAACAGACAATTGCCAGCTGATCTCTGTCTTGGTAATTCACAGTTATCTTCACCAAACGAGACTCTATGTCTCTAATAGCAGCATCATGAAGCTGTTAACCATATGGCGCATCTGAACTCGTCTTTCAAAAAATTAGCGCTCGGTATGCGAAAGGTTGGCCATCCATGTAGTACAGGATAGGAATATACTAATTTAGGTAGGTCAAAAACGGGGTTTTAACCTGTTTCAACTTCCGTCTATCACACGTTATCCTCAATCCTGTTACAAAAATCGCACAATGGAATACCCAGATATAAATTATGACGGCAGAAGTTTCTACACGGGGCGTTAGTTTTATAAAATGCGTAGCAAATTATTCGAAACCTCTCATAGAACTGGGAAAACGCTAGTAGGAAGAGGAGGCCTTTCGAAGAAGTTAAAACAGTATTTAAGAAATGCTATGCTCAGCACCTAAATTAAATTACATTCGGAGAACTGACTCGCTAGGATTCGCTGAAGTTTGTACACAACCGTGAGAGTCTCGTATTGCATAAAGAAAATTTCTCGTCGCTGTGGCGCACAGTGTATATTGTGTTATTTACGAGTAGCCTTGCATCTCACATCAGGTGCTAGCTTTTCTCCCCAAACGAGAGAATCTAAGAGCACGCTACGTAGCAATTAACACGTAAAAGCTTACGACTCGTGTACAAAACGAAGATTTATAAACTATGGTGAAATAATTCCACACACTGCATTGGTTGCTTATGTTTTATAACTTAAATAAATAAATAAAACATCTCTTGCAAAGAGAACTTAGGACCATTAGTTCGAGGAAACCTCGAGAAAATCGAAGCGGTGTACATTTCTAGTACAATTTGTGTGTGAAATTATTTGCAGTATGTTGTATTTATTTGGAATGTCTCTGCTACATATGTTAAGTAGTACGGGATGAGGCAATGTTTTATCACACCGAATCCAAAGTCTATAGTAGCGAGTATTGTTTCAAAGTGCTAATAATAGCATATTTGGAAAGAAAATTAGGGAAAAAAATATTATGACCCAGAATAGTTCTATCGTTCTTACAAGCAACCCTAAAATTATTATAAATTAGTGGCAAATATTCGATTAATAATCGGACTGTTTACGGATTGCTGAAAATTGAAAGGTAAATTTCCCTTCGAAATATTAACTATAGTTTCGTTGTAATAATTTAAGAAAGCGTAGAACCAAGTAAAGGTAGAAGGGATGAATTTGTATTTATCATAAGTTATATACATCATCAAGTTTGTGACGATATGTCAATAAATTAAGTCAAATTACTGGCGGAGTGTGAGAAAGTAAATAACTCATTGTCTCTTGTATTCCACAAGCTAGGGCAATATTTGCCTTCAGTAGCTTAGTAAAGCGCTGTTGGAACACAATTCCTTCCATCTTTAGCCCGTATCAATTTATTTACACAGATATGGAACTGACTTATTTATTTTACTTGTTTCTTTTTCATGATAACCCTATTTTTATGTTTCTTATTATCAGGAAGTTCAAAAATTGTTTCGAACAGGATACCACCATCCGTGATATTAATATATCAATCATTTTAATTTTCACCATATATTATTTATAGACCAGTTATTTGGGATCCAAGCAGTCTTAATTAATAATATATTGTACAGTTGATTTGTAATGCCACTTATGCTACATACGTTTTCATCTGACAAGACAGTGACTCTTATATAAATATGGTTACAAATAAAAGTAAATTGCTGACACTTCACACTAGTTTTACTTGTAGATCTTTTTAACCACCTGAAAATTATGTGAGTACAATTTTTCAACAAGTTACTCCATTCTTTGCCTGAGCCATCCTACAATATTTACAGTTAATATCCACTGAAATTATGTGTAACTTTTAGGTAAATTGTTTGTTTTGAACGTGATTTACTTTTATACTTTATTTTGTATTGAAACTAATAATACTAGAAGAATGTTTTATATGGACATGCAAGATTATTGTTTAAAATTTCTGATAATTCTAAAAAATATTGGCAAACTAATTGGATAATTTTCTGAAACCCGAGTTGTACAAGGAATAAACACTATAACGGATTACTAAATGACACCAAACAACAAAGTATATTAGCTTGTTAACGAAATTAAATTGCAACCTAACAAAGTCTGAGCTCACGAGGGCGAGAGCCAGAAGCTACATTAAAACATTTCCGCAAGCAATGGAGAACACAAGCTCTCATTAAATAGAACTATAACCAAGGCGGAGGTAACGATACAGTCTATACGACGCAAAAGATAATTATTACTAAAACAACTGGAATAGTTAATACCGTCTTTTCAGCGTCGTTGTGTGATATTTGTGATTCATTAATTAAATATTCAATAACAAAAATTTATTTCATATATTAATTTTGAATTTATATATTATAATTATGATCAGGGTTAAGAGGTTTCGTGAGTTTTAGGTAAAAAATTCTGTGAAGTTTATATTTCACAATGTTTATTTGTTGATGGTTACACTTGGTGCACGATTATGACGGTCGACTGCTTTCTGTTGACTCTGGGCCGGCCTGTTTTTCCTGGCAAAATGCTCTCGTTGTTTGTACTGGTCGAGTCTCTCAACCAATACTGGACATTTTTTCTTCATCGCAATCAGTAAAAATTCTAAAATCTCATAAATAAAATTACAGTTTCTTCGTGTCGTTGTAACTACCTGCATCCGATGTATTGCAACTTAATGCCATCTGAGGCGTCAACATTTCTGTCTTACTGACCCATTACATCCGAAATCATAGGCTATACTGATGAGGTATAGTATATGCAGCAGAGCTGGGAATCGTTTTTTTGTAAGGGGCCGTATAGAAAAATGTATGGTGGGTTACGGGCCAAAACAAAAACAAGTGATAGTACTAGTATTTATTTAAAAAAGAGAAGTATACATACAGTTAGTATGACATAGAATACAATAATAGTGGTACAAATCTATGTGAAACTCGGGATTGCCTTTCTCTAGTGAGAAATTCAATATTTGGTGAAAGTGATGACGTTGTTGTTACGCGTAAGAAGCTTTACAAATTAATATCCACAGTTAACATTTAGTACTACCGATGCGGGACTTCTTTTACAAATGAAATTATTTAGATTTGGATATTTATCTTTGAAAAGATGTCATCGGCGTGACCTGGCGGACCGTATTAATATGCATCGGACAAGTTTAGCGACGGGCCGGACAAATCTTGCATGAGGTCCGGTTGAGGTTTGTGGGCCGGGGGTTGCCCACCGTTTGTGTAGTGTCTTGTCACTCCCTCCCTAGAACAGGTCTTACAATGTCGTGTTTTTCTGTTCTGCCTTTCATCGTCATCGTTGTAACTGTATCAACACTAAAGCAGTGATATTCTTTCAGTTGGTCAGTCCATGAAACGTACTTAAGATGCTGACATTTGCCAATCTTTTGCGTCCCAAGGTACAGTACTATTAATTCCCTGCCACCAAGGGAGATGAGGTAAGTCACAGTAGTATGATATGGACGTTTTATACCATACCAACCTAGGCTTATTGCGAAATTCTTCTGAAAATTAAAAACACTTTATATAATGACCAATAGCGGCTCAAGAGTTACTTTAAATTTGTGTGCTAATATAATACAAAACGACATTTTTTTACGAAGATAACTATGTAAACTATTGAAATAGAAAATTAATTTATAAGCGATCTCCATACAATTATACACGGAAAACAACCACCCCCTAAAATTTGTCGCTGCATATAAACAACTTAACACAAGACTGTAAGTTCATGCAATAGAAAAAATATCCGACAGTTTAGAATCAATAATGCCGAGGAAATAATGCTGAAGGATTATCAGTCCCAAATGAATTCGCCTATTGCCCGTTCAGGACTGACCATCATCTACACATTCTAGACGTTGTGTTGTACAAGAATCAAAAAGAAACAATACAACAAACGGTATGTAATGAACTTGAACCTGACCACCTACCTGTAATAATATCTTTCAATTATGTACCTCAAACAAAGACCCCTGTACGGAGATTGGTTCATGGTGTAACACACTAGAATTTATTCCAAAAAGTTCTTGATTTGATGGGACCATTCAAATCTCCTACAAACATTGACGCTGCAATAACGAAATATGGTACTGCAATTCAAGAAAGAGTTCAGGAAAGAGCGAAGCCAAGAAAAAAATACTATGAAATTGTACAACTTAACTCCTGACTATATAATAAAATAAAGTCAGAAACTAAGAGAATGGAAAAGGACTAGGTTATCCTATTTTAAAACATTATATAATCCACTAAACAGTTTAGTTAAACAAGAACTGCCGTTGCCACAAAGTGATGTGTTCTCACAGTCTGGAAAACGACTACTGAAACTAAACAACAGGTCCAGTAGTTTTCTGGAGAGTTGGTAGATAGAGTTGCATACAGTTCAATATTTGTCACCGGACCTTAGTTTTGCAATGAAAGCGGTGAACGTTGTTATTCATTTCTTAAAAGAGTTAAGAATGGCTTAGGAAATTCGTTATTTCAACTCCATTTAAGTCACTGGCCTACGATGTTTATATAAAATTACATAGTTAGGTTCTTAGATTATGGCAATGTAATTAATAACTTTGCTAAAGCCGAAGTGAGAAAAGTTCCAATATAACTTGCATTTGATAGTCCGAAACAATTTTGTTTATATTTAACGGTATTTTCAATGTCAATTAGAAAACATACGCACACTTAGGGAGGACTAGATGGAGATGGAGATCTTGCTTTTTTACGGGTTGCATAAGGAATTTTCCTTCTATTTCCTCGTACGCTGGATTGTGTTATTAATATTATTGTATTCCAATATATTTCTAATATGAATCATATTTCTATTGGTTGTTGTTCTTCATAGTAAACATAACTAGTTTTGAAAAAAATGCAGACAAAACTAGTAAGATAAATCGAAATAATATTGACAAGTAACGAATATAAAATGTCTGCGCCTGACTATAATTTAAGATTCGCTGTTTTCCTTTTAACGTTATTTCCCAAGAAAACGTAATAATTTTTTACCAACATGATTCAATTTTCTTTACCACCTGAACGTTAGCAAATATATTTCAATGTTCTTATGTCGCATCAACAGCTAAGATAATTAAGGACTATTTAATTACAGTTAGTTGTTAATGTTTGGTGTTACCGTGTGGTCGGGCTCTTGTCCTAACTGAACTAGGAACAGCGCACTGACCACCACACCACCACTTGACAGAGATCGGCATTTCAATGTTCTTTCCCCTAGTCTCGCTTACGTGGACCACAAGTACAGGGACTAGACGATTAAAAAAACACACACGTAGAATGCACGCTGTATTGGTGGAAATATTCAGAGGGGAGCCTCAAAATTAAATTACACCTCGGGCCTCTGGTGTGTTAAGTCCGCCACTCGTTTTGTAACTCCGTCTTTACATATTTTACATGGAACGTCCCATTGTTCAAGTTTACTGCAGTATACATGAATTAGTTCCTCAACTTCAGCTTTGAACCATTTTTTTATCATTCATGTTAACTCGACACTTATTGCGCTGATGAAAATAGACGAGCAGACAGCTTCTACTATATCTGTCGGTTATGTTTGAACTTTCAAATAACTCTTTACATCTGTTCTCTATATACATGTTGACACATGTAGCTGATACTAGAAATATACATGCTAGACAGAAATTCTTTACTGTCACGATACAGTCTGACACAAATTTAGAGCAATCACTGGCAGAGTGAAGACGTGCATGGGTAGAAAACTGAATCGTTGGGTTGATAAGATTAACATAATTATTCAACGTGTAATTGTTCTGTTCTTGAGTTATAAATTTATTTGGTTTGGAAATTATTGGGAAGATGTGATTTTTCAACTCCTGGAAAGTACAAATACACGAGAGGAAGTGAAGGAGGATTTGATAAAGTGATATTGGTCACAAGAATTAACGCCACGTCCGACGGATTTTATCATTATGTATGACTGTAACAGCTACTAGTAGGCAAGCGCTCATGAAACAAAAAAGATACGTAATGAAATAGAAATAAACATAGCAGTCCGTAATCACTCTACACCCTTCGCGACTCATTTTTAATTTTGATGAGATATACTTTCCCAGATTGTAAACAATCATCAGCTTGACTGCTCACATTCTTGTTTGGAAAAGACGTTACTTCCCTAATTCTGCAGTTTCCTATTTTCACGCAGCACAAAGTGTGTCGAATAAAATTAAAGCTAGCGGAATCGTTCAACATACCGTTGAGTTGAGAGGTTATGCTGGGGCATGAACTCATATAGGCAGTGACGAGACCGAGTCCCGCCTTCGCCTTCGCGATGCTGAAACCACAAACGCCACTCCTTGCTTCACGCCTCTGCTCGCCTCATTATGCAGCCGCCTTTCCAAGTTTAAGTCCGTCATAACAAAAAATATTCCTGTCACGAAAATTCACGATTATTATACGTACATCAGACTTTCTCTTTCTTCAAGAAGACCAAGAAACATCACGTTCTGAATATGTCTGAATAACAAGTGACTCGACAGTAATGCTGATATGAATTAAATTATGACTTTAATATTTTATTTTAGTACGAGTAACAGAAAAGGTTACCTTCAGAAGTTGTTCTCTCGTTTTTTCAGTGAGGAACCTCCGAGGACACTAACTGGTCTCCGGGGCAGACTCACTGAATGCGTCGTAAGTGGTCCCTCTTTAAAATTTCACCAAACAACGATGGTAGGCCATGTTGGGTAACGAGATAAAAGTTTTCCTCGTCAATAAATTGTAACATTATTGCGTCCAGAGAGCACATTTACCGACTCTTGCAAGAATAACATTTGTAGCAGACATGTACACTTCACGAAAAAAATTGTATTATTTATAGGAAGAATTAACTACTTACATTGCATCCCAGAAGTTTAGGGGCTTCCTACGATATTTTAAAGCCAAAAAAGATGGAACTATACCAATATTGAAGGGAAGTCGGAAGGCACTATCTGGCCAATGCTACAATAGCGATTTTAGCTACAATTTACAATAAGTAAAAAGACGGCCAATAAGTCAGCATATAAATTTATTACTATTTAATTAGCAAAAATACGACATTTTGTCTCCCTTTCGAGACTTCCTGAGCAACATGTAAATACTTTAATAAATGAAATAATTTTTTCGACTGAGGGAGCCAAGAAATAAATGAAATGAATTACTATATTCTATGCCCGAGGAAGTCTCAAAAGGGAGACGAAACATCGTATTTTAGTTAATGAAATAGTAATAAATTTATATGCTGACTTATTGACCGTCTTTTTAATTATTGATTTTAGTTGCCATTCTCTTGGAAACTGTTATAGATACAGCACTGCTAATTTCACAGCTTATTTTTAACCTTATAGTTTGTATGTGGAATAAGTGATTTTATATAATAATTTGAATTGTTAATTTATTTATAAGAATGTGTATTAATACATAATTAGCAATTAAAATAATTTATTCTGCTTCTATACACTTACCATCAACTTAAAAATAAGTTGTGAAAATTTCAGTGCTGCATGTTCCGAGAAAAGGGTACCTCCAATTTCAACATTGTCAAGCTAATGCCTTCCGACTTCCCTTAAGAGACAAACAAGCGAATTTTACAGCTTAGAAGATGTTTGAAAGCTAACAAGTCGAGTATATAACACAAAGTTTCAAAATATAACACAAAGTTTCAAAATAAAGTGGAAATATAGGAATTCAGTGCTACAAAAAGATGTGGATCGATAAAGAAATACTTCCGCTCGCTACTTCATTAAAATTCTTCGTGCAACACCGCGAAAAGGTTAATTACACGTATATTCAATCCAATATGTGCCATGGAATAACTACAATAATTTAGATATATGCGCTTGAAAACTGAAGTATTTAAACTCCAACGATGACTCGTATGCATATAATGCTCCGACGACTTTAAGAGAATTGTAAATGTCATTTTACTGATTTTAATATACCTGAGTTGTAATACTAGGCTATTACAGTCGAACGTCGCGTGTCAAAAACACGCTTCAGATAAATATCGCTTTTATGCTTACGAGAACACTATCCGTACTTACGGAATAAAATAGTATACAAAAATATTTTGCAGAAACTCAATTTCACTTTTATCTATAGTTGCTATCCTCTGTCTACAGGGCAGTTGCTTATAAATGTTTCCTATGTGCTGGTAAGCCTATTAACAATTGAACAAACAACTAACAAATTGTCCTAAACATGGATACAACTATCGGTCCCCTATAGCGGTTATAATAAGCGTACTTTCATAGATTAATTTGACAATTAAATGTGATATTTGAACAATGGGCAGATCTGTATCATATGTCATCGAGCTCTGGGAATGTGCTTGCAAACCAAACATCGTCACTATTCAAATATGCCAATTAAACCTATTCAGATCCACGACGGTAAATAGCAAGCGACACCAATCACAATGACCGTTCGCGTCATAAAAGAACGCAGGATCAAGCATATTGTAAATAGAAAGTGATACTAATCCAATCATGACTTCAAGGATCTACAATCCTAATCAAAAGGTCCCCTCCCTGGAGTGGCCATCAACGCTATTATTTAACTATTCTCTAAGCGATTCGGAAAGAAGACGACCGACACTGTTTTGAGCAAAGCGTCAGGAAGAGAGAATTCCGCGGTGTTGTGTAATGGAGATAAGCCATTACAATAATGTACTCTACGGTTTGGGAAATGGGGTCTTACAATTATTACCTAATCCTAAAAAAATAAATACTTAACTGTATATTTTATTCATTTCCTTTATAAAGATTCCGGAAACATTTGTACTTGACCAAAGTGGTATATGCGACGACCATTCACCCGTAAGTATGGAGTTACGCTGTAGCAATTTAACTGTAAGGAAGAAGATATGGGATGGAGAAAAACTTCTCCAGTATCACAAAACATGTGGGGAAGGATTTAGAAATTTATTATAACAGAAATACCCGGACTGGAAAAGTAAAGGTCCCCCCCGGTTATGAGTGCAGAGAAAGAGCTAATTACAATTCAATCTGTAATTTCAAAGAAATGATTAAATTCCCAAACCTGACAAAAATATTACAGGGATCACATTTGAAATATGAATGTAAATAGGACGTTCTCCAGATATGAAAAAAACGATTTTAAGAATCTTAAAAACAATTAATGACTGCACCAATTAAAAAGTAAAAGACGAAATACGGGAAATATACAATGGCTGCAAATACTTGGATGTAAAGAAAAAAACTAACATGTGGACAAAGCGTAAATTCAGTTCCCAATAAGAGATGAAAAGCATTTAATTTCCATCGTAGATTTTTTCAAAAAAGCTTCAGAAAGACTTAAGTTCTAGAACATTAATGTGCCCTATTCTAGACTATGGGATCCTAATTGGGATCCTCATAGGAATCAGCACATTCAGGCAAAAAGAAAATTATTAACTATCTTGTAGAAATGTGGAAAATGAATACAGTCAGTTGTAAACTGGGCAAATAGATGATAACGGACTAGACTTTGGGCATTATTCAGGGCGCACAATAACGAAGCGGCAGGGAAATGTAAACAATTTCATTTTAATTGGACAAGCTTTGTTCATTATTACAGCATAAATAATTTAACGAGAAATTTAAAAACTTAAGCTGTAACGTTTCGACCCCCTTGTACGTCTTTTGTCAAAGTAAGAATTAAACGAGAGATTGAAATTTTTGCCACAAAGAGATAAAACAAATAAGTAGAAATGAATTATAGTTATTACGCTCGAAAATGTTTTTGTGATATTTATATAATTAATATTGCATTTTATGTGAAACATTAACGGCTAAATCCCTTTCAGATTCATCATCCAAAATAGATGTTTCTCAAATAAAACCTATGACTTAATTCTATGCAATGTCATGTTATGAGACTAAATTTTTAATGTGGAGTTCTAAAATTTTTGTTTTTATATCTATTACAGTGACATCTTAAGATTCAGAAGAAATCTCGACCGGACAAAAATCCGGAGCTTCAATTGGAAGCTATACTCCTGTCTTTAAATTGAATCTTAGTATTGCCGATGTAACAGAAAACACAATTTTCACAGTTAATTTTATTGACTATATTATTTTGATAAAATATGACCTTTTACAATTTTATGTAATAATATTATATTTGGAACTCATATATATTGATTAAAGATTTTAATCGACTTCTTAAAAATGAAACAAACGAAACAGAACAATGTTACTTTTTTGGATCGTCAAACTGGAAAAGTTTCTATCTGACTCGGAAATCGAATAAAGAAATACAGAGAAGAGTTGATGCCAATTTTCGAAAAGGTCTTCAATTATGTGTTTGTGAAAACGGATTTTATTGAAACGATGTTACTTTCCATAAATAGACATTTCAAAATGGTATAATATTAACTTTATTTTTGTTATTAAATAATTTGAAACCAATAATCAACCGCATACTGATTTATTTAAAATCACCCTGTATTTATACCAAGTACGAGAAAATTAAATGTTTGTATAGTTACGAAATAGAATAACAGAAGAGCTTAACGACAATTTCCGCTTCTAACCAATCGATATAATGATTTTCAAAATTGAATAACTACCTAAAAAGGAATTTTAATAAACAAAGAGAAATAGCTTGAGATAGAAGAATGCGATCACATCAAAGGTGAAAAATTTTTATTTTTAGAATAAAATCAATAGAATTTCTTACCGAGCAATGAATTCAATTTGAAGCTTAAAATGGTTTCTTTTTGTATTAAGGACGAGATATTACCAAATGGACAACCATTTTAAGGAACAGTACAGTAATTATAAATACGTTCGATTCCTAATACACTTGGTAGAACATGGGGAGTAAATGTTATCATCATTAATTAATTGAAAAGATTTTAAACGGTGAAGTACTCTAGTAATGTCATCTTTGTCGGAGTTAGAAGTGAAAAGAATGTTATCATGATTCTTAAGAAATTTAAGTGTGAATTAAATTTGTTTGAATTTCGTTCTGTTATTGGAATAATGTGAAAGAATATTAAAGAGACAGTGTCTATTAAGATGGAGGTATACAAGATATGGGATACCACTTCAAATTATTTATCTAAAATCAATTATTCGTGAAAGATCAAGCAGAAGAAATAGCGAACTGACAGGAAAATTTTATTCCTTAAATAAAACCCAGGAGTTTGGAATAGCCTATCTGCAAAGGTGCAATTGGCTAACGATCCATGATAAGGAAATAATCGTAAAGTGATATACTGTGTTTATGTTTTGAACTAAGTGAAGCATAAAATCACGTTTTCAATGTTCTATATTTCACTTGGAAAATGGTTTAATATTTATCCCCATTCGATATAACCCACGAGGATCTTGAGTGGATTGCTTAGTACGTCTTTTTTCTTACCAATAAACTCTTCATTCCGTCGCTCTTTCTTTCTGCTTCCGTGATTTTCATCTGGATCCAAGAGACCGTACATTTGTGAACTTACACCACATTGTTGTATTCATACAGTATTCAATTTTATTTTTCATTATACCACTTATCATCCGATCCTCCATGACTTTCTTCACCTAGGTACTTCTATTCGTTTGCTGAGAACCAATCTAATGAATACCCAACGAATCTCAATATTCCCCTTCTTATCACACCCGAGATTTGCTGTACACTAGAAGCACAGACAGCTCCTCCCTGCATCTATGAAACCTGACTTCAATTTCCGTTTTCGAGCCCATGTATCTCCCAAACTCATTTTTTTCTTCTTCCAATCTTGTACACTCTCTCTTGCCCAATGTCACTGTCTCAGCTTCATGTTCGCTGTACAGTGCGGTAAATGAGAGATTCTCCTTCCCGAACCTAGTCTTCGCTTCATAACACAGTTTCGACAGTAAATTTTCTCGCACTGAGGTACTTTTATGTCTTTGTAATTTACGTGTGTTATTCTCCCCTAGGTACTGGAAGCTGTTGACTCTCTCTTCCAGTTGGTCTTTATGTTTTGTATCTCGATCCTGTTATAGGCTATTTTCAGACAAGCCTTCGCGGTAGTCTCTGCTACGATTGCTTGTGACGCCTTCATATCTTCTTCTTTCTCATGTAACAATTCGTTAACATTTCAGATGAATGGTTTAATTTTTTAATGCCCGGCCTACCTGATGCAGGTTTTCCCTGCATCTCTTTAGGTGAAACACTGGGTAAAATCATTAAACTATAGCTAGGGGGCCCTCGTCAACCCTTGGCTTCCTTCTCTACCTTCCGCACCCTCACCCCCTTTCCAATTCCCTTCCTATGCTATTAAAGGGGTGTTGCCTGTTTCAGGATCACCCTCACGTTAACCACCACAAAAAATGAAAAACATAGAAATTAAGTGCAGTGAGGAGAAATGAAGCACCTCACATTTATTTTTAATGATAGTTATATTTACTAGTAATATTCAACTATATTTATAGTTTATAATTATGATTTTTCCGTTTTTTTGAATTATTTTGTTTATCTTTTCAAATAAATTAATCAAACGTTTTAGAATACACATCTTAATAGTAACAACATTAACGAAGAAGTAAAGCTTTTCTCCCTTTCTTGTGAACGCCCTGGAAATAATAGAAAATATTTTAAGCGCATTCCACGAAATTGTTCTTTCTTATGGAATAGTGAGATGGAACATTTCATGTTTTCATATCACTACATAAACTAATTAAGTGAAAGTAATACTGGTAGATTCACAGTGTTCACATGACGTCAGGCGATTCATGTTATATTGCTTCTGAAGGATTTATTCTAGTTTACAGCTGTCACGGCAGCTGAGCCAGAAGTTTTCCCCAGATTTAGACCTTCCAGAGACAAGGAAACCGGAGAAAGGTGGTCGAGTCTACGACTAAGGTAAGGTCTTAAGCCAGTGGTCCTGCAATATTGCGCATGAATAAATCTTTTGTAAAGTCTTTGTAATTCCCCCAGGATCAAGTATAAGGGTTTTGTCCTCGTGCTCAAGTTCATTGCAAAGCTCGAAACTAAGAAATCTCCTATTTCTAGAAAAGAAGGCCTTAAGACTTTTTTTAAAAAGGCCGTTAGAAGTTTGTGTTTTATATTTACTTCACATCAGAAGTTGGAGATTTATGGGAACAGCTTCTATAAACATTGCAAACACTTCCCGCTGTATTAAAGTTAGGCACGAACATGAGGTGGGTTTTATGTCCACTTTCATAGAATACGGGCCAGGCGTCTCTGTTTCAAGATTCATATTTGACTTCCGACCTCACGACAAAGTTATTTTGAAACAACAAGCACGATTGAAATAGTTTACAGTCTAATCCGCAATTACCAGTTGAAAAATATCGTAAATTGGAATGAAAAAATGGTTAAAATTATAAAGCTTTCAAAAGTTTTGAATTCAACAACACTGGCTAACAATTTATTATTGATATAAGTGGAAGTATTTAACGGATTACGAGAAAACGATGCATTTTATTTACATATGTCGATGGCAATAAAAGTACATTTAACAATTTTTGAATGATAGCTACGTTCTAAGAGTTCCGAAATGAAAGAATAACTGGCAGCTGGTTGGGTCTGAAGAGTATTATGTGATCGTTGTCTTTTGGCTTGCCTCTCGTGAGACACACCTGCAGTTTTCCGCAAGCATTGCTTCATTACAACGGCCTTGATATCTTTGTACCATTACAGAAATATCCTGATGGAATCTCTCAACACAATCATCGCTGGCAGCTCCACAACTAGGGTGGTGGTGGGTGGGTAGCGGGGGTGGGGGGAGTCTTGGTGTGAGTGGAGAAAATGGATTTTAGGGGACATGTTACATCTAAGTTGATGGTATTTTGCAAATGAACTCTTATGAACTGAGTATAGTTTTCATCTATCTTATTGCCTGAAAATTCCCTACAAGGTTTTCTAAGCTTCCTTTTCTTTTCCTACAAAAAAGCACAGTCAAACGCAGAATCCTTCACAAGGGGTCTAATTTAAATAACTTAATGTTGGAAACGTGTAACTTCCTTCTTGGTTCATACCTTTGACATAATTTTTCATCAAACCCAGTTTTATATGAACATGTTTTGGATCCACGAGAGCCTCGGAACGACATTCTTCTCGCTGAGTTAAGATATTCTGCAGGCCAGTCTGCTTCCTATTCGTAATGCCCCACATACATAAGAATAGCAGTATTTATTTCCTAAGAGCAGAGTACTGACTTTTAGAACGCAACAGGCTTTCCATTTGTGTTCAGTGAATTCAATCGAGTCTCTTTCACGTGAACTGCATGGCCAATAATAATAAAAGGAAACCATTGTTCCCTTCCTATGCTATTAAAGGGGAGTTGTCTGATTCAGGATCTACCACAAGTAGCCTGATAACCAAAGAAAAAAAACAAGAAAACGGTTCTTTCAAACTAATCTCGGAGGAGCGTATTAAAAGCCTCCAATCAGTTGGATTATGATTCAAATTCAAATAGTTCATCGTTAGTGTTGCAGCAAACAACAAGATTGTTTTTCTTCCACACTGTCTTCAGTTTCTGCAAAAGTTCGTTATTTTGGGGTAGAATAAATCTGAATGTGCAATAAAAGATTCGGATATTGGACGTTTTTTGACAATTCTGGGGTTATAGGTAAAGTCCAGCAGAAATGACAGTTATTTTCATAGTTTATAGACTGCCGCCAAACCATAGGCACGCCATGTTTTATTTCTCAGCCATTCTCGTAATATAACATAATATATACGTGAAGTCCATGACATACCTCGTTACCTACTTTCAAACAAAAATAATGCATCACATTATGTTTCTGTGACGAAAATGTTATTTCACAAATTTAATAACAAACTCCTCTCCCGTCATTCGAAAGGGCGTGAAATAGTACCCAATAGCCCGCCCTACCTGATGCAGATTTTCTAGGGTTAGGTGAATTACCGGGTAGGATCCTTAAACTATAGCCCGGGGGCCCTGGTCGTCCTTTGGTTACCTTGTTTTACCTTCCACACCCCTCCCCCCTTTTCAATTCACTTCCTATGAAATTAAAGGGTACTTGCCTGTTTCAGGATCACCCTCATATAGTCCGTTAATCCCCCCCCCCCAAAAAAAAGACAACGTTGTATTTTGTCACACTAAAAAACGTTTATCGGGGATAAATGGTAAGAGATAATCGGCCATTTTGATGGTGATTTTTTAATTCATAATAATAAGTAATTTTGAATCCGAAACATTTTCTTTGTTGGGAAATGTAATTAGTGTTTTGTTTTAAGTAAGTTAGAAATTATTTGATGAATATTTATCTACTAGGACGAAAATAAAAATAGAATAAACACCATATTATTGAATGCTGCAAAACAATATTTATTGTACATTATTGTACGCTTATGGGAATAACTACAGGGAAACTCCTTTACAAGAAGAAAAATCAGTCATTGAATCACATTTTAAAACTTTGCTCATTTGTTGTCAAAAAAGAATTACCAACCCAGAACGAAAATAAAAATAAAATAAAGGCCATGTTACCGACCCGTATAACGCAATTACAAAAAAATACCAGTGGAGGTAATAATTATCATTTCAACTGAAACATTATAACATTCACGTGTTTCAAGAAATATTTATTTTCAGGTAAAGAAATTGGTAATGAGTACAATGTAATATTTTTTTCATTTTTTGTAAGAGCCCATTAAATAGGCCCTGAAATGGTATGTATTTGAAGTTTTATAGACAATAATTGTTCTCATCTATACCAATAAATAAAATTGAAGTGTCTGCCTGTTTGTCTCTCTCTCTGACTGTCCGTATGTTTGTCTCGAATAGGCTCCAAAACGTCTAAACGGATTTCAATGAAAATGTGAAGGGTTAAAACAAGAGAATTTAATTTAAATATTCGTACATATTTAATTTCGATATATTGCAAAAGCTATTAATATAATATGAATCTAAATAAAAATATTAATTCTACGGGGAGATTTCCTGGAACTGCCGCAGTGAGTTATAAATCCTATTACGCATTCCTATATCATTAATTCCACTTACTGTCTATTGTTGCAGCAGGCTGAGAAAAAACTAAGTTCTTCGGATCGTCGATACGATGTATACATAAATTGGTTTTATTTCTCGCGTCAGATACATTTTAAAGTTAAGTAATTGCAAAATATGAAAAAAAAAGGAAACTATCGAGTTTGGTTTCAAAACCGCTGTAATGCGAATCGCTGAGTAACATTATCACATTTAATATTTGGTTTAAGTACAAAATTTAACCATGAAGAATTGAAAAATTTTTATTGTTAGAATAATGAAAATATATCTATTCCTGCTTTTGTACGGGGGGTATTTCTGACTGTCTCGAGACACTGGGATTCTATTTGAGGTTCAAATTGTGACGTTTTCAATGGCAGTTTAGTTATGTCTTCACCAAAAATTAAATACTGTAGTAATAATATAAATAAATACCCGGGCAACGTCGGGTCCCCAGATAGTATGAAAATAAAGATATTTAAATTTATAAGCTTTTTATTTATTTAATACACTTTTTACTTTTATTTCATTTCATTTTTTGTGCAAGTACTTTGATGTTCCTTATATCCCAGTTAATTTACGAATGGAGTTCGAGCAGAAATATTTTCTAATCAAAATGTTGTAATAAAGTTTTTGTTTGTGAAAGGGCTATTATTGGAATCCACCGAATCGCGTGTCCGGTGATAATTAGACTATATGCTCCGCTTGCTACAAATACCACAAATGAATCCAATACCCACAATACTGGCCGTTCGTTGCAAATATACGATTCCCAACATCGGACGCAGGAGAGTTCTCCGAAACTCTCACTACGGTAAATTAATAACAGCGGAGGAAAATTTCAGTTGTATTCCAACTTGAAGTATTAAAACATACACGTGTTTTAAGAAGCACTCATTTTCAGTAAGGAAATAGATAATAAGTGTAATGTAAAAACTGCAGAAGAAAATAAGACTTCTTTAATTTTCATTTCTGTTAAGTGGTGCAGCTGATTAAAAAACCGTCATAGGTTGTAAAATATCACCGACAATGCACTTCAAAGATATTATTCTCAGTGTTTTCTTGAAGAAGTGTTTACTTATCTTAAAGTTATCTCAAATTATTATTTTAACATGTAATATTTTTGTAAAAGTAGGTGTAAACGAGTTAAAAAATTGATTCTCCAATAATTTATAAATTTTATTTTATGATTTGTATTACAATTTACAAGAAAGTATATACTTTTTGGTTTCCAAATAGACTCAATTATTCCTAATCAGCTTGCGATAATTAATCAAGACGAACATTGGTTGCTAATCAGTACTAATAAATCGAATAAATGGACATTCTCCTCAGTTCGTTTTCCTTCTTACCAGTGTATTTTATACTAGCTGGGTACCGTGCTTTGCGCGAGTATTTATTTACATTAACATAGTAAAAAACTGAATTCCATACTGATCCCTTTGTCAAGTCGTGATTTAATTGCTATCGAGACCGGAATTTTTCTTGACCATTAATCCCTTGATTGGAGGTTAGTTTCAAATACAGAATATTAACTTTTTTTAGAAATATTCTCCATATCAACATTTATATTGATATTAGCAATTAATTCCGTTATCCTAACGTCAAAGTTTGGTGAAAAACTGAAAAAAAAATTAATTGAAAGTCTCTTACGAATCTAAATAAGTTGATTAACAACACTTTAAAATTAATTATCATTAAAAAATGAGCTCGTATCACTTTTGAATAGGAATGTTACTGGTTTTCTTCAAAACAAAACGTAGATCTGCAGCGGAAAGTAAATATAGCAGACTTTTTTCCAATTATTTCAGGTTTCAATATTTGGTGACGTCATAGATTTTCGTATGTGTACACAAACGAATATATTCTTAACTAAAATCCCTTTCAGGTTTGTGCTACAAGTTTATCACCACCATTCCCCCAGTGATTCCCATGGGGTATATAAAAATATATGTACCACATTTTTTTTGCAATCTTCCCAAGCGTTTTATTTTGTATAAATAATATCAAACAAATATACTAACAAATATAATCCTTTTTATTATATAGATAGACTGTTACCGGAGTAAGCAATTTAAGGTAGCCATAAGTGGAGAGGTTTTGAGTGATAGCAGACGTTGGGCACAAGGGAAGCGTCCACACAGCAAACCATCAACTCTGGTCATCGGGAGGACGTGGGGCCTCATTGATGGATCTATCTCCAGGGTTTTATCAACTTCATAATTGCCCGGAAGAATCCCGAAACTGTTAATTATTATGCTACCTTTCTTTCTATAGTGTTAAGTGGTTTTTTCTTTACAAAAAAGGAGCTGTTCTCTTCTGTATTCATCTCTAGGTTGCGAATTCCATTTTTAGCATTTGGAGTAGTTCCCTGCGGAAATATTTAGTAATTTTTTAATACAGACGAACTGGATAATTTTTCAGTCATTCACAAAAAGATTTTGAATGAATTACTAAGACATGGAAATTTAAGAAAGAAAACTGCCTATTTCAGTCACAAGTAGTTTTATCGCTTTAAATTTTTAATATATTATTGATAAAATTTAATATTTTTAATTTATATTATACAGTTCTTATAATTTCCTACGTGTCTTAATATTTTTATTTAGATCGTTTAAATACACTGCTCCGATTATCCCATCCCAGATTTCTGAACATAGTTTCTATTACATTTCCTGCCATACAATGTAGATTAAAAACTTTCGAAGTTCTTGAGAATAACGAGCTCCAATTAATTATTAGTCTCTTACTTTCAAGTAAAATATTGCTCGTTTCTCGTCTAAAGGCTTAACTTTAACAATTCGTATAAATTTTAATGCCTTCCACGTCCATTGTTAATATACACATTAATTGGGGTATTGAATATAAGTCTATCGCAAGTCTAACGCAGCATATATTCTTGATAAAGAGAAGCATCTACTGTATTATGATTAGTTTGTTATATTTTCTTTAGTTGGGCCAAAAATCCACAAATTGTATTAACCGAAGCTGATACTTAGACAAAACGAATCCATTACCTAAATTTTCTCGGTCCCACGTCTCTACTAACAATTCTGTTAAACGTAAGTTTATGACTAAATGGTAGATAAAAAATATACAATACTAAATTATTAGGGAAAATAATCAGACTTGATTGCTGAATAATTTGAGTAAAATCGAAGATCAATTTGACACTATATGTTATATAAGCTAGATCATAACAACATCGCCGTGGAGTATGAAAAGAAAAATAATATTGTTAACATTTGTATCACATAAAAACTGGTTGCCCAGTGCTTTCCGATAGTTCATTTATACATAGCCCACTGCATTATTTAATTTGGCATTAATCTCTTTGACACCATTCAGTTTTTATTATTTTATTTTTTGTTTGTGTGAATTTAATTCCACTCAACGAAGTGGTGGCGCCCTACCGGTAACGGTAATTGTCATCAATATTAGAAATTGCCAGAGCAAATATATTGAATTTTTTTGTTGCTGATTCTTGCATCACTTTGAACTTTACCGTCAATCTACACGCTCGAACCGGCGAATTAGCTCGGACAATATCCCTATTTATTTCACTACACCAATCGAGGCTGGTAACGAAACATAAGGATAGTCACTTCCGCAGTTTCACAGGTGCTGAAAAATACGTGTGTAAGAAGAAGTATATATATTATATATACGTCTATGTTGGTTTTTAAGAAGTTAAATACATTGTAAATTTTATTTCGTACAATATTGTTGCCCTTATTTTATTTAATAATGAATTGTCCATAAATGTAGATATTAACTTTAATTGTCTCATTTAAAATTATTAATTCATCCCATTTTGTATTATATTCCCATAAAATTAGAACCTCCATAAATGTTTCAAAGTGTGCACTACAAATTAACTGGAACAACGACATAACTAAGATTAGGCAAGATATAAGATATTATTTGAAAATAAATATTGCTGAGATTATTTTATCGGATCGAACATTAATTAATGAACTTGAATCAGCCATTAATGCCACAAAATATTTTGTTTGAGAAAATAAAATTGTTACATTACTATCAAAACTGTGGTTTACTGAGAACTAAATGTTTGTCATATTTTCAACGCCCTCTTTGTTCGTCCACATTAACAAACAGTTCAGTCTTGATAAGAAATCTTATATTTACATTGTGTTAATCTAAATTATTGATGTCAACCAAAATCGACTCAAACACGTATTAAATTAACGCAAACTAATATTTGTAAAGTTTATAAGTTCACTACAATATGAGAAAATACCGATTAGTCTTAAATTCTTTTCTAATATGAATGGAGTATAGCAAAACGGATTAATTTGGTTAATCGCTATTGATATTTCCGATGTGTAACACACACGAACTAGCCCAAAATGTAAGGTTCCTATTTTCTCATGATTAACCATCCGTTTTTAAACCTAACAATGGCCCAATGAATACAGAGGCGCAAGATGGAGAAGAGTGCTTCACGACGGTATATCAACGAACCTAAGGATTTATCCATAATCCTCTTACATCGCTCTAGGACACCAAAAAAGGGAAAAGGAACAAGAGAGATGTAAAGCACTCTTTACGGCAAAGATCTTTAATAACAAGACGAAACTTTCCTCCGATTTAGAACTTTCACTTCCCTTATTTATAGCGCAACGGGCGGACATTTTGCTTTGGAGTCTCAGCCACTGTTGAGGAAAATCCCCACAAATCTGCTGAATAAAAGACAATTTTAATATATGTCCATAGTGTTAAATTAGAGCGCTCAATAAGAAAATTGTTCAAACTTTAAACAGTTACGTTAGCACCAAACTGTTTCAATGGAATGATGCTATTTTTCAAAATAAGTGTCTAAGATATGTTATGATGTTCACGTTTCATCGTGCCGCGTTTTTAAGTTAGAAATAAATACCACTCCTATAGGTAGGCATTTATTTTCTTATTATTTTGCGGTCCTTTGCCCACTCTTTATTCTTTATTATTAACAAAAATTACATATCTATGTAAATACTGTGAGGTTTTGGGAAATATTTACAATAGAAGTAATTGATGATAATATTCAACGGTAATCAGAATAATCGACCGGATCAGTTGGAGACAAATGTAAATGTGCGAGACTTTTTGACCACTACAAATAGTCCGAATTAACTTCGTAAATACGTCGCTATTTTTTATCGTCACAAATTCTAATACATATTCTATAATATAAAATTTTGATGAACAAAATTAAACTACATGTTTTAAATAGAGTTGTCACTGCTGTATTTAAAAAGTTTTAGTGACGACCTAAAACGCTCGGCAAACTCTTTGATCATTAACAGAACTTTTAACAAATACAACAGACCAACAATTGTATTACTTCTAGATTAAAAAGTATTGTAGAAAATCATGAAATTTATTGGGTAACTTCCTCTATTGCATTATATCAATTAATTCGTTAAGCATTTAAACTTGCTGATTAGTTTCAATTTAGGAAGTCGTCTGTGAATCGTTAAAATGATGTAGCTGTAAGGAATATGGGCAATAAATGTGGCCGCTTGCTCTCCAGAAATCACCAGAAATTTAATTACTCGTTCTTAAATTGTCTTCATGGAACTGACAGTTTTGAAGAGCGCATAAATGCGTGAGGTGGCACAGATAAAATAATGCGACTTGGGAAAATATAAGCTTTGGTGGAAACTAAAATTTGCGCCTGTATAACGCTTCGGCATTTCTAATCGAAAGACACACGAAACTAGTTGAAACATAAATATCGCTGAGTGTCAGGTTATAACTTCGTGCTTAATGTTAGAATCCGTAATTAGAAATCTCAGAGCAACAAAATTAATAGTACTGTACGCAGCCCTTTAAAAAAACTCAGTATACGGTAAATAGTTTGGAAGATTTAAATTTTATTGTCCACCGAAGAGTCTTGTAAAATTGCATTACAATTAATAAAATTGATTTTTATTGTGTTCAAAATGTTTGTTCTTGTAGTATTCAGTCCTTAGACTAGTCGGATTCAACTATTCATGCTAACGTTCTGTGCAAGCCTTTTTATTTCATATAACTATAACATCCCAAACCCTCCATCATCTGCTCAGCGTACTCCTTCCTTCGCCTCCCTCTTCTGTTCTGATCCTACACACTTCCCTCTATTCCCAATAAAAATGAATTTTTAATTCACGGAAACGTTACTTGACAAAATGAATACAACGAATTTCACAAAAAAATTCCAACTAAAACTATGATTCAACAGGAAAAGACAGCCATATTAAGTAAAAAACATTCATGAGCATCCTATATTAAAATAATGGTAAATGAAAGTTTACCCTTTATAAAGATTATATTATTTTGTTTCTAAAATAATACATTCGGTGTTTGGACACATTATATTCATGGAATTCCTAAAATAGTACAAATTGCATTTCAATTAACGATATATTTTAACACTATGTCAACTCATTTATATATGATATAAATACCAGAATTACAACTTTAGTGAGTGAATTAACAACACAAGTTTATAATGTATTTACCATATCCATATGATTATTTGAACAAACATTATATAAAAATTTTAATAACTTTTGATAAAACTTCCATTCAGTATAATTACAAAATTGTCCTGACAAACATTTATAAAAAGCTCTTCATTTATATTTAAATAATACACAACAACAATAATCAGCGTCATTATAAACACTCCTAGATGCATTAATTAATCTTGATAAATATTTACATTCTTAGTCTAATTTTTTTTTATAATTTGTGAAACAAATTTAGTTATTTAAATAAATATATTTCGACCAGTCCAACTAAATGTAAACATTGAATTTCAACTTCTATTCAATACGAGTTTTTAAAGGCAGCTTCTTTCAGCAACGTAACAAACTTAACGATCAGAAAAAAATTATACAATATTGTTTATCTGAAACATTAATTTTACTTTTAATATTTTATTGAATTAAGTTTAAATTACTGGAATATTTAAAAATCCACTACCATAATTACTAAACAAGCCAATAAGTTTATACTGTATGTTTAGAAAAATCAATTTATTAACAGGCTTTTTAGCTTGTGAATTGTGATTGAGGGACTTGATTTTAATCAATATAATTTGAATATTTTTGTAAATAAAAAGTAATAGATAAGAATTTAGAAGATGCATATTAATAATTATTCAATATAAAATCAACTATTCAATACTAGCTATGCCCGAGACGTCAATCACGTGGAAACAGTTTTTTTAGTTTTTTCTAGAAATGAAACAACAGGTACAACATTTTGAAAAAGTTAAATTCATTGAATATATATAAAGTACGATATTTATTTATGATCGATTCACGGCAAACCTTATAACTCGCAGTTGGTTTTAAACAGGTTCCGCTATCACTCGTTTCGGAGCCAATTAGTCCAGACAGACAGAAACTTCAATTATATTTATTGGGCTGAATTATATTTATTTTATTTGACTTAAAAAGTGAGAAATTTCAAAAAAATAAAATTTACGTGACGCGACAAATACAAAAAACTTACGTATACATCGTATCGTCGATTCAAATAGGTTTATTGTTTCTCTGCCAACAATAGGGTGCAGCAATAGATGGAGTGAGAATGCTCGCCCTCCGTCTATTTCCCTCAGGCTGCCAAAATCACGCTTATAATAACTTAGTAAGTGGGTTTAATGGTATAGGGAACGTTTTATAAGAGTTACAATTTGCAGTTGGCTTCTACGCCACCTTTTGCGCGGTTATTCAATGGATCTATAAATAATAACATTAATATCTCCTTAACTCTGCAAGATACCGAAATGAAACACACGCGAAAATTTAAGTTAAAATTCCTTTTAAAATCCCTGAAATTTAAATTTAAATCCGTTAAATCATTTCGGAGCATTTTTCATTAGTATATGCAACTCGCATACTCAGTTTGTATGACAATAAACCTTCCCGTAGAACTAATATTTATATTATATTAATATATTATGCAACATATTGAAATGAAATATGCACGAATATTTAAGTTAAATAACCTGGTTTTCTAACACTCAAATTTCCATTGATATCCATCGAGCCGTTTCGGAGCCTATTAGAGACAAACATACAGATAAGACAGACACTTAAGACTCTCATGGATCTGATCCATAATTTTTATTTCATAGAGTCTTGAATGAATAAATTCTACTGAACTCTAATCTGGGAAAAACAGACTGTTGAAAGTATTAATAAACTATCTCAAAGTCAGGAGTATAATATCAAGCAAATATGACATAAAAATATCACCATATATTTGGAATTTCATTTAATAGAATTTTGTATACAAATGACAAAATTGTACTCTTAAGTTTTAATACTATATTTTTGGGTACATTTGGCTGCAAAAATTGTATATATTTGTGCAGTACGTGTCTGAGCATGCATGACCGCTCATCTTCATTCCAGAGTTATTCTCATCCTCCCTTTAGCATAAAGTGTGTTTTTCATTTAGCCAATGTGAAGAAACGCCTTCGAAAGAAACTCTTCGTCTTCCTGTAACACATATTTTGTTGCAGTAGGTGAGACTAAATGTTTTATCTGGCACGGCTGCCACTGACGCAACGCGGGAGGGAGTTAAATCAATGAAACTTGTGCAGAATATACATTACATATTAACCTGACAAAAAAAAACATTCTTCACACACCACGCTGTGCAGTTTTTACCTTTGTTTTACTCACTTGACAGGCATTGTGATTTATAAGTTAAAGTAGTGTTTAATATAAGCAATAATTACAAACGTTAGGTTGATGAAAGAAATTTCTGACTAATATAAAATTTAATATTACAGGATTCGAGCTAAAGGGGAAACACTTATTTGAAGTTCAAGCAGAGCTGAGATAAAGGGATTGTAAACGGAGAGGCAATTAACCTACACAAATGCTATCTGGCAAAGTATAGTAGGGGATGAAACGCGGATTTCTTTTTCACAACAAACAAAGCGTTATTATTGTTATTCAAACAGTTTTTAAATATTTACATTGTACTTCGTATGTATGTATATTATTATTATTTTCGTGGATTTAATTTCATGTACATTGTGATTTTGTGATGGGAATTTGCATAGAATTTTACATTTCATTCTCTCTCTGGTTTTATTATACTTCGGTAAGTTAAATATTGAAAACGCTGATGAGCAAATTTTAATGCTTAAAATTTCTGTAGTGTTTTATGAGAATAGTATCGGTGAGGACAACATTAAGGGCATAGAAACCTCAAGAATGATGATTAATTATGGAACTCTTAATTTATGGAAATGAATCACAGTACTAGAGCTTGTGATAAGATTTTAAAAATCGCGACAGAAAATCCCAGAAAGATTTAACGGAGAGACTGGCCAATGATTTAAATCAGGGATGAGTAGCCAGCTGCTCGGCTCCATTTTTTGTGCGGCCCAACTAAGATTTTCTTATGGCTTCAAATAATACGTGTCCCCCATCTCATTTGAAATGAAATGTTAATCTCATATCAAACGAGATGGAGTACACGTATTATATATATATTATATAACACGTGTTCCCATCACGTATTTTATTATTTGCTAATTTCTTGTATTATCTGTCAACTGTAGATGATGTGAATTTTACTGTGAGCGTATAAGAGGGTCGGTACATATGACAGATACTAAAAACAATAAGCAAATACAAAAATTAATAACCAAATTATTAGTTTTAGATTTTTTCACTCCATTTAATTTAGTCGCGGAAACAGTTACAGAAAATTACAAATGAAAATGATAATTTGAAAATCAACACTGATTTAATAAATAAATTTCAACATGTAAACGGCTACAAGTTGTAACAAAATTATATTGCAAATCACGGAAGTACTAATGTTTACGAGCAATTATTTCCTGTAACGAAAATAATTCAAAGCGACAGCCGATCGACGATAAAAATGCACGTTGTGAAAGTTGTCTGGGCGTTGCTGTCATATTTGCAAATATAGACCTAAAACACGGTACCAAATTTCTAATTAAAATTTGTTTACATTTTTCTTTTCCTGCTTTCTGTGTATAGTATTTACTTATTTATTTGTGTTTCTTTAATGAGTTGCATACTTTTACATTTTCTTAATTAAGAGATAATTATTGTATATCATATATTATTGTTCTTATTTCAATGTATATTATATGTGGCCCAAGTAAAAGTTTAAAATTTTTATTTGGCCCATTCTAAAAAAACAGATTGCTCATCCCTGAATTAAATATAGACTATTCCTTCCCGATTTTAAGAATAGAAATACAGAAGGCTGAATTTTCTGACATTACCGAAGATAGTCGGGAAATAGTAATACGAAATAATTTCAGATCTTCCCCACCAGCATGCAGGTATTGCAAACGATTCAATACATCATCTTCGAGTGCAAAAACCTCGACAAGATCAGGGCTGAAACCAAGACTGGACCTCTGCAATAATACGAAGACAATATCCAACCTCTTAACATTCATAACGGAAGCTCAACTGCACAACTAGCTATGTCCGCGTCTTTTTTTTCTCGCGAAAATAGCTCTTTTTATTTTGCTCTAAAAACGAAACAACAAATACAGTATTTTGATAAAGTTGAATTCATAGAATATATAAAAAGTACGGTATCATTTATTCATGATCGATTCACGGAAAACCTTATAACTCGCAGTTATTCTGAACAGGACCCGCTTTCTCACGTTTCGGAGACAATTTCATACAAACTTACAAACAGACAGAAACTTCTGTTTTATTTATTGGGATATATTTTATTTATTTTATTTGCTTTTAAAAATGAGTAATTACTAAATATTAAAATTTACCTGACGTAATAAAACCAATTTACGTATATATTGTGCAATGAGGTTTATTATTTCTCAGGGATTTAGCTCTCTGCCAACAATAAGTTAATTACGGCGCGTATCCTGCTGCAACAATACATAATGACAATAAGTGAGATGAATGGTTTGGGAACGCCTAACAGAACTTATAACTCGCAAATGGTTTTCACGCCACCTTTAGAGCGGCAATTCAATGGATTTATAAATATTAACGTTAATATCTTCTGGACACTGCAAGATATCTAATTGAAACCTACACGAAAATTTAAGTTAAAAATCCTGTTTCAACCCCTGAAATAATCATTGAAGTCCGTTAAGCCGTTTCGAAACATAGTATAGGCAAGAGGCCTTCCAGTAGAATTAATATTTTCTGTAATATATCGTAATGATATATGCAGGAATATTTAAGTTAAATCTTCTGCTTTTAAGCCCCGAAATTTTCATTGAAATACCTTGAGCCGTTTCGAAGATTATTCGAGACAAACTGACAGACAGGCGCTTCAGTTTTATAGATAATATGAATATGTAACGCCTAACGTATGTAATTTCGGTCCTTAATAACACTTCCCTTGTTGATGCGACCTAAAATAATCAAATAAAAAATGTAATAGTTACGACGAGTGTAAAAAATATGGTATAAAACTGCAAGTGAGGAAAGATATACAGGAAACGAATGAAGGAAATGTAGCAAGTGACAGAGTATTGAAAGAGAAAATTTTTAAAAGCTAAAGAAACGTTAAATAGGAAGCACACGTAGTTACCGAAAAAATTATTTGAAAATTTAAATAAAGTTATGGCCAAAATAAAAATAAGGGCTATACAGCCGACTGAAACTCAGAATCAGTTTTTTTTCTTAATTTATTAAACACAATTTTTATCCGACTTAATAAAGTTGTTTTAACATGAAATTCACTAATTATTGAAAGAATAATGTAGTATTAGGGATGTCAGAAGAAGACTTGGAAACCGTAGTAAATGGCATGAATGTGGTCCTGGAGAAAGAGTTTAATATGAGGATTAATAAAGGGAAAACCATGGTAATGGAGTGTAGTATGGGAAACTGGAATAACAAAGGGTGTTAGATTGGGAAGGGATATTTTGACGGAAGTTAAGGAATTCTGCTACCTGGAAAGCGTAATAACTAGGGATTGTAGAAGTATAGTAGATATAAAGACTAGGATAGAACAGGCAAGGAAAACTTACGCGAAAAAGAGGAATTTACTTACAGGTAATATAAGTGTGAATATTAGGAAATCGTTGTTAAAAATGTTCGTTTGTAGCGTTATACGGGTGCGAAACGTGGACGATATGAGTTGGGGAAAGGAAAAGAATAGAAGTCTTTGAAATGTGGTGCTATAGGCGAATGCTGAAAATCAGGTGGGTGGATAAAATCACAAACGAGGAAGTTCTTAACAGAATACGAGAAAATCGAACAATATGGAGGACGTTGACTAAGAGAAGGAATAGATTAATAGGCCACGTTTTAAGACACGATGGTCTTGTAAAATTAGCATAAGAGGAAGTGTGTGGGTAAGAACGGAAGAGGGAGGCCAAGGATGGAATGCGCAAAGCAGATTAGAGATGAAAAGACTTGCGCAAGATAGGTTAGCATGGAGGGTTTCATCAAACCAGTCTGAGTACTACAACGACAAACATTGACATAATAAATACTTGAAATGAGTACTTGAAAGAATTGTAATGTCCGGTGACATTCAATTTAAAAGCAAGCGAAAAGACCGAGCTATGTATACAAGATTGTTTATAGTCATTAATATTGATTAGATTTTCAGTGGCCGTGAATTTTATTACAGGATCAGTTTAGGAGAGAAATCACGGAAGTAGTGGATAAAAAATTAAATAAGGTTATGAAACATTGAACCTCCGATCTGAGATTCGAATTTCAGACAAACTGTTGTAACGTATGCAGTCAGTTGGATGAAGTATGTAAGAAAGCAGAAGTAATGAAACAAACAGTTTGCAAGTTAAAGAGACGAGTGGCCAGCATCTACTTGCCTGAAGACATGTTTCGAAGCTAAACGTGAGCACACAGAGTACTGATAATTAGAGCATAGATTTAGATTACAGCGCTATTCATTTATTTTCATCCTCATACCCAACTTGGTTACTTTGTTTCCATTAATGACACTCCAAATCGTCCGGGCTTTTAGAGATGGTTTTCAGTAACACTACAGAATAATACGAGTGAAAATGTCAAATGGTTATATGAGGAGATAAGAATAGATGAAACTTCAGTCGGAGAAGACAATGCATTTTGCGAAGAAATTCCATAATATGGTATGTTCTAGTTTTCATTACATGCAAAACAGATTTCTTCTGCCTGAAAATGCTCGGTTTAAAAGCTTGATGGGTAACTTTCAAGCTATTTCCTACACATCGTTACTTTTATGGTGCATTAAACCAAGGAAAAAATCTTTGCATTATACGTGAAGTAACTTCTTTGAGGCAAACAATCAACCACTCTGTTGGCGATTCATTTTTTAAACTGTGTTATTTTAATTGTAACTTAGGTATTTTAAATTGTCTATTTAAAAAATATAAACAATTGAGAAATAAGTGGGCTGTCCAATCAAAGTGCAAAAGCAGGGATTGCACTTAAAATCAGTTAACGATGGTTATAATACTAATTCTCGCAGAAACAAGAATATTCATCAGCAAATACCTCTGCTCTTTATGGACTCCACGTGGTATTATCTCTGCTGCTGTAAAGCTTTGCGCCTTCTCTGCGATGAAACTTTTATCTTGTGTAAACGCCAGAAATTCATATAGCCTGGTAATGAAACTCCGGCATCACGCCCTTTTCTCTGTCGAGAAAGTAACCGGCCTCTGGATATTTTCTCAGCATCTCCTGCTTTACTTTATACGGAGAAACTAAAAAACAAATCTCAGCACGAGCTTTCTAATTCGCAAGCTATTTTCATCTCTTACTTCCGATATAACATCAAAACTGAGATTTATATTGCGATTCAACGAGGCAACGCGTCCATGAACTAAAGCAAAGATATCAACGATTCTTACGTAAACACAATATTATGATTTTCATTATTCTAAATAAAATTGAACAATTGAATAATAAATATTTACTATATAGTATTTTTGAATTCCGCCCACAACTTTTGTATGTAATATAGTTAAATAAACACGTGATTTAAGGAAATTTTAATCTTATCTATTTTACATTAATGTATCATGGGTTATGTAATTTTACGTAAGTTTTTCGTCGCAACTTTACGAAAAGTGAGCGCTTGTTCGGAAAATAATGCGGTCGACATCGTTCTCTAATTAATTGAATAATCTGCAGAGTATTTTAATACGGCATTCATATTGGCACTCAACCTCTTTATTAAAGTCTCTTCTTTTCTAATATTGGAGTTTTGAGAAATCTTTCACAATAAAAACACAAATCCTATGTCGTAAATATTATTAAATTGATACGCATCTACATACTTATGAGACCGTTAAAATTATTAAGGCTAAAACATACATAAGCTTTTGATATAATCTTCATCGTTATAAAAACCCTGCTCTTTAAAAAATATATCAGATTTTGATAAAATTCTTATCTGTATTTAATAGCAAGTTGTTCAAAATACTTTTATTTGCACATTTTGTGTGTATTAACAGGGCTGTCGTTGCTTGTATGGGCTACTAATCGACGTTACCTCAACTCACTCACAGCCCAAGTTCATAAACATAGTGTGACTATTTTTATGTAAGCATCTATATGTATACGTCTTATCCATATTTTTGGATTTGATCAGGTTCATTGTAAATGGATAACACACATGGAAATCGGATAATTTTGCGTCGTGGACTATGTCCAGCGACGGTTACGGTCGACATGATATTTGACGAAACGTCGTAATCAAATGTATATTAATTAAAATAGTTTTTCTGATAAGTTGGCTGAATTTTTTTGTATATATTTAAACTTAGTTTCTATAATTGTTTTACTGGATACAGAAAGAATAAAATAATGTTCCCGCTCTTTCAAACCGCCAGAGCTTCTAATTTTAATAATGGAGTATTGTTCCTCGAGGTTTGTTTCGATGCTAGTTTCAATCAAGCAAAGTCGTTTACTTCGTTGATGGGGCTCATGGTTCGTTTCTGAGTAAAGCGAATTTAAGCATTTCGTCAACGTTCATAGCTTTATTTTCAAGACGAGTACAGCTCTCCTTGTAATGCACCGTACTGGCCACTCTTAGATTTTCAACTGAGTGGAAAGTAATGAGCGACGCAGATTCCCCCTTCACATATTTGTAGCTTGAACGTCAGCTCTGAAAGTTTCAACTGCGTGCGGCAACTACGAGACCCTGGAGGGTGTGCGTGCATGCGTTGCCGCGGCAAACATCCCTCCAACAATTCCACATTCAAAAGACGAGTCCAGAGGGATTTTATAACACCTCCCCCCCCAACACACACACAAATACACATTGGGGTAGTAATTATATTTACCTGATTGACAAGACACTGATCGACGAATGGAAGATTTCCTAAACGTAGCGAAGACGTCCAGACACAGCACACAACTGAAACGCTTTCACAACGTGAACTTCCATATTAATAAACTCGTAATACCCAATCATTAGCCAATTGAAATATTCGGAAGAGGAGTTTCGACTCGATACAACCGATGTTTTCCTTAGAGCGACGAAGTTTTGGTCACACAATGTAATTTCAACTCGGTTAATACGACTGTATAGAAAACTGATGAGTAATAAAAGCCACCTAATTCTCCATGAATATTCCTTAAAAACAATAATGGATTCTCTCAACTCATTTTTGGGAAATCATTCTCCACCGAACTCATAGAAAGAAAAGAGAGTCAAGGGACACCTACTTATTAGCATATTTAATATTATCCAGGAAACCTATATCAGAAACGTTATAAATAAGACGCATATGGAACTCACTAACCACTAATGGTGTAATACACTTGAGTTTCAAAGAAATTTAATTGTAGCATCAATATATTTCAATTTAAAAACAGCTACATCCATAAAGAGACTTGAACCTGCCAACACATTCATTTCTGCTCCCGATACAGTGCCTTAACAGCTGGTTGCTTACAACTGTATGACTTGTTCGCTTAGAGTTGTAAATCGTTGTTTTGGGTATGGAATTTAAATTGACATTTTGTGGTTTGTTGTTATTGTTGTGGTATTCGGTCCTACGACTGCAAACGTTCATGATAACCTATCCTGTGCAAGCCTTTTCATTTTTATATAACCACCACATCCCACATACGTCCTAATCTGTATATCATATTACATCATTTACACAATTCCCTCTAATACTAATTTTACAAAAACCATCATGACTCAAAACGTGGTCAGTTAATTTGTCCCTTCTCTTGGTTAACGTCCTCCAGATTCTTCTCTCTTCCCCTATTCTGCTTAGAAATTCCTGATTAGTTACCCTATCCACCCATCTGGTTTTAAACTTTCTCCTATAGTAACACATTTCTAAAGCTTCTATTCTTTTCCTGTCTGCAACTCCTATCGCTCACGTTTCGCATCCATACGAACATTTTTAGTAATGATTTCCTTATATTCATACTTATATTAGCCGTAAGAAAATTCCTCTTTTTTGCGAAAGCCTTCCACGCCTGAGCTAACCTACTCTTTATGTCTACTATACTTCTACAAACCCTAATAATTATGCTGCCCAAAAAGCAGAATTCTTTAACGTCCTTCAAAATATCCCTTCCTAATCTAACACCCTTTGTTATTCCGCTATTTACCATACTACACTCCATTACCTTGGTATTCCCTCTATTAATCCCCACTTTGTACTCTTCCTCCAGGAACTCGCTTATTATGTTTTCCAAGTCTTCTTCTGACTCCCCTAATACTACAATCATCAGCAGACCTTAGGGTTATTATTTCTTCTCCTTGAATTTTTCTTCCCTTTCCATATTCATTTTTAACTTTCTACATCGCCTGTTCTGTATATAAGTTAAACTGCATTCTTGTCTTACTCCTTTCATGATTTCTGCTCTATTTTCTTGCCCTTCAATTATAATTACTTGCGGACTGCCATCTGTAGAGGTTATGGATAGCTCTTCTTTCACTTTAAATTCATATTTAAGACAAAACAAGGGATTTTGGTACATATTTGAGTTGATAAACTTTGATAATTATATTTAAAAATTTTCAGATACATTACTTTATTCTTATGTACACATTTACGTTTTTTAAAATAAAAGCTCTTTACTGTTCAGAGTATTAACTGGAACAAACTTCTTTCATAACCAGTCGATGTATAATAAAGCAGTAAAACCTTTGAAAACTTGAACAGAGCGCAGTCCTCCCCAGATGGCCGCGACCTGACTTAGCTAAAGGTGTTTTGAGGGTAGCAACACGGCGGGGCGCTCACGTTGTGTGAAGGGAAGAACACTCAAAACTTATCCTTTGACACTCAAATATGAATTAAAATAAAGCCGTGGAAAAATAATCTTTATTAATAGGTCACAAACTTATAGATTGAATGTGTTTTTGAACAGTCAGAAATATAACATTTCTCGTGCCATTTGTCATCATCTCAAAAGTTTAAAGCAATTATTAAAGGAAGCATATAGACTGAGAAATGTTTAATCGTTAAGAAACAATTAGTAGTGATGGCAGGATCGAATTTCTTTATTATAAACATTTAGACCATTCTTAGAATTATCAATCAAACGGGTTAAATTAGTTTTAGTCTATGGGCCTGGTTATAAGTTTGCTTTATCATAAAAATATGTTGAATAGAGTTGATGATCTCGATTTTTACTAGTTTTCTTAATACGAACATTTTGGCGATTCCTAAAATTATAAAGTTAGCTGGTAAAATTGTTTTTCTCCAATAATTCCCTAATTGTTTCTATAAAATAGGAAATAATATTTGGCGATTTGTGATAACTTTCCGTGAAATGATTTTGTTCCATCTGACATACTCAGATTTCCTACTGTAAAGGGAACGTCTCTTCTCCCATTGTTGCTACAAGTTTTGTGCGATATCCAGCGTATTCCAAGGCTTCTACGCCTTTAAGTTCTTTTCGCTTTGCTTCCATTGTCTTAACTTTTGAGCCCGCTTTCGCCTAGTAATCTCTCACTGGACAGGGAAAACTTCTCTCTCTCAATATCAAACTTTGGAAGACAGTAGAGGCAGGAGATATTTAAGCGTCTTTGAGGAACGAGTAATTCCGAGTTTCAAAACAACCAGCAAAGTATCTTTCATCATCGAGAGCATGTTTTTGACCTACTTTAATTTATCTTCAGAGTGAAAAATTGATATTATTAAATTTCATCTATAACCTGCGTCTTCGGTATTAACCTGTACTTTGGCTGACACGTAAGTATACCATAGATATGGAATAGTTGAATATAAATAAAGGCATTCAATAGATATTCGCATGGATAGATCATAAATGAACCCGATTACAACGTTTTAGCTATTTTATACGTCATTTTCTAAATGAGAAGCTGCTTGTTTAAACCAGATCATAATCTAAAACATAAGAAATATTTCTAATTTGATATATTTAGTTTTGAAATAAGATAGTTTGACTAACACAAATAAATTAATTAATAAAATAACGGCAAAATATGTTAGCAATCAAATTTAATTAACATTTAATTTGGCGCATAATCTCCCGCGACAGTTCAGGACTCACAATGCAATTAATTCATGTATTTAAAAATTTACCTGAAGAAGTCAGTTGGATGAAACATTGTATTTTTATTCATTAAATGTTAATTAAATTTGTTCGCTGACATATTTGACCTATTTTTATTTATGACTTTACTTAATGCCAGAAGAATTAATTTTCAATCTCAACATAAATAAACTTTCAGGAGGAAAACAACAGATATTTTGGTGCAAAATGAGAAACACGGGAAAAAATTGATAGAAGCTACTCTGACTATTTTTTAACAGGACGAGTGATTATTGCTGTTATTTACTATTAAAATAAAATTATAAGGCATCTATCAAATTTTTCCCACTTTACAGTAATAATGCACCAACGAGTTTAACACTAAATATTCATAAAAACTTATTACAGCCCCAACAAAGAGAAAAATTAAATATACCAATAACCTGACATTATCAGCAATTATAAATAAAAATCTTGCAAACACATTGGTCAGTTTTTCATTTATAATTTATGATATTATTGATTTATTGAATAATTTTTAAATATTTCTGTAGTTAGACGGGGAAGTTCAAAAGTATGGACGAAACTTTGTAGAGGTCTTAAAGAAATGTTAATATTGTTTGTTGAGAATATATTTTTATTTATAAATGAATAAAAAAAGGTTCCCAGTTTACATAGTAAGCTGACTGTACTGTGAACGGAAGCAAATGCAAGATGTCTGCGCATACCAGAGAAGATTTTGCATTGTCTCAGACGCACAGGACGACGAATACAATTAGTCCTGAGGCAAGAGGGAAATTTCTTTGCGGCTTAACCTCAAAATGGCATATGCTTCTTATTTAAATATAAGTTATTTAATAAGTAATTAACAACAATTATCTGTGTAGATTCTAAATGATCATAATATTTCAAACTTAATAGATATTCATTTCGAATGATGCGTGTAGTAATGCAAGGTGTTTAACGCGCGATTAATGGATTTTGCTTGTACAAAAGATAAGGAAATTATACACATCTGACATTGGACACATTAAATAAATTATTTTATGTTCAAAAGATAAACCATCCCATGATTAAACCAGTAAGCTCTTTACCGGTTAGTGACTAGTCTAAAATGAAGACCAAGTGTACAGGACTGCTCGAAATATTTAGCCTAAGAACTACACGGAGTATAAATATATGAATGTCGTAGTCCATTCTGATTTTTCATAGTCGGAAGCACAACATCAACAAAAGTAGAAGAATTTTTTTAAATAACTACTTCTCAAGTTACATATTGATTCTTAAAGAATCCTGAAGCATATGTTTTGGAGACAATGTAACAATTTTTTTCTCAAGACTGATTATGATATCTATGATTATATATATACATATAATTTTTAAATTTAAAAGCATTTTTGTAAAGATTATATACGTTTTTTGACCTTAAATTCATTTTTTTATTTAAAATATACTCAACAGTGGACGTTCTTGGCAATTACAAAAATATTAACAAAAAACAATAAATGGCATTGATATTGCGAATAATACAATGCAAGGAGTGAGAAAAAATAAACACTAATGCAAATTTGTCGTCGAAAAATTTGATATTAAGAGTATCCAAATTAAATAAAATTATGCCATTAGGAATTACATTACATTTTCTACAAATCGTCAGAGATTTATTTGCAATCCAATTTGTAAGTGAAATTTAGCTAAGAATTAAATGCTTGGTGTGCATAATACCCATATTTATATTTTAAGAAATTTAAGAATGCCATCATATATTTAAAAGTAACAATAAAAGTAGATGTAAGTTTATGAAATTATGAAATGCACAGAGAATGCAAACCTGCGATGCAGAAGCTGATACCACAGGAACTGACAATTCTGTATATGACGTTGCTTAAATGAGCTTCTACAAGGTGCGATTCAACTAACGTATTTCAACGAAAACATATGGGGGATCAATGTATTGGAAGCTGACTGCCGCAGAAATATGAGTCAAAAAAATCGATAAAAGTTCTTTGTCTTATTTGTGATCGTTTTCGTAGTGACGTTCCTCTCAGAGAAACACGATAGCGGACCATATTATAGCAATGTCGAAAGTTATTGACAATAAACAACGAAGTCCGGCTTCATGTAACTTGTATGAGTATTTTGTGAAGAGCGAATGAGACTGCAAGCGAATGTAGCGTGTGCGAGGAGAGTCTGCGTGACTGTGCACACACACATGCATTATCTACAATAGTTTATAACTTGCGTCAGCTTTGCTCGGCGCACAACACCAACCCAGGAATGACCTACATATTAACAACGCTTTTTCAATTGTTTTCCGAGTGACAGACTGGTAAAAAAGACAAGTCAAGGAGGAATCGAGTGTGATGACTGATATAATCACTAGACAAACGCCCTAAAAGAGTGGCTACTTTGTTTATCGCATTTTTTATGACTATTTAAAAGATAATGCACCGAGTGAAGAAGACGGGGAATCCCACTGAAAGGGACGGACGAGAAGCCATGATGTTGGTCGTATGAAATCATTAGAAGATACATTTCACACAAATGTTGAAGGAAAATGATGAAAACCTTCCAAACGGAGGCCAAGTTAGGATTGTAAATCACCGCCATTACGAGCTACCGATAAAATTTAAGTAACCCGTATAATAGACAGTTGAAATTAAAATTTTGAACAGAAATTTAGAAATTAATAAACGTTTCGACCAAAATCTGTCATCCATGTAAATACATAGCAAAGACTGTAATAATATTAAAAGAAGTTTACTAAACAAAGAATAACCCAAATATGTGACTAACAAAGAATATTTAACAAACCATAATACAATGAATTTAATTGAGAAGTAGCTTGTTTTTTGCTAACAGAAAATTTATTGGGTATAATGTGTAGCATTTAAGAAATTAACCGCTTCTCTAAATTTATTTCCATACATAAAATAACAATATTATCAATATTGAACAAGTGGTTTAGTTCTAGACAATGTTTTGTAAAAGGTAAATGTTTATAAGATGGCAAAATTTTAATTATCTCTATGTTCCTTAATTATAGTTGACAGAAACCGTTTAGGCTGACAAAAATAAACAATAAGAACAATTATAACATGAAATGTTATAAACAACGTTTACAATCACAAGTAACGGATTTAAAAATTTCAGAAATCAAATTACAGAAGAACTGGTAAAATTAACAATATCGCCAGTAGTAAGCCTCATTTAAGTATTTAACGCAATATGAGCATTTTGAGAACGTTGTTGAATATAGTTTTATTTTATCATCTTCCTAATAGCACGGAATAACTCCACCTTTGACATTTAATTCCGCTCTGGACTAGGAACGTTTTGCGTGAGGGTAATTTTGGGTCATGACCTGGCTCTTGTTTTGGGGTAAACATATTTCAAGCACCATAAGTGCAAAGTTTTTAATGAAAAATAAGTGTGAAAGTTTTCGTTAACCTGAATGAGAATGATTCGGCATAACTTAAATTTTCCCGAAAGTTACTTTCTCAGTATAAAACGGTGGGAAAATGATTGGAGCCCAGATACAAGTAAGATACCATGCAGTCATGGAGGAGTGGCAGACAAGACAAAATACGTATGAGAGAGACAAGCAAGCCACTGGTAGTTTACTGAAGACTTTCATTTCAGTCGCGGAGACTCGGAGTGGAATCTGTAACTCAGCCTCTAAGTTTTCCACGGGGTTTGCCTTTAGACGAATCGTCGCTAACTCAATATGTTGGGAGAACTAAGTCAGCGTGAAGATTACTACAACTTGGCAAAGCAGTCGAGGTCGAATCACCAGCAGCGGCACTACACCACAACATACCTGAAGTGTCAAAATGCAGCAACCAGACTACAGAAAACATTGCACACTAAATGGCAATAATATTATTAAACCCCATATATATTGTAACGAGCAAAAGGTTTTGGCGGCGTTGGTTGTGAAGATAGACGTGGCTCTGCTACGTTTGGGGTGACGAAGAGGGATAGTGAAATATTGGAGATCAGGAGTCACGTCAAAGTTACCAGCCAGCCTGTTTGAGGCAACAGTTTGTGTCAACATGGGAACCTTCTCAGACCGCGTGGTGTCGCTCACAAAATCTCTGGACATCCTGGACGTCGTCGAAGCCGCTATTTTCCTCCGGGGAAGTAGTCAATTTAAATAGATCATTTTTTGGAACATAAAATTAACATCGTTTTAACAGTACTGCCGAATTTTAAGTCAGTTTAGACAATCTGTAAAACGTATTTTTTGGGGGTAAAGTTCTATTTATAAGAGGCTCCCAGGAACCCCGTGAGAAAGATTATAAATGTTTATCTTTTTAATTTGTTTAAGTACTAAAGTTTTATTACGTGTCGATTCAAATTCGGAATGACCCGGCAGGCCAAGGCTCACAATGGGCTGTAGACCCAATGAAGAAGAAGAAGAAATTTTTATTATATTCCTTATTTGTATTATACACATATAATTATTTGACATAAAAACCAAATTAAATTAAATATACAGTAATGAAGTGAATTGTAAATTAAATCTGACGCAGTTCTTAAATAATGGGATGCGTAGATTAATGAGTCTGAGCGAGCGTTCCAATTGTTGCATAAGCTGGAAGTTTCCAGAAGCGACCGCTGGTCAGCTGCCACTGGATTAAAGGACAGTCTCGTGCGTGGTTTTTTTCTGAGCACCTCCACGCTACTTTCCTTTGAATTCTTTTGCACTTGCAAAGTATTACATTTTGTGGACTTTAAAATTCTACATATTAGCTCCTGGTGTAAGCCGCTGTCATCCGGAGAACAACGCCTTGCTATGGTCCAGCGTTCCAGCCCTGCGTCACGCCATTGCAGAACCTAACTGCTAAAACACAACGCAGTTAGCCGAGGACACTTCTAATTGCACTAAGACAAAGAAACGAAACTGCGTCCAAAAGCAAGGGATTACCCATTATTTTGATGCCAAAAGTGTAAAACACTTCCTTAAGGTCTAATAAAATTGTTATTAGTTTTGCTTATTTTATCCTTCACGTTAAGCATTACAATACATATTTCTTTTTCTGTAAGTTTAAATGAACTCCCACATGAAAAATCTAGGATAACAAGTATAACTGTTTAATGAAGTTTAAATTTTAGCGGCGCAAAATTTTCCTATATTTTTTCGATTATATTTATTTAGTGTAACCAGAGACTTGTCCATGCCACTAGCCGGAACAATATTCACGTGTGCATATAATATATATATATACATACATACATACATACATATATATATATATATTGTAGAAGATCCGTCGTTCCTCCGTATTCGAGGATTTCTTAATTCCTTTAGGGCGCCAGGTATTTTTCATAAAAAATACCAAAAATTGATTTTAAAAGTTTTAATCTCAATCAGAGCATGAAAAATAATTATATCTGCAGGGCGTGGTCATTCTTTCGTCGTCCCGCCGACACAACCTACTCCTTCCACTACCCCATGACGACTCCCAAAGTCTCTCCAGACTACATTGTTGGCCCAAGTTGCGTCAGTTCCTCAACAATTGCAACTCGCAAGCTGGCCTGCATTGTTGTGTGTAACTATATATATATTATAAATACTTTTTGACATTATATTTCACAGTAAACTGATGTATTCAATTTATTTAAATAACTTGCATTAAATTAAGCACCCGTTCCATAAATAATGTGGTATACCACTTTAAAATAAGAGATCAAAACAAGAGATAATTAACCACTCACCAAACGTACTAAAACAACAAGTTCTTTAATTACTGGAGAGCGTTGTTAATGAATAATTAAACGCGATAAACTATGGTCTCTATTTTATTTATGTATACTTGAGCAGATGCAATTAAGAAAAACATTAATATAACAGAAATTTTATCTCTGAGACGATCCCACACTCTGGAGAAGCCGTTTTATTCTATAAATTGACTCAAGTTTCAGTAGTGTCGGATTCTACTTTAGTTAATAATAGTTTGAAACAGAATTATCATTTTTAATAAGAATTAGCATCTTTTCTAAAAAGGATATTGAATATTTGTCTGTAGGATAAATTTAAAAAATTGTAGGTGTGCCGGCCTCAACACTACTCGTCAATGCTGCTCACCTCTCCAATTATTTGAAGATTCTCCTGTCCGATATGACGACACCGGCCCTCAACTTGATGTAAGCCGTTTCACATCTCTCGCTTTCCTGTCCATATCATTTACATACGAGTATAGGACCCGCGGAGGAAGAAACAAGCAGTCTTCTGTCCGTTTTCTATGCGAATAAACGGCCCTTTCACTTATTAAAAACGGAAAATTTATATCTACGTTGTAAGATTTATTTAGCTACATCCTTACGATAGAGAAGAGTTTACATGGAAACGACTACGTGATTACTTTGGTGAGGCAGCATTGGGACAGCTCCAAGAGATAAAGTAGGTGCAAACAGCAGACAGACAGCATCGGCAACTGTAAAATTAAGTATGACACAAACTTAGCACAGAGATTTGTAAAGTATGCTATTAAAATACCAACGAAAGGTCACGCCATAACTTGCAATATATTTGAATAACCTTCAGATTAACTATATAAAATTAAATTGAAAATAAATCGAAAATAACATTAATTGATTTAAAATTTACCCAATTCTCCAGAATGTAAACACAAACATCTTACATTATGACGAAATGTAACTGAAAATATCCGCACCCTGCTCAAATGATTTAAACTCATGTATCTGAACGCTTCATTAATTTCGGAGCTATTAATAAATACAGGAATAAGCATCTTGCAGCATAAAAATTTTATAAGCTTTCGTAAAGTTTTTACAATTAACGTTATCTTCGGTTAGTATATTGTAAAGGCTTACAATAAGACCTTTATTTGAAAACCTACTATCTTGGGCAATAAAATTTATAAAGGTACAACTCAATTGCGTTTCAACATATACATTTCATTTTGTTCAATATGTAAGCATTATGTAACTTTATTTATAAATTAAACTATATAAAATATAAGAGAACGTGGGCTTTCCCGGTGTATATTATTCATGAACAATTCTCGGGTTTTCAACCTGAAGAAGATGGCAGAGCAAGCCATGGAAACGTTGTGTTCAAACTTTATACTTACCCGGTTGAAAACCCGAGAATTGTTCATGAATATATAAAATATATTTATTTGAAAATATGACAATATCTAGCAAATTTCATGAAAGTTGATTAAACGTATATAAATAATATATATAAATAAAAAAATTAATTACATAATATTGCGTTGTAAATGTTTTTTCTATGCTTACACTTATCTCACAGTAATTTTTAAATGAAAGCTAATAATTTACTGCATTGAAATTTAAAAAATTTTAATGTCAGAAAATTGATATCTGAATACAAGTTTAACCAAAGCTTTGGTAATTATATCAATCCAGACTCCAAAATTATTCTGCAAGTAAAGTACGGGGTTTAAAAAGGAAACTGCCTTTCCTGTGGTTAATTTGGGTGGATAAACAGCGCCAACGATGTTTTTTTTTCTGGCAGCGTAACTGCTAGACGATGGTTTAGGACTACCTCTAGTTACGTTTCCCTCCACGTCGGGCGTATATAATTTAAAATTTTCATCTTGAACTGCTTGCAACACTTTCCTCCACATCAAATTTGAATCCCTGAATCACTTTTTCTATCTTGCATTCTCCATCTCACTACCGAATAGCATTACTCTGATATGTTTCAACTGCATTCTCCCACTTTTCAACACTTTTTGACCTCATATTCAACGACCTCCCATCATCTTTGCACTACCACACTTTCAACTACCTTCACACTTTTTGAAAACTCTGAGAAACGAAAGAGACACCTCAAAGCTCTAATTCTGAGTTTCAGCGCACATGTATTTTGCGAATTTGTGTATGGTTATTATTTGTGAATGTGTGTGTTTTATGACTTTTTCAACGATGTAGTTTCATACTTGAGAATACTTTATTATCGTATTTTTTATACACATGTGCGTGATAGTGCCTTGCCTTGTTATATTTACTCTATAAAATGTAATCAGTAATTCAATAATAATTCTAGAAACTAGTGAATCATATTACAAGCCATCTAACTATCTAGGCTGAGTCAGTGTCACCTGATGGTTTTTGAAATCTTAACGCACATTGAAATTTTAAGATGAATCAACTACTTTTACTTTTAAAAAATTCCACAGTGGATAACAGTTTAAATCTCATATGCTACTATTTACAGTCAATTATGACTATTTAGTTCATTTGTAAATTTATGATTGTCTGATAATAAATGCATTGAATTTTATAGTAAAATAAACGTTCCTTGGAGTATCCCTTAAGGATAGGCAGATAAATAATTATGGTACGAAAACAACCGAGATTGGTGTCGATTCTGGAGACTATTAACGTATCGGATAATTAAATGAGCGTTTTTTTAGATTTTTAGATTTGCTTAATCTATCTATTTGCTATATGAGTTATCACGGTTATTGCGAAATTCGCATTCCGTGTCTTACGATACGTGAAATTTGTCTAGAGTTAACTCACATAATGACCAAGATATTAATGTCAAATTAAACACTGAACTGGACATGGAAGTAGTAAAATTATGAAAATAAAATCTTAAGTCAGACAATTGTTGGAACTGCTGCATGGTTTTGTGGTTGTCGTATGCAGGCCTGACGCTCGATGGATCGAGTCTATCGTGGGCTAGTTTTTTATTCTACGTAGGACTGCAATTGTTCCCAATATCTTCTAATTTGTATTATATGTAGGTTAAATGAGTCTTTTTTGTTTTAAATTGAAGCCCATCGTTGTCTATTACTTCTCTCAGACGTCGAGCCATAGTTTGTTTGTAATGGGTATTTACGGACATTCAATATTTCGTGCCTAATAATGTGATTTATTCTCACCAATCTGTTTCCGATACATTCTTATATCTATGTGAAGATTATTAACGTAATCGCGTTATGATTATGATATATTAATATTTGAAAAACGTGTTTATAAAAACTCGAAAGGGTTCTGTCTTAACTTAAACTGACAGAAGACGTTTCGTTAATAAACTTATAGAAAATGAAACAAATTATTTAAAGAATTACGTGAAATACTGCATCACGAAAATACAACCCAAGCCGATACGTCAACATTCACGAAGATTTGCACTGACTTGGTAATCAAAGTTTTCGAAAAGAGTGTCAGTATTGAAATACTCTGACTTTAATTCATTGCACCTCTGAGCAATTTACACAATGGCCACTCTTCACGGAATTCCTAGAAATTAGGTTGTGAAGAATGGAACATGTAGAGTCAGTCCACAGTGAACACCCGCCCGGAAAGTGGAAGGTCCTGGCTATGAGCTCTGGGACAGGTTTACATTTTCAATTCGTGTCTTTCTTTTAAATAATGGTTGCATTTTATATAATAGCAAATCGTAGTCGAATGAGCAAACAGGGTAATAGGTCTTGCGTGTTGCATTCTTGAAGGGACGGGAGAAGGATGCCTGGGGGAGTTTTCTCTCGCAGGCATTTCTCCCCAGATTGACCGCGTTGTGATTGCCTTCATACTCTCTCTGGTTTTTCCACTGTTCTAACATTTTAGTCTATTTTAGTAGATGTGTTTACTGGGGTCGAAGACTTTGGTTACTGTAAGAGTTATCGCTGATCCCATTGAATGAGTAGGTCGGGCGACTCCTAAAACATGTAAAAGACACAGAGAAGGGATTGCTGCGATCCCTCAGAAAACTCATCTCCCACCATTCGGAAAGGCTGGCGTGAGAATAGTACCCAATACCCTAACCTACCTGATGCAGGTTTTCTAGGGTTTTCCCAACATCTTTTTAAGTGGAACACCGGATAGAATCCTTTGTTACACCTCCAAAAAAATTGAAGGGATACTAATTTTTTTGGCCAGTGTACATATTAACACTTTTGCAGTTTTATCTATTTTTTCTTTGTGTGTAAATTAATTTACAACTTAATATACCTGTGTTGACGAGGAGAGCTTTCTCTTTTAATAACAGTCTTGGTCCATGTAGTGAAAATATTTTCTGTTTTTAAAGAAAATACAAATACTTATGTAAAAAATACCAGAACATTATTTTCCATAATTACCTTACACCTCACACCACCTCCTCATATAGTTATAATTATTTATATAGGCTCTTTTCGTGACGAGAAACCATTACTTTTTTGGCTCCGTGAATGATCACAGACGGTGGGCCGCACCGCGTCTCATCGTGCACATTTTTACGACTCCCGTTAATCTATCTAATCCACTTCTTTGCTATTCCATCACTCAATATTGCTTCCACAAGCGCGGCACACAACTGCCGATGAATGTTTTCTGGAGTAAATTCCATGCATTCAAAAAACGAATCACTCATCGGGCAGTAGGTGGGACGTTTGAAAACGCACTAAGAAAACGAAAACACTAAATGACGATGCTACTCAGCTTTGCCTGGTTTCCTAATGAATGGAGGATGTGATCACGCATGTTCGAAAACGTAACTGTAGCTCTGCAGCTAAATATGAAAGCGGCCCTCGTACTCCATGAAAATTAATTACACTGCTGTATTTTCTAAGATCTAAGTGAAGAAGTAAATCTAAAAATAAAATTAATATAAAATTGATCCATTTTTTATAACAGACGCACAATTTAGAAAACCAGTAACCAGTAACGATACATATTCCAAGAAAGTGTTGTACTGATTCAATTAAACAATTTAGTTTTAATGGGAACTTGTGATGCATTGTTGCCTCGCCTGATTTTGCTTGCTGTCCGATTGAAGTTCTGAGAGCCTGCGGCTGCCACCAGCTATTTCCTAATTGGTTTAATTCGCAGCCTCTTATCGCAACGCGCACGCTAACAGGTGGGCTCCTGCCAAGGCAAATGAAGCCTCAACCAAACTAAGGCTTACGTTTTCAAGTAATGCAACCGAATTGATTCAAAATCAATTAACTCTGAGGATGTGAAATAAAAATATATGTTCAGAACGTCTTTTTTCTAAACACTAAGCTGACGAAAATTCACTCCAAGGCTAAGAATAAAAATAGACACGAACGTTCATAGAACGCCATGAATATTGAATGAGACCAACGCAGATATCCGATTGAAATTTTATAGCTGTAGTAGCAGGAAGTATTGAATCTACATTTTATACACTATTCTCTCTCGATTCTTAAAACCTAAATTATTCCTCTTAAAGTTAATTTATATAAAACATACCATAATATATATATATATATATATATATTCATTGCGAGTACGTTAGTTTAAGACTTTAGGATGATTGCAAATATTGAGTCCTTGCCTATTGACGAAGCTGGAAGAGAGAAAAAATTAATCAAAAGATTTTGACTTAATAGAAGAGATTTATAAGAAATGAAACTAATTTCCAAGAGGTGAAATTAATTTTGATAGAATATTCTGTGTTCTTGTGCTAGGAATTGTACAAATAAATCGGAAGTTTAACTGTTGGTTACAGTGAACCAAACCGTAAATTGCTTACAGCATTCAAGTAATTTCGTAGACATTTATACATATCCTAGAACTAAGCTTGGTGGTCCCATAAATTCCCGTTACTAATTTTACACTTTTGATAGCTGTTACAATTTCTGCAGAGTTAATGCATTTATTACTGCATTTAAGCTAAGATTAGCCGGCAGAATTCAAATTTAAAAGAAAAATAAATTGCATAAAAATATTATATGCTAAATATGAAAGGAACCCAGTTTCACTAACAATATCACTGTTAATTCACTGAAACTCATATTTGTTTTCGCTTTGTGAAAGTCTTACTTTTTTTAATTGATATATTTTTGGAAGTTGCATCACATTAATTGTCATAAGTAACTAGAAATGAAAGGTTTTACATCAGAAGGTAGACCTGTCACGACGCTACAATTATTCTTAAAAACATTCATTATATTCTAAGTAACGCTATACACAGACAGCAGCAAGTATTTTTACTACATCCCGTGCTTGTAATCTCTTATCTTTTATAGATGATATTTTTGACGTAGAACATATCCTGAACTGCCCATGTTTTCAGAATAGTTTATACACTACCAAGCTGACGTAACTAATTTTTTTATAAACCTGAGTCCCTGCCCATATTACACACCCAGGGTAGTGGAGATTGTGAATCGTACTTTGACCATTTCCACAGCTAGACTCTTGATCCTCCATGTTCCAAACAATCTTCGTCTTCTTACCCGGAGTAGGCTTTTAGCTTCACTTCACCATCTCAACCTTGGTCTTCCATTACTTCTTTTGCTTAACGACTTACATTCCAACGCCTGTTTTGAAAATCTGTCTCTAGGCATTCGCAATACATGCTCTCTCCACCTATTTTTGTACTTTTTTCACTTATCTGTAATCGCCTGAACACCTATTTTGTCATGTATTGAAGTACTCCTTAATTTATTTATGCTTGTACACCCCTTAACTGAGCTCTACGAAAATTTTAGCTGCTCTATTTGTTTGAGCTCTTTTTGATTTGTTACCCAAAATTCGGGCCCAGGTAGGGACTGCCAACACCTTATAAAATTCAATTAGGTTTGTTTTCTCGTTTTATCTTTCAACGTTCTTCTTATTGTCCCACTTATCCTCTGAAAGTGGGAATATTTTATTTGTGATATATTATCCTATTCAAATGTCATTTCATATCCTAAATATTGAAAACGGGATACCCTTTCCAGCGTTTCTTCCTTCTATGACATTTTTTTCTTACTGGATTGGTTCCTAAAGAATACCATGAATTTTTTTTTAGTTACTGAAATTTTCATGTTAAATGATTTAGTCGCTGTAACTTGTGAACCGCCATTTGTAGTTTATCTTCAATATCGTGGGTAATAACCTCATCAACGGGAATAGCAATGTGTTTAAATATTCAGAGGGTTCCAGTTCTATGCCTGGCGCTACAATATCTTCTTTGCGTTCCCTTGCAAGGTCGTCTATGTATAGGTTGAACAGGGTTGGTGACATACTGCAACACTGCCCTACAACTTGAGTCATTTGTTTCCCAGTATCTATCACAATCCTGACTCTCAGTAACCTCTGATAAATGTTTAGGAAATCCTCATGTCTCCATAATAGACCACAACATATCTCTATAGTCCACAAACGCTAATGCGTCTCAAGGTTAAACTCTTCCCGTCTGTACAATTTGCTTTAATGTAAAAGCATCTTCAATACAAGATCTTCCTCTCCTGAAGTCAGCTTGTTCTAGCAAAACATAATAGCCTATTAATTATTCTGCTTTAAATTTTGTATGTGGTATTGAGGAGACTTATGCCCTTGCAGTTCCCTGAGTTATTCCTCTCTCTCTCTATCCAGCACGAGTTATACAAATGTAGAATTCTTCTTTCTTGAGTTTTACCTCTATACTTTACTAGCTCTGAACCAATGCCATCTATAAATATTCTTTGTTTTACTCAGAACATATTCCAGTTCTTCAAAATCGAGAGTCTACACCAATTCTTTCAATTGGGTCATACCATAGATTCTTATAAATGTATTATCCTATCTTCTTTCGGCATAACATTTAATCGTGTTGTAACTTTCTCTGACTTATTAAAATGTTTAATTAACTTGAATGCTATTTCCTGTCTACATTTAAATAATCATCTATTCCACTTATGATGCAATGTATGCCTGCCTTACTGTTACTGTTGTATGGTTCCTAATACTATGATACTTTTTCTTCGTCTTCTCCGTTTTTTTTCTGTAGGTGTTCTCTATATGATTTGTTATTCTCTTCGATATCTTGTGCTATCTCTTCGTCCCAGGTTAATAAACCTCTTTTCCGTTTATCTTTGGTTCTGGAACCTAAAACTTTCATTGATATTTGTGCGATAGCTTTCTTAACGATTCCCCATTCTATATTGACATGGTGGTATGTTTTTGCTTCATCGAGCTGTAGTGTTAGCCTGTGTTGATATAGATTCTGAATACTGTCTTCCTTCAGAAGATATGTTTTCTGCATTTATCGGCATCATTTTTAAAAAAGTTCTTTCTTCCATCTTGCCCATAATTGCATTTTTGTTTGAACAAGGAAGTGATCTGTGTGAATCTTTTCTCCTCTATATACATTAACATTGCGGCTAGCTTCTGTTAAACTATTATATAGCCAATGAGATACCGATAACCTCTAGCTGACCAGGTAAATTTGTTGATATCGTTTTATTTGAAAACAAAATGTTTTAATTCATTAAAACACATCAATTTTCTTAATTCAACCTCATTCTGGTGCAGATGGTCTTCTCTATATACATACCCATCAACAACAATCCAACATGTAAATAAAACTTTTGGATAGTGACATAAAAGTTAAATAATTATTACACGTTTTGTAAAGCTTGTTTCCAGGGCTTGAAATGTCGCTGATATGGATCTCGAGTTCAGAAACTTTCCATTTTACTTGCAAGAAAGTTTTAAACTGGGATAATATCGATTTTCCCTAAAATGTGTTGGTAAGTGCAGCCGAAGGCAACACGTTGTATAAAACAAGCATCAAAAAGTTCGCATATATTCACTTTAGCAAATATAAATATATACGAAAATTTTCATTTTCTGAAAGGGAAACAATTTCTCTCAAACGTGGGGCGGTCCTCACGAATGTGAGACTCGAAATTGCTCAACTGCAATTTTAATAAAAACGAAAAACGTTTTATATAATGATTTTATTTATGGCAGGAACAACGACTACACCGATAGTTTTGCATTTCCGTGTAACAATCTAATTGCTTCTAAAACAGCTACAATTAATTTTCTTGTTACATTTTTGAATAAATGTTGTACAAACAATAATTTATTCACATATTCATTTTGTTGATATCTTTTACTAGCGAGTTACGAAGGAAAGTCTGATTTCACGTCGTCTCGAGAAGGAACCATGTTTAACCTTTTTAGTGAGCCGTTTCTGAATAGTGAAAAAAAATACAGTAACGAGGAGAGAAAACCATACACGGTATGAGTGAAAGATAGGAATTTATCAACTGTAAGCGGAAAAATAAGCAAAATGTAATAAGGATAAGTCGAGCAAACTTCATTGCTTTCATCAGGAGAAAGGAGCATTATTATCTAGCTACCACTGTAGGGACCGGCCGAATTCAATTAATACATATACACTAGTCTAAATTAACTTCTTCACTAAAGACGAACAGAGCTTTTATTTCTGCTCGAAACATTATAATATTTTCGTTTGCAATTTATACTATTCTTTGCCTTTGGCTCTTTTCATCGTTGATCATTTCACCTCACTCTCTCGTTCTAACGGCATTTGATTTATTCTTCTTCTTTTGGAATATGTTGACTGGTAATACTATTAGAAATATTCATGGAGTATAAAAAAGTAAGAGGGAAAATTAGAATAGGCATGCAATGAAAAAAGAGAAAAGAAAAACCAGGTAAACGTCACGTAACAGAGAAAAAACAACAGTAACGAGCCAAAAGTATAAAAATCTTTAAATCAAAGAACTTCATTTTCAGAGAATGAGGAACATTTAGAGCTAGAGAACGATTCCAAACATCTTAGGTATAGAATTACAAAATTTGGTCTAGGTAAACAGTTATTTCGACACTTAATTTCATTTATCTTTTTCTATGAGAAATTCAATAACAAAACAGACTTAATGGACTAGTAAAAATATGGACTTTTACACAATGAGACTTTTCATACTCCTCAACTTAATCCCACGAAAATAAGTACACATCACCCAACGATGAGTTAGAAGTATTTGTCGTATTTCTTGAGGCAGTTTCCCATAAATTTTTCTGAACCTTTATTGACGTAACGCCTTCTCAAGTGAGCCAAATCTGCACGTTAGGGAGGATGAGGTAAGATCTCCCACCCCTATTTTCTCAATAGTTTCTTAGGTCAGCTTGGCGGTTTGAGGACGAGCATTGTCGTGAAACAACATCACACCTTTTCTTTGAGATCCACGACAGTTTTCTTCCAATGCTGGATTTACTTTGTTCATTAGCAGGCACTCTTTATTGTATGCTGATCTTGCAACTAATCAAATAAGTCGCCACTTCGGGCGTCCCAAAAGGCGATCAGCATGATCTTTCTCTTTGATGCTTGCGTTCTGCATTTCTTTCGGACAGGTGAGTGAGCTGGTGTGATTATTCCATGCTTTTTTTCGATCTCTGGTTTAAATGTTGACCCATGTTTCATCACACATTAAAATCACGTTTAGAAAAGGACCATTCTTCCTTTCGTAGCATTATTTTACGTCAGCACCCTTTGTTTTCTTGTACTGTTGTGTTAACTATTTTGTGTTGCTGTATTTGAGCTTGTTACTGATAATATTATGAACTACGCCTGCAGTTATTGCACGATTCTTTGCTACATCTTCAACAGTAATACGTCTATCTTCACGAATAATGTCGCCAATGAAGGTTTCAAGTGAAGGTGACAATTCAACATACTGGTCAGGACGTTGCACGTCAGCCACTGAGGTTCGGCCGTTTTTGAATTGTTTACCAAGTTATAAAATATTCATCATACTGAAAAATCATTCCAGAAAATATTTAACCGATTTTTCATTTTCAATAACAGAAACCGGTTCAGTGAACGTTGTTCAATTAATGTGAGAACTTCAACCAAACACTCCATCGTTAAATGTGATATTTAAAGTATTAAACAAATCCTTTTTTTATTAATTTCTTTATAGTCGCATAAACAAAAAAGTCATTAGCGACTTTTACGAAATTACTATTTCCGTTACATTTTTGGACTTTAAATTAACAATTTTGTACATTTGTACTTATCATTTATATTTTCAGTGATAACCTTAAATGTACCTAAAAGAATATATACTAAAAGTTATATTTCATGGTATAAATCTTTTTTTAAGAATTTTATTAAGTTTTCCTGTGTCTTTTTTCCTTTTGTAAGCTGGTTAAGATCATTGTCTTTTAAAATTTCTTTCCTCTCTTCTTCAAATTTTGACAGTACTTCAACATATTACACTGATCACAAATCGGTGGATGATCTTTTGTTATGATGTAGAGATGTGTAAACTTTGTGTGTCCGGATCTTATTCTCGTTAGGATCATTTTATCTCTTCTTTTGACTTTTTTGTTGTGTTTTATTGCGTAGAAGTCGTTTGTTACATGATGGATTTTGCTGATTTTATATGACTTCCATAAAACCATTTTTATCCATCAGGTGTTCTCAGCTCATCTGAGTGGTGCAAAAAAAATACGTAAAAGTACCAGACATATCCTGAAAACGTTTTCCCACATCAATTTGGTTATTTAATTATTTAATATCCCTCGTGTTACTATTAAAATGGAATACTCGATAAATATTTCTAATAACATGTAGTCTTTCCTTATTTTCTTTACGTTGACCTTTTCTCTGTTTTTTTCCAATAATTTCTTATTTTTAATTTTTTTTTACGGATAAGGTCTTTGTTTTCTTTAATAAAATAATGGGACTCCTGTATTACACTTTCAATAACGTTTTGTGATGTTGTTATAGTTCTTTATGTATTATAAGGAAAAAATAGTTGTACCTTATTTCTTTAACACAAATCTAACAAAATTAATAATAAATCAAGAAATTAAATTATTTTTGTTTTACGACTAATGAAATACAAAAAAAGTTAAGTATCACTAGTCTCGCCTCTCTCAAGTTCTTTAATTTAGTGTTATGCATTTATTTTAAAATATTCTAGTTCCCTAAAGAAGTTTGAAAACTACATCAATATTTGAATAGCATGATTCGCCCACAACACGCAGAAGCTTTATCTTGAATATCCAATACCTGCCTATAACGCTGCGGGGCTCTAACACTCAACGAAAACGCGCTGCATACTTGTATCAGATTTGCTCTTGTGAAACTGTTGAATACAAAACGCTTTCTGCGGTTGGCTCGTCATATCCAATAACTAAACGAAGACTCGACCATATCTGCAAACTCTGGTGACAATTTTAACGTGCACAGTTTAAAATAAACACGCTAACATGCTACGAGAGTGACCACGCCCGCTCTGAAACCGAACAAAGACTTAAGAAACACGCAACCTTCTGAATTGTTACTCACTCAATATGATTCACTTACTCGAAAAATGTGCAAAAAATTGACGTTTGGTCGGGCCGTAAATTGTGCTTTTTCCGTTGTCCACTTGAATCGTTCCATTCACGTCGAAGAAACCGATTCGTATTACATCGTCCTGTTTCTTACTAGTAATTAAAAATTGAGAAAATAAATAGATGAGTATTCAATGAAGTAGTGTTTCAGAGACGTTATCGAATCAATCTGCGTTTATTCTTTCGTGTGATTAGTAAAAGACAAAAGTGAAAGCCTAACCCAGTTAAGAAGCAGATGTGGCCATAATAGATTTTAATTTCAATAAAACGTTACTTGTTTCATAAATATTTATCTTTTCAACTGAAAATCGATTTAGCATACTAATTTGACGTAAAACTACGCAAATACCATTAAAATAAATTACCATGAATTTTAAGCTAGACGCGTTTCCTTTATAATTTAGAGAAAGATAAAAAACAAAACTACATTTAAAACTCAACAGCTGTATTTTAAGCAGTTAAATTTTTTCTCCCCACTAAAGCCGATGGTATTGCGTCGACCCCAATGTAAACTTTGTAACATCCATTAATATTGACTTAGTGGCACCTACAAAGAAAAGTTAGCAATCACGAATCGGAAAATTACAAACGAGAATCACTCGTGCCAACAAAGCATTCCTTCCTAATGCAAGAAATGAAACTTTGAGATTTCACTGAGATACATTTACAGTGTATATGTGAATCGCAAAGCACTTTAGGAATGAATTTCTCATTTATACTATCGGAGCCTTGAACCGCCGTAAGGGAAAAAATGGGGTTTACAAACCGCTGTAATTAATTTATTCCTCTATAAACCCATCTATTTTTTGTACGACGAAGACCTTTTCTGCTTAAGTGTTCTTTTCATTAGCGAAGACTGATATCTTTACAAGGCCCGTGCCAAGAGATTTATCTTCCCAATGTTACATGAACCAAAAAGAAAAAGGAAATAATATAATTTAATTAAATCAAAATAAATCTGATCAAAATTGTTTAAATATAAAATTAATCAAAAATATTGTTTGAATCGACAATAATTGAATCTAAACTCAATTACTTCCACTGACATTTTCATATTCATATTTATGACTCCGGTTGCTAAGATATTAATCTTTCATATAAATTTCAATATCAAACACAAATTACTATCAGAAAGAGAGAAATATTTAATTAATTTGCATATTCAAGGGAATGAGTATTATTGCCGGGTCTATAGTTTTATAGTGTAAAAAGTCAATGTTTTTAATTTCACAATTACACAAAAAATAGTTAATTGACACCCGCCGTTTGTTATTATTGTGGCTTTTTCAATCATCTACCAAAATTAACAAATTTCTTCTCTATTAACTGGCTACTTCCTTATCTAATTAGTAATTCTGATTTAAATCTGAAAAGAATTTATCATAAAGAGATAACTTCCTTTGTAGGTAAAGGACGATAATAAGTAGAAGATATTTGAGAATGTGTGAGAATATTTTATTGCAGGACTTGTTTTACACTTTACATAATTGCTTGATCTATCCCAAATAGTTGAAATTACTTTCTCTGCAAAAATGTATTAAATACTGCTTTTTAAAATGTACTACAAAACATGTATAAATTATAAATATGGACGTAAATCGTAAATATATTAAATGATTATTTATTTTTGTTTTCTGAGAAATTGGCTGTATTGTTTACGATAACTTTTATTCTTTCTGTTAATTTTTTTCTGCTATTTTCTTTATTTCTTAAATTTTGAGATTCCTCATCGCCCAGCTACCCAAAGCGACGTGTCTTGTGAGTGTGTTTACTTCCATATTTATTTTTTTCAGTGATTGTCTTATTTAGCAACTAGTCGCTCTTATTCAGTAAAATAATTAATAGATGAATCTGCGATATACATTTACGTTAAAAGGTAAATAGTCAGTATAACTATTAACCATGATCATTTTTAATAAAATTGAATGGTTTTAGAGAAGTTTATACAAAATGTGTCAAATTATTCACATTTTAAACTAAAATAAACAACAATGTTCACCTGACGACATTAAGGCTTGGTCTCTATACTGAATCTATGGAACATGGCAATTATTATTGCTGTTGTTCTTGTGTTATTCAGTCCTGAGACTGGTCTGAAGTAACCATCCATGCTAACCTATCTTGCGCAAGCCTTTTCTTTTCCGCATAACAACCACAACCCAAATCCTTCTTATCTGTTTAGAGTATTCCATCCTTGGTCTTCCTCTTATGTTTCTACCCCACACACTTTCTCTAATGCTAATTTTATAAGACCATCATGCCTCAAAAAGTGGCCTATTAATCTATCCCTTCTCTTGGTCAACGTCCTCCATATTGTTCTCTCTTCCTCTATTCTGCTTAGAACTTCCACGTTAGTGATTTCATAGACCCATATGATTGTCAACATTCTCCTATAGTACCACATTTCAAAGGCTTCTATTATTTTCCTTACTGCAACGCCTACCGTCCACGTTTCTCACTCATATAACCTCACTCTCCATACGAACATTTATAGCAAGTATATCTTAATATTTACACTTACATCAGCCGTAAGTAAATTACTCTTTTTACGAAAGCCTTCCGTGCCTATGCCATCCTACTCTTTATGTCTACTATACTTCTACCATCCCTAGTTATTATGCTACCCAAGTAGCAGAATTCCTTAGTTCCGTCAAAATATCCCTTTGGATTCCCACACTAAATTCAATAACCTTTGTTTTCTCTCTATTAATCCTCATATTTATCTTTTTCTTCCAGGACCACGTTCATGCAGTTTATTATGGTTTCCAAGTCTTCTTCTAACTCTCCTAATGCTACAATTTCATCGGCAAAGCTAGGAGTTTTATTTCTTCGCCTTGCAGTATGATTCCATTTCCGTTTTAACTTTCTCTGTCGCCTGTTCTATATATAAGTTAAATAGCATGGGTGACAGACTGCATCCTTGTCTTACTCCATTCTTGACTTCTGCTTTCTCTTCTATGTCTTAAAAATCCTTAGTGTGTTCCAGTTCGCACTATCGAGGGCTTTTTCTGAATCTGCAAATGCCTTGAAGGTATTATTATTATTAGTTAAATAATTTTATTCACTATGAATACACATACTGTATAAATATTAAACTATAGTCGTCTTAATGTCAAGTCTGTTTTTTTGTGTGGCAAATTTATTTAAGTGTATGCAGGTATTGATTAATTTGTGATATTCATTCTGCATTCGTTGTTATATTGAACAAAAAAAGACTTGTGTTCTAATTTAGCATACCATGGTTTCTAGTAGCTACTTCTAATTACTCAACACAGGACTAGTGGAATTATTACAAAATATTTATACTTTTAACACGAACGTTTTTCATTTTCAATAAATTTGTTTGATAAGATAATTAAAATGGAACATGCAGTTTTATGTATCGAATTACATACACGAATGAAAACGTGCTCCTACCTGCTTCGAATGTTGCGTGCCTGTATTCCGTGATAACATGTTTCTTTCCTACTAGGGAGTGAAGTGTAAAAAAAATATATGCTGGAAGGTGTGGTTATTTTTGTGTGTTTCGTCGTAGACTGTGGTGACTTCTAGGTCGATGTTTTCAAATGACGAGTTTAATCTTTCCTCACGTTGTTGACATATGATAAGGACCATGCGGGTGTACGATAGCCCAGGCACAAAGGAGAGATATCCTCAAAGGAAGTGTGCTAGAGGAATTCAAAGTTGGCGTGGTTCCAGCCAGAGCTTCAGTCGCAAAGGCCCCCTGCCTGCCCTGCTCTCAGAACAACGCTCGCTACAATCTGCTAGCTTGCCTGCCTGCCTGCCTCGACTGCTTGTTTGCTCCTCAATGTAAAACGACGTGCATGGTCACAACCTCATAAATGTTGCCATTCATATTAAATAGCGAACTGCATCTTGCAAACTAGCACATAAGTAACTACAGTAACCTGATAGTATTTCGATTTCAAACTAGATTCTGACAGCAAGTGTTCATTATAACTACATATATTTGAATAAAGGAAATACGATTAAATTTTCATCCCAAAAACCAAGTTACTATGGAAAATAATTTATTGTGCAATGAGGATAAAATATGGAGTGTGAATAACTGAAAATTTTCTTCTATTTAGTTACGTTTTAGACTTCATTTGAACTCTTAAGAACGTGAGCTATTATTGTGATACGACAAGATTGTTAACTTTATTACCCCAAACGTTGCATCAATGGCTACAATGCTCATCTCAACAATCAATGATAGCGAAACTTATGACACGCGTGTCAGAGATCACACGAGGACTCATTTCGAGTGACAAGCTTCCATACAAATTGTCGATTTAGCGATACAACTTGCAGATTTTCAAGATAACATTTGAACTCATATGTTTCTCGACATAAGGAAAAAAACTGGAACGAAATTATTTTACTAACGAAAAACAAATTTTGAGATTACCCGACACTTTTAGTGAAATAAAAATCTAGCGATCAACATATTTTTGTGAGACTTTGTTCTCAGCATTAAATATGATTAAAATGAACAAAAGGAACCCGCTAACACATGCAGCCAGTCCTTGAAGTGTACCAAGTATGAACCTGCAAACTTCAACAATAAAGAAGTCACTAAATTCTAGCTCGGTACCATTTAATTACCATAGTTTTTAATATCTTCATTATTTTACTGTTTTTGTACATTTTATAAATATTTTTGGTTTATTTTTCTTTGTTACATGAAATTTCACTAAAATAGTTTGTACTTTGGAAGAAAATATCGAAAGTCTATGAATATTTTCGGCACCAGAATTACGTTACGGTTTCTCAAAATTTCGAGCAGTAAAGGGTCTCCAACACTGTCCAGGAACTGATAAATTTTATTCTACCGCGCAGTAGGACCCTCCTCAATTTAATTAATATTTTAGGACGAATTAAATTCAGAAAATTAAATAAGAATACTCGGAGACAGACAGAGAAAATTAGGAAAATCCAGGATTAGAAAGGTGCTTGACTGTCGGGAAGAAACGTGTTTGCTAACTAGGTGCAGAATATTAAAGATATTTGTCTACCAGGAGACGTTGACCCAAGTTTACACCTTCCTTCTTGAGTACGGATCTCGCGCATGTGGGAAAATCAATTATGATTGGAAAGACACGTCGCGTGGGGTGGCGTTTGCCAGGAGAGAAGTATAAAGAAAAGAAAGAAAGACTCTTTCAATAATTAGTAGATAGCTGCACAACAAAATTTCAATATCCCAGCGAAAACTCTGCTGAGATATGAACGACTTCGCCTAGAGGGAAGATTTTATTTCCACGTCGCCCGACGGTGCGAATTATCCTGTCTTGCGCTTGCCGAATAACAACCTGTATGAGGAAGGGTGGCCACATCCTGTTGTCTACCTGCATGCACGAGAAATTTCCAGAAGACAGAAATGGCTTTGTACCTGCACGGGTGTCCCAGTCACCGAACGAAGAATAAACACAGGTTTTCACAATAAAATGTGTTTGCTATACGTTGTTGCCCCACAGTAATTAACCCCGATAAATCTAATATATAAGAATACTTTGAGCTGAACAATTGGAAATTTAATATTTAATTCCCTCTTAAATTCCACATTTCGTGGTATTGTAGACCCAACAAGGAATTTGTGTTAAATATTGAATTAAATTAGTTAATTAAAACTGACAAATAAATTTTGTTAATAAGTTAAATAAATGCAGTCAGTGTGGTTCTGAATATTTCATTTTCATTTATATTGCTTGTTATGGAACCACTCAAATCAAATTGAGCCAAGTTCATTGGAAAATTGTGCAGTACGAGGAGCTCTGCACAAGAAATATCGGATGTGTCCGCTTTTGTTTTGACCTCTAAACTGAATAGTTGTACAAGGGAACACTCTGCTAAAGTACACCAAAATTTTATTTTTCTGAGTGCATAGTAGGTGCGAGAAGCTGCATCGCAACCTACGCATTCCATCACGCTATGAGCAGCGAGAGGACACCGTTCTCCTCAGAAAATTATTGCCCGAGGCATTCCGGATTTACTCTCATACACGGTACGGCATCATGCCTGCCTAAACGACAAAGGTACGACCCGGTTCCATCCCCAGGTCGCCAAGGAGTCGAACTCGAGACCAGAAGGACACTATTTGAATACGTGGGATTGAGTGACCCGATATTTCAACGGTCAAATCCTGCCCAGCGGATCACGTGTGCAGCCCGACAACACAAGTTCAGAAAAAAACTTTTAATGTTTTCGTAAAGTTCCTTTTTGAAAAGTGTATCGGCCCAAGTAATTTTTATATCGTTTTATATTTGCCACCTACTTAAATCCCTGACAAAAGGGAGTCTTTAGCTTAATTTTTTTTATGAAAAACGGTTTTCGTGAACTTTATTGAGTGCAGATACAGCATAAAGTTTGTAAAAGTGACATTGACGTGTATAATTGCTTTTACTTTAATGAATTAACTGTTCAATTTTGTCATTTACGTTTAACTATCTTTAATATCTATCATTTCCCTTTCACTTGCAATTTTTTTGTTGCGAACTGTACTTCATTACGCGAAAGCTTTAAACCTGACCAACTATAAAATGAAGAGTTGAACATCACAGAATCCGTATGGACTACGTAATAAACAGAGCTACACGTTCTCTATATCTTGGTAACAAGCTTTAATATACCGGTGGTGTGTGGTTGAATGACGAAATTTGTTGGCAGAAATATTAAATATTTCCTTTTCAGATCAGAATGTTGATAATTCAGCACTTAGTCTACTGCTTCCTCATAGATTTACAGCAAAGGAACTAGTTTACAAAAAACGAAATAATTGTACGGTTTTCTCACAAGCAGCATCTTATGAAATTAAAGAAATGTAGCCTCGTAGTTTCTTATGAAACTAGACCTGATACTATAATGTCTTTCGAGTCGAAATTCTTGACTCGTTTCACTTTGCATACATACCAGTCCTTACGTTTAATCAACGCGCCAATGTAATCAATAAAGGACCCAAGTATGAACAGCAACGCAGCGTGAATTCGTACTGACTACATGACAAGAAAAGCTATACAAACTACATTTCTCCCTCAAGTGAACGTCTGCTTCAACTCTTATTTAAAATTAATCCGCGCAACACACATTCCAAACACAAAAAGGTGCACGTAAAAAAGAAATTATCCGCTATAAACTGTATTTAAAATAACATGAAGCATACCACACAAATTAAATTTATTTATTTATTGAGATCAATAATCTCAATAATTCTCAATTACTATTACCCTTTTAAATTTTATCCTCTTCACACATGAAATTTTCACAGCTTTACTTTTCTTCAGATTTAAAATGCACTCATCGATGAAAATATTATTCGCAACTGAGTTAGAAAAATCATTTTCAGGATCGACCTTGAATCTTTAAGAGTGTACATAATAACAATGTATATGACATTTTTTAACTGACAAAACTTACAAAGTAGAGAGAACTAATCAACAAATTTAGATATGCTAACTTTGCATCTTACTCAAATGACTTAAAGTAAATATCGGCATTAGATACAATATATGTATTGTCATAGTTTGAAATTTCAAACTGTGAAGGATTGCTTGTATTGCACGAAATTAAATTTATAATAGTGGAATATAAATATTCATTTACAAGTATTTGATTGTTTTCTTTGTATCAGCATTTTTTATATTATTTCAGGCTAATTCTGTTTCGCGTGATTGTTTTTGTCTCCCTGCATATACGGTATAGCTAATCCCCTTTGTTTTCGACTGATGATATTGTGAGTGAAGAGATTATTTCGGGCGAGGATTCGCTTCTTAGCATATGGCTACATTGCATGAAAAAATTAAAAGAAAGTATAGTAGTGAAAACTCGTGACAGTCAATTCGCACAAAATCGTAATACTTATAGCGAAATGGAACTAGTTATCACTCTAGCTTAAGTGAACTGGGGTGTAAAATTGAAGCATGTGAAGTTCATAAATGTTTAGTAACGAATACAAAAGGGATATTTCTAGACTTCGATGGTGTTATAACTCTTTCTGCAATTGAGAAGTGCTAATAGCGAACTGAAACATCTTATGATGAGATTCACAGTAATTATCATGATTTATTAGTATATTAAAGAATGAATATTTCACAAGGCCCCAATTTTCAAATCGGTAGAGGAAAGGTTAAAGACGCTCTAAAATGTTTTAAACAAAGCAATGTAATATTCTCAAACCATTACATGACAGTACTTTTATCAATCCAAATCAACGAATTCGCTCCAAAATCAAGAAAAACTTGTTTTTGACAAACTATTGTTGGAAATTTTCACCATATCTTAAGATTGTTTTCCAGACTCAAGTGCAGAACTGCAATTTGTGTAGTTCTAGCTTATTTCTTAGGTCTGTGTTTGTTGGCGAGCGTATTTTTTAAATTGCAGTAATGGTCGATGAAGGCAGAACCTGCGGAAGAAAGCCATTATCACACATTAAATTCTTCAAGTTCTTGAAATTTTATTCAGACAAACGTCATTCAACTGGTGAAAATACAGGACGACGATCAAAGCAAAATAATGATCACTGTGTTGTAATACCAAAAAAGTCTCTTGGAAATAATTCCACTTCTCTTTCTCCACTCGCACTAATTGCTTCAGATCGTTCGCTGTACCAGTTTTATTTCCCTTTGATGGTTTACTGATATGCTGTAAATCAATGGCAAATGACGACCGTTTCTGTTTGTGAGTTATTCCCTTGAACGCCGCTTTATATGCAATTAACCCGTTCATTGCTGTTTGTAATTTAGATTGTTCAATCACAATATATGATGCTGCCGGCGAACTCTTGTGTCTCATCAACAGGTGGTTCAGATTTTATACGCAATGTCTCCAATAACCCCACTAGTTTCCCGTGAAGCAAACTCATCTCTAACGGAAAAATCAGTAAAAATAGTAATTACAAAGAAAACTTTTTTCCGCAGGTTTTTTAAAAAAAGATGCAATAATAATTGTTGGATTGTGTTCGCCAATACACGCCGGTAGAAATATTTTTAAGAGAAAATATGCAGGACAAAGGTTTCTTAAAGTGTGTTTCTTCTAACCAGCCTCGGCCAACCCGAGGCCCAAAGGACGCATGTACATTTTTATGACCTGCGAGATTCAACAGAATTTTACAAAATATGTTTATTTTGTGCAATATTTTTGTTACACTTTCTTTTAGGTTGTCAAGTTACATGACATTGACCCAACTAATGGCAACTCACATTTATAATTTTATCTGCGGCTCTCTGGGTTATGATACTTTTCCAAAACTTTTTGGAATTGGCCACCCTTCTTTTAGACACCATAATACGAACAGTTGCGTCAAAATAATAAAATAAATACTATGTATTCTGAATCACTTTTTCTGTTCGCGAATCATTACGGATTACCTTACTTTTATAATGACGATGAAAAACCATTGGTTTTAAATCAGTCACAAGTTAAATAAAAAACCAAAATTGAATTTTAATTTTGATTATAAAATTTATGACAATAATTGTCAATGGTTTCATCACAATTGGGGTCCGCAGATAGTTATTGCTACATATATTAACTATATATACTATATATATATTATATAGCAATACTATCTGCGGACCCCATTAGTCCGGGTATTTACTTAGTACATAATTTTATTCTTAGTAAACATAATTAAACGCGAATCACAAGCGTCACAGTATGAACCTCAAATATACTCCCAGTAAATAGTAAAAAATATTTCCGGTACATGGCAGGACTAAAAATATTTTCAGTAAATTAACTGAATAAAAATTCTCTTAACAAGTGATTATCAAGTGATAAATCAGGGCGATATAAGCATATCATTATTATACGCATCTGTATAATCAAATAGACATGATAACTTAATTTCCACTAAAATTGCTCCAATTCTAAGAGAACTTAATTTATCCCCCTGATAATCACTAAAATTAAACTTACGCGGAAATGTGTTTTACGAACTGCAATTTAAATCGCATGCTAAATGTCATAATCAAATTCAAAGAGTTGCATAGCAGCGATTTAGATACCGAACTCGACTGTTTTATTTTTATTTTCATATGAAGCTCCGTACACCCCCACCCCTATCAATAGTTCACTTCGAAGCTGAATGGGATTAAAATTATACGTAAACAAATTAAGAAAAACGCAATAAAATAATTTGACCCAGGAAATATTTATTAGAAAAAAATAATGGCTTTTTTGGGTACTTAAAAATTTCCGCCCCCTCTACCACCGCCAAAATGGTGATAGCCGTGACTTACCCTAACAGTATTGATTTCCGGGTCTCTAAAACACGTGTTCAATATTTGGTTGAAATTCTTCCATTCGTTAAAAATATTATGCGAAAGTTTGTTCTACCCCCTTCCATTTCCTATTAGGGGATAAACTACAACTTAAATTTCATTTTAATGTAAAAATTAAACAAACCAGTTTAGAGCCTAATATTTATTGTTTTCTGGTTATTTTTATGAAATAACTTACCCCCCCTACCCTTAAGAATACTCTCCTTCGATTATGAATGGGATTGAAATTATATGCTAGCAGTATCGGAGGACACACTATATATAATTGCTCAGAAATGTATTTATTTGAGGAAAATATTGGCCACTTTTGTTATTTAAAAATTATAATCCCCTTCACCTCCGTCAAAGTGGTGGTAGCCCTGTATTACCCCAACGGTGCTGATTTACGAAACGCCAAGGACACGCGTACCTTATCTAGTCGAAATTACTCTATTTGTTCAGATTTGTACGCGGAACATTATAATATAATAAAAGTAATAAAATAGTAAAAATTATAATCATAATTCAAACATAATTTTGGTTTTTATTAAATTTGTGACTGATATAAAACTAAGGGTTTTTCGTGGATATCATCAAAATTAAATCAGTAATTTAATACAAAATTCCTTGAAATATAATTATTTTAAAACAGCGAAATCAAATAGAACCTGTTGTAATTGTTCTTTTGAACTCAACCGTAGTTTATATATATATATTTGTGTGTGTGTGCCTTTTGAGAGAACTTTTATTTTTCTTAATGTTTAGTGTTCCAAATTTTGTTTGGAATATCGTTGTCAACAATGTTGCATTTCCTTAAAAGCAAGTGAGGCTCCACTCCAAATTTCATCGGAATTTATTTCAGCAGTTATTACGAATAGCGCGCCACATTTAAATAATTTTATAGAAACACGAAATTTAGGGTTACTGTTAAATGGTGCCTGTTGAACATTAGCCATTCAAATTTCTTTTTGAAACGCTTAAAATTATGAAGGTTATATCCATTCAATTTTATTTACAAGGAATAAATTTTGAAAATATGTGTTGGCAGAATATGCTAATACAAAGCTGAGATACGCACAGAATATTAAGTATAGCCGACGGTCGGTTCCGACAGCGTGAGACAAAGGACGGTGATCGAGCAATCGCAATGTTTTCTTGATACTGTGAAATTTCACTTATACTGTTAAAAATTAAAATTTTTGAATCATCGTGAGAATGCGATGCAGCTCGGAGACATCGTCCACTAAAAGCACGCCACGGCACTTCTGCGAGTTGAGTTCACAGGTCCAAATTGTGACATCAATTCCTATGCGCCTGTTAATAATTATGATATCCATTATTTCAATACGACCCGATATAGTTACTTCCCTTTGGCTACGTTTCACATCTCCTTAAATAAATGATCGTTCCCCATAGAATTAGATCTACAAACTCATACAAGAATTAAACTAGAACATTTACTGTACATTGCATTTATAAAAAATTGGTCAGCGTTATTTCAATGAGTTCAAATAGAAATTGAAAATTGAGACCAATTCGTCAAAATGAGAAGAGGTAAAGAAGAATTACGAGGGCAGCAAGTGATAATTCGGCGCGATATAAGTATATCATTACTATAAGAATCTCATAGTTTGTTTGGCCGACACAGTTGATTCGTCCATTTCTCCTTTAGCGGCTGAATCAGATTTGTATTTATATTAAAAGCTGAAGTCGTTCTCTCCGTTTCCAGAAAGGCGCCTAAAAGTATCTGTCGGATTTTATTTTTAATGCACTAACATCGTAAAAGCTGTATTCTCGGACGTAATGCCATTAACGCATCGCCTCCTCGCACACTCCGCCTCAAAAGTTGATTAGTGAATCTCTGCTCTTGTTGAGAGCCTCGTGTTTTTGTTCTAAACTAATTCAGTTTAGAAGTTTCGATTAGCTGGTCATATGAAGCAATGGAACTGGCACTAAATGCTGGCGGTTTGTTTGGGCATTGTATAGAAATTATGCATATTGATAAAGTTTATCTAATTGTATATTATACAAAAAAGTTTTATTTGTGTGGTACAACATGTCGTAACGCCAATAAAAATAAGTACAAATCGACGTAAGACAGTAGCCTGCACCTCTTTGGTTCGTGAGGGCAGTGTATTTTTATATTAATAATTATATAAATAAGGTGGTTCCATGCCTCATACCTGGGACCTACAACAATTCTACAAGTCATCTTTACATGCGTAGCAGTGAAAGGAGAAGGACAAAGGAAGTATTGTCGTTGAAGGAGGAACTTATCCTACACGAGCTGCTGAAACGCTACTAGCATTGTAAAAACCATTAATTTAATTCAGGCGAATGGGATATGGAGATTGCGACAACGTCTTTTTAACACGCCCTATACTTATTATACATTTTACGGATGTGTTTGTTGACGTACAACATATCATGAACTGATAGCAAAATATTTCCTCGCACCCAGTTTTCATAATTTGTTTATACTACAAAGTTGCGTTTACAAAATTTTCAGTTACAGTTAGCTCCTGTCTACCCCCATTAAAATATGGGCGGAGTTGTCCGCTGCGCAATGTTTGACATATAACTAGCTAAATCTCTCAAAGAATACTATGCTTTATATTGGTTCACAGCACCGGCGTCTTATAATTTTTTTATATATACGCCATTTATAGTTGTTCCGGTGCAGTGTTTTGTTTCATTTTATGTTTATATATATAATATGTAGGGGTTTTCAATAAGGGCGGGTCGATGTTGGAATGGAATAAAACAAACTGTGTGTGAGGTATTATCGAAATTCTTTTTGTTTTTGAAAGGGCATGCATGGGTATTTCAATAAAACCCATTTTTATTGAAAACCCCCAATAAGATCAATATCGATACAATAAATAAAATTGAAAGTGTCTGTCTGTATGTTTGTCTCGAATAATCTCCGAAACGTGTTAACGGATTTCAATGAAAATGAGGACTTAAAAATAGGAGATTTAACTTAAATATTCGTGAATATTACATTTCAATATATAACAGAAGATATTAATATAATATAAATATTAATTATACGAGTATATTTCTTCGCAAACGTGCATTCGTGTCTCCAAAAAGTGGATGCGGGCTCCTTATACTCTTGATCTGCGTATGCTCCGAAACGGCTTGACAGATATCAATAAAATTTTCAGTAACAAACAGAAATTTAACTGAAATTTACGGGATATTAAATTTTGATATGTTGCACAATTAAGAAGATATTAATGCAAATATTCATTAATCCATTGAATTGCCGCGCGAAAGGTGGCCTGAAAACCAACTGCGAGTTCTAAGTCCTACACAATTCATACCACTTATTGTGTTGTTATAAGCATAATTTTGGCAGTATGAGAGACGAAGAGAGAGAGAGAAAGAGAGGGAGGGCAAGTATTCTCACTCCATCTATTGTTTCAGTAGGATTTCGCGCTAATTAAACTATTGTTAACGTAGAGCTAACTCCCTGAGAAATAATAAACTTCTATGGATCGTCGATGCTATGTATACGTAAAATGGATTTATTTGTCACGTCAGTAATTTCTAATTTTTTTGGCTCCGAATCCTATTCAAAACTAACTACGAGTTATAAGGTTTACCCTGAAGCGATGATAAATAAATGATACCGTACGTTTTATATCTTCAATGAATTCAACTTAATCAAAATTCTGTACCTGTGGTTTCGTATTAGGGCAAAATAAAAAGAACTATTTCCGCGCGAAAGAAGTCGCGGGCATAGCTAGGACATATTATACTAGTTATAGAATGTATAATAATAAATAGAGGTGCGAGATCTTTGATTATGTATTTTCTTTGTGTGTGCTTCTCTGTGGTTATTATAAGGTATACACAGGCAACTTTCCGTAATTTTAACAAAGATTGCTTAAAGTATAAACGGTATGTTGAACTCTTTACTTTACAATTGTGACTGATTTTATAGTTTCGAGGAACTGAATTATTTTAAAACTTCACGGCACAACACCGTTGGATGGCCGCACCCTGTAAAATTTGTACGATTTACAAAATAAAAAAAAGTAGGACAAAGTGTCATTTCACCAACTGGCTTTGTCTACGTCACTTAATGCGTGTAAATGTTAGTGCATGAAATCGATATGCTCATGCGGATGATGTAGGAGTTGCTTTAGTGTAACAAACACTACAATTTGGCTTCATGGGGAATTCTCCACCTTCAACAATCGTTATTATTGCATGTATTCCTTGGCTGAGTAATGTGAAGAATTTATCTCTGGTGCTAATGGGATTCGTAGTCGTAGATTCCTAAACGTCATGGCTGATTTCTCGATGATTTCCTTTATTAATGGCATCCTCAATATCACGTCTCTGAATTGTTTTGTGCGAATATGTTCTCAAACTTTGTTTGGAATTACGTCTGAATCTGGCTTGAGCCATAAGCGGACACAGACGCGTTTATTGTCCGTACTTATGAATTACTCTGCTAATTATTAATACTTGCAACCTGAATTAGTATTAACTACGTAACAAACAAAACTGCTCAAATTACATTTCCCCTTAAGGAAACGGATGCTTTAAGTGTAATTTAAGTACATTCTGTGTAATACACATTCTAAGCAAGAAAAAGTACGTATAAATACATTAAACAGCTGGCATGTAACATACCACACAAATTTAATTTTAATATTTAAATGTCAACTCTGAACACTAAAGATGTCCGTAAATATTGGGCGACTTTATTTTCATATAACACGTGTAATTTTTTCTTCATCGACGCAATGTTGTATACGATTAAATCGTGCTTTACTATTTACGTAGTAGTTCGCCACATATTGGACGACAGAAAAACGCTGAGAAGGAATTAAATACATTTTATATTAATATAACTAACAGTTTTCTAGTAATAAATATCTGTAATCACGATAAAACATTTTCTCAATTATAAATCCTCTTGCTTGAAGACAGTTATGTAGAAATGCAAACTACACAATATGAATATCGCTCCTACTTTATTTATCCCAGCAGGATTCTTTGAAAATACGAAAAAACAAATTGACATTTTTATTTCTCTAACTTTGTGGACTCATAGTTACCACGAAAGAAATTAGTTAAAATATTTATTATTATTTTCATAAACTACGCATGCGATCTTTCTTGGGAACAAATTTTCAGGGCCTATTATCTAGTAACGCTCACAATATTGATGCTCAAATGTGGCACTTTTGAACGAAGTCGTCTCCGACGAACCACAGACTTCGACGAAAAAGCCCGTATCTCAACCAGAAATGAAAATTTTGAACTTTTTCGCATGTTCATCTAAGGCTTTATAGTAAAAACTGTTCAAATTTCGTCAAAATCGAAAATTGCAGCGCGGGGATCGTTCCTCAAATCAGGGCACATGACATGGAACGACCCAATAAGTATTAATTATTTGCAAATTGTTTCTGAAATTTAATGTTATAATTCAGAAACTTTGCAATGCTATGAACAAAATATTATGCTATTGATACAAGAATCGAAAATAATATTAAAGAAAGGAGCTATTCTTCAAACAGTGCTGCTGGTAATTTCTTGGATCGATTTTGCAGACATATTTCAGTAAAAATGCTGACAATTGATATATTATAAATGTTAATTATTTTTCATCTAGCTTTGAAATTTAATGTTATAATTCAGAAACTTTGCAATGCTCTGAACAAAAAATTATGCTATTGATACAAGAATCGAAAATAATATTAAAGAAAGGAGCTATTCTTCAAACAGTGCTGCTGGTAATTTCTTGGATTGATTTTGCAGACATATTTCAGTAAAAATGCTGACAATTGATATATTTAAAAATGTTAATTATTTTTCATCTAGCTTTGATACTGATACAGTATAAGATTCGTCTGTTTGAGTGTCTTGATTCCCATATATGTTTTTAATAGAACGTTACGGCACTCTTTCTGTCTTCTGATAATCATTTCATATATTTTCCCACTATCATTCTCCGCTTTTTTTACTCTAAAGCGAACATGACAGGTTCAGATTGCATAAATGAGAAGACGTCAGAAAGTTTTGTCTGCTATGGATTCGCGTCAGAGCAGTAAGCATTATTGAGCCCGTGGCTTCTGCGTAGCAGCTGCAGCAAGGACTAAATATAAGCTCACACGCCAGACATTCCTTCCCTACACAACTCACATCAAATAAAATGTTGCAGCTTAATAAACTTGCCTAAATATAACGGAAATATATTCCATTTTATCCGGCGGCGGAATAGCGTACGACGTAACAAGGATCCCGTTGCTTTCTTAATTCAGATCTAAAGAAAAACACACGAAAAAAGAGAAAAGAGAACATGAACCCACAAAGATATCCAAACAACAAAAGGAATAAAACAATTAAGCTCGGCATGGAGACAGTTCGGTGGGTAAATCGTAACAAGATGCAATTTGAGTCTGCACACGATATCACAACTGCAATGGAGACCGTGCAATACAAAATACATCGTTTAATAAAACGTTCGTTTATAAGCCAACGACAACTCACTTTCTCTATTCCACTTCTATATTGCTTTATTCACACTCAACAATCTTCGACTTCGATAATTTCATATTTTAAATAAAACATTAAGAGCAGTGGCCTCTTTATATATTTTTCGACTCTGCATTACTTTTATCCATACTGGGCTGGTTAAAACTGTCTCGTAGTACCCAGAATTCCTACCAACTTGACAAGGGACGTGTATGTCGTTACGTAAAAGAAACTTTTGCCGCCCGCATAGTTTAGGGGTAGACAGTAGCTTCCAGAATATTGATTGCGGGGTTTGTCCCGCTGACCGCATAAGCTGGAAATGTGCCAGTTCAGCTGGCATTTAAGGCAGCCGTTCGATGAACTCAAAGGATGACATTACGCCTCTATGTTAGTAGACACCGAAATCGTCACGGCCATAGTGACCTTGCTTGTACTTACTATTTCTTGCGCACTAAAAAATTTCAAAATTGAAAACCTAATCAAATATTGGAAAAAATTTGGCTGCATTTACGATTTAGAATATTATTTACATATTGATACAATAACACGGACATGGTACATGTGATTAAAAAACTTCTCCGCGTCTCCTTTAAACGATAGAATTATTCAAATTATGTTTTCTTTAATAGTAAATCAACTAACGTCTGATACTCAAATAATTAAATGCAATAAATTAACGACCAATTTTTCCGACACAGATTTTATTTAGATTAAACGACGTTTCGTCACCACATTTGGGACTACTTCGGGTACTAATGTTTTTTTTTAATTTTGATGAGGGAAGATTCAACCTAACTGTGAATCTTCGGTTGAAACTGCCCCTGGAGGCTGTTTTACAAATATGTCCTTTTTTTCATCAAAATTTAACAACTGAAGAAGTCCCAAACATGGAGACGAAACGTCGTTTAATATACATAAGAACAGTGTCTGAAAAACTGGTCGTTAATTTATTTAATGTTCGTTTGATATTGTCAGTAAACGCCCGATGACATTGTTAGCAATTATGTTCAGCGTTTAGCTTAAATGAGTTGTGGTAAGAGGATTCTTAGACATTGAAAATATGTGTGATAAAATTCTTCGTAGCAGAAGTTTTAAAATAACAGGATTACGTATATGCATTATAACTGTTCTCCTTTAATTTACACTGTTAATAAGTGCCGGCCAAGTTTAAACGTGACCGCGAAAACGTCCAATTAATTGCTACCACTTCTGAAATAATCGACTTTGGAAGATCGTGGTACAAAGATGCGTAAAATTACCAATACTGCAGGGATATTAAAAATTGTTGTGAGTTACATTTTGCGCAAGCAATTTTTCATGAAATATAGTTGCCGTGAAAGCTCACTGCTGTTTACACGACACTTTCCCAACTGTATTTAGCGCTATTTGCATGAACGAGTGATTTTCTGTGCAGATATAAGACTACAAGAGGGAATAGTAGCCTGACCCACTAACTTTTGTGCTTTTGTACTTTATCAATAATATGTTCTAAGAAGCTTAAACTTGTAATTTCAAATAAATTAAAAATGTGTTTCACACAACTACTGCTCTCGTAGCCTCATATGTGACAATGTACGAAACACGGATTAGTCATTACACAGAAGAAGCTAAACAACAGCCCATGCAAGCGTGACAGTTCTTCATCTCGGAAGATGGGTAAAGCGATTCCATAGGCGAAAAAGGTCGTGGAGTCGACTTTTATAGGATGCAAGAGAAATTACGTTGATCAGATGTCTTGAAAAAGGTAAAACGATTACTGAGGAACTATATATTAACCTTCTAACAAAACTGACGCCAATTTCGTATATTCAAAAATGACAATACATCTGGCTTCAAAAGATTCTTGCCAGTGGGGAATTGAGAGACTAGTATGAAGCACATAACTGACACTCATAAAGCCTTGGGTCGTAATAACTTCATCTGTTCTTAAAACTCAAAATTTTACATCGCTGGTAATGTTTTTCGTCAACTGCGGAAGTGATTGAATTAGTAGACCGATACCATGCAGAGCTTCCGTCAGGACACTACAAAGACGGAACAATGGCACTGGATCCGCGGTAGATGAAACGTAGTAAAACTAAACGTGATTGTGTAAAAAAAAATGTCATTTTCACCCAGAAATTCTCAAACCACCCTCGTATATACAAGTTGTTCAGTTTATCTGAAGACATTAAAATATTTTGAGAAGCACACATTGAATCAAAAGAGGTGTGAATAAAAAATGTTTGTCTCAAAGGGGGACATCTAATGATAAAAAAACTCGCCACAACCTCGTGGGGGTGGTGGAGGGAAGAGTTAAAACACTTCAATGGGAACTTCCATTTTTTATTGTAGATTCGGATTCTCCATAAAAATTACTCCAATTCGACCCACGATTCGATTCGATGACGTTGTAACCGACAAAAATCAAAATGGGTAAAAAGTCTATGAAAAATGGGGATCTATCAAGAAATAGGCACCAGATCAGCAAAATAAAATTAATTGTGTTTGATATTCTTACAAATTCTACTTAATGACACCATAACTGTCCACCCACCCCCACTTCCCAAGGTGGGGAAGCGAATTATCAAAATTTGAAACGGGAGACCAATTGTTAACAGGAAACCTTGGTTTTCTAATATCAAATACCATTGATTTGAATTCGTTATTCATGGAAATTATTTCCCAATAATACGGAGACGTTCATCTATTCGTTTACCGATAAGTAGTAACTAATTTGGCGTTACCCAGAAACAATGACATGGATGTAGTAGTTTTCTGTTCCCTTGGGGTGGTTGATTTATGCGAGTCTCCTTGCCTCTCACAATTTATGTTGCTGGTTTTAGGTGCGTTCCCTTGAGTTTTATTGTTAAATTACTAACAATCGTAGGCCAAATTGGAGTATTTTTGTGGATAATCCGAATTGTAATAAAAATGGGGGCTCCCATTTAAGTTTTTTAACTCTTCCCTCACCCACTCATGGGGATGAGTCGTTCTCTAGATATTTCAATGTCTTCAGATAAACCGAACATCCTGTATATGTGTATATGCACTTCATTCATTAAAAGTAACACGTAATCCGTATTACGTTATTTGTTATAGGAAATTGTTGAATTTTATAAATATCTGTCCGAATAAATTGAGGCTATAACTAATCTAATATTAACTTAAAGACAACTCTGCGAAATATACTTTTAGGTACAGATTAGCATCTAGCCTAAGTAAATAGTGAAGCAATTTGATAGATGATTACGCTATTTGACTATTAACTCTCAATATCAATCTTTTCTTTATTTTTGGCAATTCTTACTGAAGGTAAATCCAATTACGCATGAGAAACGTCTGCGAACTATTTACGATGGAATCAACAGCCAATACGGTATAGGTTCTTCAAAGTAGAATAAACATATATTAAATACATTAATAATTAGGAGATTTCTTAATCAATTATAATTGTAAAACCAAGCTCAGAAGTGTAAATTATTTCCTGCAAGTGTAGACGTCATTTTGACATCATTAAATGTTTACTGACTATACAGCAATTTCATGTATTTCAAACACTTTCTTTGAATGATTTTATCTCGGAGGAATTCATTTTATTTTAGAAACTGTCTATAAACGCACACATTCAATTGGTTATAGGATTGCCTACTTATGACTGATTGAAGTAAAAACTATTTTCTGTTATTAAGTACCAGGTTAGGATTCCATAGAGATAAATTATATTTTATACTATGAGCAGTAATCTTACATTTTAATTTGGATCCAGGAAGAATAGTTGTATTACATTACGTACTTGCATATGATGCAGGAAAATCCGTAATTCAAAATTCAGGATTTGCCATCAAATACGACAGACAATCTGGCAGCCATCTCGGTCCTCGGTCCTCTGGATGTGATCGCGACAAAAGAAAAAATCGGAATACTGTACTGAATTAACCAGATGGTTTGACTATGAATTTTGATAGTGAACAGTTAAATTATATACGTACACTAGTAAATACGTAAATTTGTTCTGTATTATTCTTTTATTATGCTCAACTGAACCCATCAGAACTACACTATAGATAAAATTATGCTCGGGGTCAATGCTTAAGGTTTGCTGCAAAAAAAAATGTAAAATATTTTATGTTATTTACTAATACCCTAGAAACCATTCAAAATTACAAATTATGACTAGTATGTTTTTTAAAATATTTTTTAAAATAACCGCATAATGAAAAATAATAAAGTACAATCACTTGCGGGCTGTTCTAGGCATTTTTTTTTTGCTGTGAAGAAAATAATTCAGTATGTAGTGGAAATACAAAAAAGTATTGGTCTATACGGATTATGCCTTGACTGCTAAAACAAGCAGGACTAAGTCCATGCGAATGTTCGAATTACCATGCTCTAGCTCCGAAAGTTAACCGGAAGTGAAGAGCTTTCTTACAACTCAAAATATGGGAACTATCGTCTTTCTTCGCCTGATTTCTTTGATGTTAATCTCGCACAATTCTCGTTCTAACTGAATTCTCAGTTTCAATTCTTCTTTTCGGCACAATATCCATTTTTCACTTTACCTTTGTCTAATTAACTTTTCTGCGCTCATAATAAATACATCTCAAATAAACCGTGTACTCGTGTTAAATTTATGGCGAATTATTTCCAAATAGATAGTAAATTATAACCCAACCTTCTTTTTGCTTTATTAATATTGGACATATTTCCAATACTGAGATAATTCTGTTATCTTTTTCAATTTCAATAAAAGATATTCCACGTATTAATATTCCGACTAAATAAAGCACAGAATTCTTAAGACTGTCAAGCAAGTAATGATGCACAGCTCACGTTTCGTTTACAATAAATAGGATACTATTTTGTGCAAAATAACAACGTGAAATTATTTAAAGATATGGCGTATCTGTTAAGTCGAAACTTTAAAAAATGAAGCGAAGTTTCTTAGTGTTTAAATAAGTGAAGTAGTGTAAGCCAGAGCGGTCAGTGGTTGCTGAGTCCACCAGTGCCGAGGAAAGAGGAAGTGATTAGTTTCACACCGGAAGTCTACTTGGCACGAATCGGATCATGGACGCCAGGATGTTTCTGTCGGCTAAGGCATGCGAGGTTCTGGATCAATTTGCGAGGCGAAGGAAAAGAACAGTGCAGACGTTTCTCCGCTGTTAAACTGAGTGGAAAGCAGAATAATTACTATTTGCAAGTCAAGAAATAATGGCATCGAAAAAGAATCTTTTACACGTTTCACAGTGTAAAATAAAATCACAAGGGACATATAGGAAATATATATTCAACATGAATAAAGGTATAAGAATATGAAGATTAATGATTAGTGGAAAATATAGAGAACTATTCATTGTATAACAAAGTTAGAAAAGTAAAATCACGGGTTGTAAAACGCAACATCCAATGTGATTGATACCAAGTCAAAGTTTAGGACGAAGATATAAATAAGAAGTCAGTTAGTGTCTAGAATATAATGAAAATAAATTTTAATATGACACGCCGTTAACGAACTTTTGTTCTCACCAGTTGTTTGGGAATTTGATCTCCTGTCGGATAGCTGAGCCAGGTAAGAAAGAGTGAGAGGTTAGACAAAGCGACAGGAGGCGATAGAGGAAAGAATGATAAATCGACGTTTCGTCAAAAAGACAAAACTCTCAACCATCGCCTACTTTTTAATGCAAAAGAGCACTTTCCTTATAACGAGGACTGCCAGTTATGCCTCCATGATATGGAGAAACAGACAAATACCATAAAACCAGGAGGGTTCCTCGAAAACATCGTGGAAAATCATTTCTGCGTTCTAAGGTATATAAAAATTTGTAGGGAGTTTGACAAACGTGTTATAGAACAAATACAAATGGAAAAGATAAATAAGTAACGTGAGCGTTTCACGTGATTCTTTAGTTGATCATATGGATAAACGATGTTAAGATTCTACAAACCATATGCTGAACTGCGTATTGGGAGACTGAGAAAACCGATTAACATACATTAAAAGTGTTTACAAACGAGGAAGAACTCTGTAACAGTTGGTAGTTATACACAGTGAAGCTTGTTGTATAACAATGGATTCCAATCACAGAAACTGATTACACTGATTTTATTTTACCTCGTCGCACGTGGTGTAGTACGACAAAATTATGTCTACAATATCCAACAGTGTTCCGGTTGATAAACATAAAACTGAAGTTGATACAACCTACTTTTTTAATGAACTCTCAATTACCAGATGAAATTATATAATGAAAAAATGTCTAAATATATGTAAACGTTTAATATAATGACTAAGACAGGATATCCCCCCCCCCCCAGTCATTTCATTCACCTAGCCTAACAACACAAGTTGTATTCATTTAATGGCTGCTGCATGCCCGCGAGGAAAAAAATACAATGGATAGGATTTCCTTCAGACAATTTACTTAAAGATTATGAGAAGTGTTTCATGACGAGACTGGGAAAGAAGACCCCGGAAATGCTGTATATAGCTTAGAAGATGCCGTACCGAGATCTACTACAAGGCCATTGCACTACAAGCTACAAACTTTTTGTCTCGACGACAGGAAGTAGTAGCTTTCTACTTTGCGGCAAAAAAAGGTCTATAGCTGAAGAACAAGTATTAACTGTTTTTTTATAGTTGTTAAATGCGAGTAACACCAATCAAAATCCCAGCAGCGCAATGAAACTGTTTGGTTGTGGAGGACCTCCTTGAATAATTATTTAAAGATTACCATTCCGTATTCCTATCTGTACGAAGAACAAACGTATCTAAATTGTTGGTGGCCCTCGAAGGAAAGGGTACATCGGTATAGAAAAAAACAGGGCTAGTGCTATTAGACGTGATGGCTTAGTCTTATAAAACGTGGCTTTTTAAGTTAATATAAACAGAAAGACATTTGGGGAGCGGGGAGAAATAAAGCGGATTACCTCTCCGCTTTGGTAAGTTATCCTTAATTCATATTCCTTTGTCAATATATTCCTTAAATTATACATATAAATAAATCCCTTAAACGTTTTCCGTAAATATAGTTTCAAATCGCGAAATCCCGCTCCCTATAGAACACTTGCTAACATATTTTGGAAGTGCGTGCTTTAATATTTAAGGTGATTTCGTCCATTTCTGTAATCTATTTATTAACTGTGGAACTCAAGTCATCCAGCCTTCCAGTTCACATTAAAAATAAGAATATAAAAGATCTTTCACTATATTGAGTACACCTTGATACGAATTAAAATGTTGTTGCTGTAAGATAGACAAAAATGTTTCACAACTACGATGCTGGAAAATTTCTAGCAAACTTTAAGGTTCTTTCATATAATTCAATTTTTATAGACTTCAAGGCTGAGCTTCACTATAAGCTTTTCCTTGTTCTCAATTTTTTTAAAACTATTCCTGAATCAACACAATAGTTTCCAGTTAAATCCCATGAACAATTCCTGATACTACTATGTAAGCTACTTTGAGATTTATTTTACCACCGCAACCTTAGATTTCGGTTGAGACTTCCTATCAAGCACATTGAACAGTAGACAACAGAAACATGTCTTTGTTATAGTTTGGAAATATGTCGGCAGGCTTGTCTTCCCAGTTCTGTTCTACCATTTACTGTGGCTCGTGTGTTTTGCGATTCTAAACGCAACGTGAAAGTTGTACCTTTACACTGCTACACAGCTACTACGCAGATGAATTATATAGGCTACGTAACGATAACAGACGGGGTCGGGGATGGGGACGGGGACGGGGGACGCCGGGCATGCCCATATTCTCTACATGCGCAGTAAGCTTTTAATCCGCCTACTACCTTTCTTTGTCGACTTTTTAGAACTGAAAAATATACTTTCGAGTCATCACTTAAATTTAACGCAGCTGACGTGACTGGATGTTGTCACACGGTCCTGATTCCATTAACTCCCCGCCATGCGTGAGAGTTTTTACGGTGATATCATTTAAGGCCCCAGTAGACAACTCTAGAAACAGAATTGAACTAACGCCCGTTGTAGGTAACGCAAGGCCTAGGAGCGACGCCATTTCCTGCGCGTGATGACCTTGGATCGCTTTGCCAGTCTAATGTTTGCCAACGGAGGATATTTTCTCACTCGCTTAATTTCCTGGTCTGGACTAGAGTTACCTTGCTTTATACTTTTACACTTTAATCTATATATTATACTAAACTTTCATAAATTTGTTCCGGATTGATTCCTGAACCAATTTAAAAGCGGACTACACCACGATCATAAGTCATTGAGCTAACGTCATATTCCTCTAAGATGATTGACTTAGTAATTATGTCTAAACCCCCCCCCCCCCATCCCCGCCACACCACGCGTTTACTCACCCGATACGATGCCCTAATAATAATAATGAAATATTAATTGTGGTTGGTTAGTACAGTATTTTGTCTAAAAAAACACGAATAATTCCCAGGTTGGGAATAAGGAAATTTTCATAACATTAAAATTTTTAGCGACTAGTGCGTATGTGCTCATGTGCAACAGTACATTAATTAATTTTTGGAAGAATTATATGTTTCGTAATTAAAAGGAACTTTATAATAAGAATATGAAATTATGCTTGTAATTGGAAGACTTTAAACTGCCCGACGGGTCGGTGCAGCATATGCCTTGTGCTATCGCGGACCTGGCCGTGCGTGCTGACACAATGATTTCTTCAAAAAAAAAACTGTTTACGGACTTTTGAATATCAATTAATGACTTGTTAGGAATGTGTGCCCGTTTGGTTTTATATTTTTCCGTTTTTAAAATTAGTTCCTCTTACAGTTAGGTAGAAAAAATTAGAAATGTAGCATATTACTGTTGCAGAGTATTATCAACACTAACTGTTGTAGTATCATTAATATCTTCCTGAAATTGTTGTTGGGTATAAAACCTCGCGAACCACCATGAGTGCAGTTACTAATTAAATATTTTATATTGAGCTTCAGTCTTCGGGCAATCCGAACTATAAACCATCGACTTTACGCATACTCAATAACATTTTTTACATCCAAGTTAACTTCGTCATGTTCTCTCAGAAATTTAAACACATTCTAATTATTTTGATAATATTGATCTATAAAAGTAATTATTAGCAATAATATCGAATTAATAACTCAGTTTTGTCCTTTTCAGGGAAGCATTAAGGTATCACAATTATAATCTACAATTTGATGAAAATAGGAATTATTAAAAGGAAAATTAGTTTAATTTAGGATTAAATTGATTATTTACTAATTATTTTCATCTGAGAATCAATTCGAACTTGTTAATCGGCTTTAATAGTTACATTTAAATAATGCATTTATTTGGAGTGTTGAGATTATTAAGATTAGAGTAATACGTTGAAGTCATGTCACAATATTGATCCGAAGTAATACGGTGACCAAAATAATGCTTCAAGGATCATGCTAATTTAATGATTCAAACTAGTACATTGGCGGTACGACGAATTAATCGATATGATCCTATTATAAATAGGTAACTGTACAAAATGCACATAGACAGCTTTAAAAGCTTTTCTTACACTTTTTCGGCAGAATTGGGTAAATGACTTTAAATAATCGGAAGTACCGACCATGATTATTCACATTCTAATAGGATATGGTGTCATACGCTGAACCTATTATTGTTACACTTTCATTAAGGTAAATGTATATTTCACAAGTTCATATATTTATAATATATACTTTCCATAAAATTAGATTTAATTGAAAAATAAATTTTAAATTCACTCTTTGATAACGAGGGAGGTTAATTTCTATATTTAATTTTACTAATAATTTCTATATTTAATTTTACTAACTTGAAAGTGTTTTAGTTATTGTACGGTTTGAGATTGTAATTTTTAATTCTTGTTATTCAGTATATTCAACGTTCAATAAACATGAAGATGAAATGGGGGAAAAACTGTGTTTACTAAGTCGTAAAGATGAATTGAAATCACAATTAAAAAACGGACATCTCTCTAACGATGAATAAAGCAAGCAATTTGTATTTGGAACAATTACGAAACTAACAAGGTTGCGCACAAAAGACGAGGCGAGGCTTGTTTAACTGAGGCAAAGTTAGGACTCGTGTGTGAACACTCGGCATTCATCTGCGAAGGGGATTAGTCGATATTAATTTAATGGTGTAGTTTAAATCCCTCTGACTCAGGCTGCTACGCACAAGGCAAATGCGTAAACCCGATTCCATTCACCGAATTACAATCTACGGACGTAGCGGTTCCAATTAATTACCAGTCAATCCAGTGCAGCGTGGAGGCGAAATTATTCCACGCGTATAATAATTAGCGCAGTGTGTAAGTCCGAATTAACAAAGACAGCATGCGCTGTAGCGTCCGTGTTTTAAGTGAACTGTGATGATACGAAAAGTCATTACATGCATCTGAAAAGTTGGGTATGACTTTAATGGCTTTACATGATCGTCAATTGTCACATTTTTCTGTGAAATCAACATATATCATCCAGCATTTTGTCAATTTCATTTTTGTAGTTATAATTAACATTAATTACTACATTATTTTACTAAAGCATGTTTCATAGTTGCAGTGATTTAAGAAAGTTAATTATGCAAAAAAAGTAAGAAAAGTAATTAAAAGAACATATAGAAACATTAATAAGACCTATAATATTGTATGATTGAATGATAAACAAAAAATAGATATTATTTGAATGGAAGATCCTGAAGAAGATTTAGTATATTAATGATCTATATAAACTACATAAAAAGCTTAACACAGATCACACTATAAAAATATATAGATTTAAATGTCCCAGACACGTAAGCAAAATGGAAAATATTAACCAAGGTAATAAATTAACATTGTCACAGCCAGTATGTTGTAGAAGGAAGTCGGCTAGATGGGATTACTTTTGAAGGACATACAACACTGAAAATAAAAGTAGTGTATGTTGGGCAGGGGATATGGAAGGCATCATTAGAGGAGGCTAATGCTCACAAAGGGCTGTAACGCCGGCTACAAAGTAGTCTCGAGCACCGATTGAATATATCAGAGAATCCTTCTCTGTGAAGGAGACAAGAGTCTTACAAAATAGTTCGTCACTCAGAAGAAGAAACTTTTGAGAGATGAAGCTCTTGCGGAAAAAAATACAGCAAAGCAAATATTAGCAAGACAGAAAAACGACAAATATAAACAGTTGTATAATATTATCAAATGGGTCGAACAACGTGAATAATATATCCTTAAAACGCGGTTAGAATACGGTGCGGAATATATGACGTTTTGAAATATATTTCTGAAAGATGGAAACCAAATAACCTTAGAAAAAATATGACACGTATTTTCATGAATATTTATGTGTGGAACAATCGTTACTTTGGAATTTATGCTTAATCTCAGTTATTGCTTTTATTATTATATTTCATATGTGAGGGAATTGGTCAAACACTGGTAGAGTTTCGGATAAGCGGAACTAGTCGTTTCTAAATATGCAGTCAGACGCAAAATAATTTTGAAAGGACAAGTAAAAAATAAAGAGTATTGCAAAATAAATTTTGGATTATTATAATGTGTAATAATTTATAGAGGCATAATTTGTCGTTTTTAAACAAGATGCATAATACATTGAATTTATAAATGAACATCAGTAATTCAATCAATAACTTAAACAAAGATAGCAACGTAAAGAATCTGTGTGACTATGAATTAGGTGAATGCGATAATTGTGATAACGTTGAGGAACGTAATAGAATATAACAGAAAGACTCAAATTGAGTGAAAAATGCAGTGGAAAACAGAGAACGGAAGAACGTATAAGGAGCCTGAATTTGGATAACTTTATGATTAGAGACAAGACATGATTATCACTTATTTTATGTAATTGTACACTCACGTTCTTTAACGCTTGCGATCGCAATAGAAAGTGCGAAGTAAATCTAATGGAAAGCCTAAGTTTATTTTGAAATTTAGAATTCCAATATCGACGTGACCTGAAGACCACAATCATACTGAGAGCATGTAATAGTAACGAATAGTTCGAGGGAAGTTGAATACTTTCAGATATACTCAGAAGATTAACCACTATGCATTGTTGGAGTTAAGTTCTTGCATGAAAAATGAAGAATATGATTGTGGTAATTGAGTTCCAGGCCGTCCTCCTGTGGTGTAGTGGCTAGCGTCGCTGCCTCACAACACAGATGTCCCGGGTTCGAATCCTGGCATGGCCTTGGATGTTTGTGTCGTTATGGTCACGGAGACTGGGATTAAGACTGCTGGAGAATCTAGACACTGACCACGTACCACTCCATATTCGGAATGTGCCATATAAGATGACAGTCCGCAGTCGACCCGGTAGGCCAAGGAAGGAGGATAAGAAGAATTGAGTTCCATTCGTGGGTTTTAGCTATGTAAAAGAATGAAGGAATTGGTTTCCCGTGGAATCGACCTTAATTCACTAGGCACAAGGACATTAATATACACAGTTCCAAGATCCACACGAAAGACCTGGCTTCGTGCCGATTGATCATAGGCCACTGACATTTAAAGCTAATAATTTGAAAAATTATTAGGATTAGGAAGCGTGCAGTCATTTACAAATGCGGGTTTATATAAGTCTCCCGTAACAATTTCATGTGAATGCTTTTAAGACAATGGATTTCACAATCTCACTTTATCTTCCGCTGTTTTATCCATCAACTGATCCTCGTAGCTGCTGGTCTCTCGTTCCCCGCCCACGGATACAAACATCCAACGTTGTACTTTCACTTAAAAGGTTTTGGAGTACGTGCCCCAAATTGATTACTCCAGTTTTCTGGTGGATCCCCTACATTATTCTTACAGCGAGACCTGTTTAAAATTTTCTCAAGGGCCGTTAATAATTAACAGGCGCTAATGGCGAATGAATGCCGACGTGCCTCTGCGTGTAATCAGGTGTGCTTTCCCTCTGTTGAGGCGGAATTGAGGGCATCGATCCATTCGAGCATGATGCCAATAGACTGGACCATTGCACGCTATTTGCAAAGCGGGCCCCCTATGAAAAGGGTTGACCTTCACTACCTATTGTCACCTATACATTCATTAAATTCGAATCAAATTTGATTAAACTCAGATTCCGTGATATAAAAAAAGCGTCAGTTTCTGATGCTCTTTCTTTGTATAACGCTCATTACACACACCATGCCATAGACTATTTTGTGTTATCTGTAACAATAAATAGTACAAATTTAAAAAAAAATAGCCGAAAATACGCACAGTAAATACCGCATAACCTTCTGCTATACTTGTAGCTTCCGTCAGCTAATGACAAAAGTGTGCTGTGTCGTTCTTGTGGCGCTCCCGTTTGCCATCACCTGACAGAAGTTGCGGGGCTAGCAGAAACATTGGGCGGTATTTGTTGTCCTCATTTTCGTTTTTTTAAATAGAAGTTTATATTTTAAGTAAATAATAAAATGTTGTTACAGTGTAAAATCTGCTTTTGATGAACGACTTCTCTTTCCTATAAGAAAATTATTTAAACAAAGGTTTTTCAAAACTAATTTGTGAAAACAATCAGGAATCAAATGTAAGGATCTGAAATTCAGCCAACAGTATATCGGTTGTAAAATACTAGTTTAAGCTAAGACGCGTGAGTAGTGGATAATAACAAGTCTTCGTGTTAAATCATGCTAAACCTGCAGTTTTAAATCAGTATTGCTAAATAAATACTTATTTCTATATAAATCCAATCAAAATGTTTATTGCGGTTACAGTTTTATTACATACTCTAGTAAATGTGCGATTAATGAGCCTCCAGACGATGTCAAAGTATGGTCCGCCTCCAATTTCGCAGTTATTAATAGACCTACATGAATGTACAGAAGTATTCTAGCGTGGATTCAACGTTTCTGTCACGAAATATAATACTTATTTATTTTTTCATTTTATTTAAAACCATTGAAATAAACCTTGTAATTTGACAGGCCGTATTTCAGTTATAGAAAAATTTATACCATACAACACAGAGCTGATATTACTTGAACTGAATATGAAACACAGTGACGATAATTTTAATCAAATTAATATTCTTTTTAAGTAATAAAATTAAGTAATTTCTCTTTCTTAGTGTAAACATTGTTCAATAGTAATAACACGTCCTTACCCACCGTTCTTTCACCAACCAAGCTGTGAATCCAAAACATAACAGCTGCTCAAAGCTTCAGTAATATACCATTCATTACGAAAATATCCAATCACAACAAAGGCGTTGCGTCCCGTTCCGGGTCTCAGGAATAATAAGTATAAGAATCTTGTAAATTTTATAGACAAGATCCTACTACCTTGTTTGTTCTAACCGAGAAACAATTATAAAATAAATTATTGTGTAAAAAATTATTAAAATTGTTATTCCCAAGGATGTCCCAGAAGAGGAGAAAATATCGTTGTTATTAATAGGATATTTTTGCAATAAATAGTGTGAATAGGTTTCTGACTCAAAGCCACTATTTATATTACATTTATAATTACATGATCAATGTGAAACATGGTTGTAAATTATTAATTTTGCAGAATAGTTGCGGAAATGAAAATTGATGAAAGCTAACTGATATATTTCGTAAAGTAGAATATTCAGAGGCTATTTCTGAAATCTGTTCATTTCCAGGACTCAGATGACGATTGTAATCGGGTTGTTAATGAAGAGATTGATAATAGCATTTAGTATTCAATGTACGGTCTATTGTCATATTTCAAATGTCAATAGTTTCAGCGATTACTAAGGAATGTCACTTTGGTAGAAGGGAAATGACTGAGTTACGAGTTGGTAATGGAGAGAAAAGCGTTTCCTAGCGGCGAGTAGTGACAGCGCAGAGCACGTGTGATGGTAAGACTCACCCCCAGAGGTCGTGTGACTAGCATGATGACTCCTCCGCGTCCGGCGGCAGACTGACTCTGTGACTGCTTTGCTGGGCGACGCGACGAGACGCGACGGCAGCTCGCTCTGGCGAAGGGAGGCCACAACACCGCGTGCTCGCTACGACCTTATTGATTGGCCATTATTTATATCCGCCGTGCCGATTTCTAACCAACCATAAGCTGTGTGGTGAAGTGGCCAATGTACTGGCTTTGATTCACTAACACGATGCTTCTACAAAAGTAGGCTACAGTTATATACTGGAGAATCTTTAAAAAAATTATTTTTTGTTAAACCAGAATCCCGTTTATATTTACATAATTAACTTTTAGTGTGGTAGTTTTGACCCCTGTCACTTGCAAACATAATAACAGAAGATGTAACTACTGTGTACTGGGCGAGGAGAGAAGAACCTGAGAGGAGGGCAAGGTGGAGAAGTAATTTCTCAGACTAAGTCCGAGTACCTGCCAGTGCGCAGGACACTTAATGTTAATAATAATAACAGTTATTAGTTGATTACAATCAGAATGAATAATCATAAATTTAATTTTAACTATACACAAGTAAAAGGGAAATGTAAAGGTTAAAGTTAGATACAATAGGCATTAGTGATGTTAGAAGGCAGAAATAGCAAGCCGCATGAATATAGAGTGATTAGCACAAAAGCGAATTAAGGGAATGAGGCGTAGGTCTTGTAAAGAATAAAAGGCTGGGGCAACGAATAAGTTATTATGTAAAATATAGTGAAAGGTTAGTTACATAAAGTTAGACACAAAAGCGCAGCCAATGGCAATAATACAAGTTCATATGCCCTCAAATGCCGCAGTAAAGAGGATATTGAGAAAATCTACGAATTAATAATGAATTATGACAAATGAAACGAGAATTTGATAATAATGGGTGATTGGAACGCAGTAATAGGAAAGGGAAGGGGGAGTTATGTAGTTGGGGACTATGGACTTGGTGAAAGGAAATAAGGGGGGACAGGTTAGTAGAATTTTGAATGGAGCACAAATTAGTAGAGACAACTACCTGCTTCAAGAATCATGAAAAACGTCTTTACACGTGAGAGAAGCCTTGTGACACAGAATGGTGCCAATGGGACTATACAAGGGTGAGACACATTTGCAATCCAGCATACAGCATACAGAGGGTGCGAAATATTTTTAGGCTTCGAACCGACCCCCCCCCCCTTTTTTGCCTCCACAAAATTCCATATTCCAGTTTTGTTATTCAAACTTTCTCTCTCACTCTCGACATATGGGCCAATAACTATCAGCAATGTAACTTTTGGGGTCTAATAATCTTACGACACTATACAGGGTGTAACAAAACTCACACAGAAAGATTCCAGAAAAGGATTCCTCATATAGAGAGTGTATGCCTTATTATCTGTACTAAAATGCGAGACTCAGTTTATAATTGTAACATTGCGGAGCATCTTGTGAATAAAATTGTGACTGGCTTGTACAAGGTTCATTTCATACTTGAGATAAGGTGGTGAACCTTTTTACCATAGGCCACATTTAAATTACGCAGTAATAAAGGAGGCCGCGTAAATTGATATGCCTATAAATTCGACTTGTTTTAAATTATTATGGCTTTTGTATAGTTTTATCAATTCATTGAATTGAATAGGTATATTACAAAATAACATTAAGATGACATAATTATGGAGGGATAGGTTTTTTATTACTATTGATAATTAATTGAGCTCCACAAGGTTAATTAATTAGTTACTTGTTGCGAGATTTATACTTCTGAAAAAGAATATATATTAATTATAACAAATGAATTCAAAATCAATGTGGACCTTTATTTAAAAACAAAAAATTCGAAATCCAAGAGACAATAAAATAAATTTACATAAATGGTAGAACAATGATAAATTCATATACTGGTAGAACGGTAGAGCAATATTAAATTTATGATTTACATGAGATTCATTGAAATTAGGTCATCTATAGGGTGAACCAAAAAAGCAACGTAATTTATATATAATAAAATAATATAGGTCTGGCAATGTGAAACTTCTAAAATCAACGTTAACGATACCGACGATGACTGCACCTGCATTCTCTGGCGGCGTTTTGATTCGGTCTTCTGATTTGAAGGCGTCTTTAATGGAGCCCCCTGGCTGAAATCGGGAATGATTACGTTTACGGCGGACGCTTTGGGCCAAAATATCGAGGAGAAAACTATATCTCCTAGCGTCTCAAGAGCTCCACACAGCTCCCAACGGCGGCTTTTAATTTTAATTATCTCTTGCCAGTGGTTCAACCTCAAAATCTATTTCCACATAACCTTGGTAGGTTTCCAAAATCCTCATCCTTATTTCCAGCAGCCAATCAGCTGCAATTTCAGACACAGATGTCAGTGGATGCCATCTCACATATTTTTTGCATTGTTTCCGTATCCAGTAGCCATTCCTAATTTTTCACGCCTAACTTCTGACTCCAGAAGAAAAATCTGTTCCAAATTAGGAACTAATAATTCCTTTTGTCTGCTACTGAGCAGAACAGGTCCGTTTTCATAATCCGATGTAAAAAATAGTTTTGTATTCACATAAGGACAATAAGCTGTTATAACTTTAATATTTATTTATTAAATATACTACTACATATTTAAATAAAACTTCAATTAAAAATAAAGCAAAAGTATATTAAAATAAATTTATTACGTGAGTAAGAAATATAATGTAAAGTTAATATTATGAAGAAGAAGCACTAATCATATGAGAAGTATTTAAAATAAATTTATAACGATACAAATAAAAAATTATAAAAAATAATATTAACAAGCGAAGTAAAAAAGTGCAAAATAATCTTAAATATGATGGAAAATTTATTTTCGTTGGATATTTTCATTTTGAATATTTGGATCAACTTTTGAACGCGCAGCCTTAATTGACCCATTAAATGTGCATCTACAATTTTCGTTCTGAAAGTAGTTTTAATGAGAGAAAATGTTACATGGATAATCAACAGCATCTTTCCACATTTCTATATTATCCTGTTTAGCGCCAACAAAAGATTTGGGGATACTACCTTTCCTTAACTCAAATAACCGCATATTTAGTTCATTAGAAGCCTATATATATTAAATATGGTTAAAATATTAGATTCATAGGGGGAGTGTGCTAGTCAAAATCTGAAAACCTTTCAGTATATTATAATATTAAAGAATCCATGACATCTAAATATTCATTGACGTTTCTGTTCCTTCAAGTTTCTGAAAATTCTGGGAAGTGATCTACAAGTACATACGAGCAAGAGAGGAAAGTTTTGAAAACTGTTAATTTTTTCGAAACGTTTGAACTTTTTGCTGCATTTCATATATAAACTTAAGCTTCGATTTGCATAACTAGAAAATATTTTAATTGCTTGTTCCTGTCACAGTATCAGATAAGAATGTAATTTTCTGTAAATGCTTCAACTGACAGAGCACAAAATTTCCCTTGTTCTTGTAAAAAAAGTAAAAAATTTGTCGTTATAAAATAAATTTTTTTATCAAATTCCTGTCCTGTTAATTGCACGGTAGACCAGCTATGTACGTTTTCTTTACCAAAGTTAACATCTGCCGAAACTCTCGATGAAAAATCGTATTTACGCGAATATGGTTGACAATCGCAGTTCCAGAGTGCCTGGCAAAATGATGTATTTTGCGCAAAGAATTTGCTGATGAAAAATGCAGTACAATAAACCAATTCTTTAAAGTTTAAGTTTTTCTTTTTTAATAAAGGTACGAAACCTTTTTTTAAGTCTCATTGCGCGCCACGACGTAATTTATGACATTTAATTGCAATCAATGTAAGACTTCTCTGAAGTTTACGAAAATGTCAACTCCGGCAGTTCTTTCAGTTAGTGTAACCAGCGGATTACCTCACGGATTATTGACGAAAACTGAGGTTTCACGGTACTATCTTTTATGAAGGCTGCAAAAGAAACGGAGGCAGGACCTTCCCCACCTGTAGGCTAACATCTTCCTTTATTCTTACGTGTCCTAGCTTTTTATATATTTTTTAAGCATGCAATACGTTAATATTTTTATATATTTTGTATAACTTATCATTGATTTAATCCTCCATATACCTTTGAAACAGTGAATTCATGATTTCTCTGAAATATTCGACTGTCAAAAAAACTTACTATTTAGAATGACAAAATTCACTTATTTAATTTTTTTAAATAAAATACAAAACAACCGAGCGCAAATAAATCTCAATAATAAAACGGCTATTCGTAATAGTTGCTAATTGTTTTTTTTTACAAAAGGACTCTAGTAAAATCATTTAACTTTTCGAAATAATCTTCCTAATATGCATTTCAATATGCTATGATTTCCATATTCTGGGGGGAGGGAAGTAATGTAAATCCAATCAATTCGTTCTCGATACTCAACAATAAAAACACATTTTATAGAGAATATACATACTTTAATCATAAAATGTTATGAGGAAACATAAGTGTTCATCTACCGTACTACTGCAATGTCACCTGCCTACAAAAAGAACACGTTTTGTTGAAGGAACAGAAGTCTGAAAAGAAAATATCCCATTAATATATAGTTGGTTGTCTTAGATTATTTAATAGGAAAATATACTGAATGGTTTTCAGATTTTGACGAGTACACTCCCGCTATGAAACTGGTATTTGAACCTAATTTAGTAGACATATCCGTCGTTCCCACAAAACTACACGTGATCGAGCTGAATATAATGTCCTCAAATCCTTTTTTGACCTTAAAATGGATCCTATATAAATTGGGAAAGCAGCACGCCGTTTACTTTTCTGCTTTGGACGTTCTTACTGCTGTCAGTCACGACAAAAATTAACTAGTTTAAGAACGGATTTAAAAGCAACCTTCACCTATTTTAGGAGGTATATGTACTGGGGTCAAAGACCTTGGGCATATGGCAAGAGTTGTCCGCTGATCCCATTGGATCAGTCGGCCAATTGCCTCCTGAAATTTGCGGAGACACGGAGAAGGGAATGCTGCGTCCCCACAGCAAACTCGTCTCCCGTCATTCGGAAGGGCGTGAGAATAGTACCCAATGCCCGACCTACCTGATGCAGGTTTTCTAGGGTTTTCCCTGCATCTCTTTAGGTGAAACACCGGGTAGGATCCTTAAACCATAGCCCGGGGGCCCTAGTTAACCCTTGGCTACCTTGCTCTACCTTCCGCATCCCCCCTTTTTCAATTCCCTTCCTATGCTATTAAAGGGGAGTTGCCTGTTTCAGGATCACCCTCATGTAGCCTGTTACCCCCAAAAAAAAACCATTAATATTGTACGTATTATTGATGAACTAGTTAATTTTTTGTATTTAATTGCATTGTAGTAAATTTATTTTACATACTTCCATTAATATGATTACTACTTCTACTTAATGTTATTTTTGTGTTGTGTTTATTTATAATATAACTGACCTATAAGTACCAATCTTACCTCACTCTCTCCTAATTAATTGATTTACAAATACTTTTCTTTATTAGCTTTATTTGAATTGATTTTAAATATGTAGTTGATTATTAAACAAATAAAGATCAATGTTATAGCAACTTGTTGCCCTTATGTGAGAAAAACATTTTTCCTTGAAATTTTTTATATAAAATAATAAATAAATAAATCACTCAATTTTTTTGTGTTATGTTTATATAATGCCATAAATTGATAGAACTATACAAAAAATATAATAGTTTCTCAAAAGTTCTATTTATAGGTACATCAACTTCTGCCACCACTTTTATTATTACCTAATTTAAATGCGGCCCCTAATGGTAAAAACGTTCCCCACTTCTGGTATATACTTTAACTTCTATTATTACTAGACTATATAATAGCCAGTGATTTCCCCATTTGCTGGAGGACAAGCAAAATTGTAGTTAACAGTTGATATTTATTCAGCTACTTTGAAGCGACACGAACTTGTATTTTATTGTTTGTTCTCCATCCAAATGTTGCATCTCGTATTTTCGTCGTCTGTGTTGCGTGCAATCCTCTTGTATCTTGCAGCCTCCTTTATGTTTACGCAGCTACGAGCATAATCTGTTTGAGAACTGACCATCCGCCTTGTTCATTTGTATGCACGAGGATGGGCACAGCGTGGGTCGTTCTGTTTGCTTAATTTCAGTCACGTGCAACTGTCGCTGACGAATACGAATATTAATAAGACGCATCTCGGGGTCCAGTAAAGAACAGTCAAACGTCAAATAAAATACACCAACGGTTTGGTACATGGAATTAAAATTCAATTGATTTTTGAAAAGCGTTTGAAATGACTAGATTTTTTGCAATTCAATAACTTTAACTACAAAAGTAGAGACAGACTTTCACCGTTATTCTATAACGAGCTAATAATTTGCGTAGCAGCTTACCTGATTACAGAAATATTACAAAACCGCCTTTATTTTACTTTGGTTTGCTCTCTTATTTGAATCCTTTCTGTCGTGTCTTTTATGGGAGAAAAAGAGGGGGTCACCATAACTTTCTTATAGAATAGGAAGAACCCTATCTCATGGCACTAAAGTTGACGTGCTAATATGAATCAATGTACAGTAGGAGATGCCCGTAACTTTATTTATAGTTACTAAATAACAGGTCTTGAATTAATGTAAAATAAATAGATTATATTCTTGAAAGAAATAGTACACGTTGATGTCATTTGAATACACAAATCAAAATTTTACATGTTTTGAACCTTCTTCCATTTTAAGCAATATTTTACATTTAGGATTACTTTCAATATTAAGATATATGAAACACCCGTAAAAGACGTCTTATAATACGATTTTTTATTAATTATATTTCATTTGATTCGAATAATGTCCAAAATTTATTAAAATTATTAAAATGTAATTTATCAGAGATGTCCCATGTTAAAGAATATCAAAACACAAATTCATAATATATTTATTATGAACTATTACCCATTTTATATTAATAAAATAGTCACAGGAAATTATATTTATAATAAATAATTAAATATTTTATAAATAAAAATCTTATCATTAATCAACGTCAATAATTCATACTAATGTAATATTTGATTTTTAATTATATATAGTTGATAAATTATATTTTCCAAACAACATTTAGGACAAAAAACTACATTTTCTTTTTATTTTATAAAAAAATTTAGTATAGCAATTTTTTACACAAATTATGGTTTGAAATATTGTATTTTTCAAACAAGGCTAAGCCGTATCTATGATTAAATTTTATGTTATTTATTCCTTCATCCTCTTGAAACAAAAATACTATTTTTCTCATTTTTACGTATTTTATTTTTTAAATTTTTTGTACTATTTTTTTATACTTTTTAGCTATCCGATTTATTTAGGAGAAGTAAAATCATATTTTGCATTACAAATAGAAGCTCCCAAATCAATAAGGTTTATGTTCACATACCGTAGAATTCTAGCAAGTAATAACGAGGCAGAGGCAAAGTTCGTAAATAACATCAAACCAAACCTTTCAGCCTGCTCTGAAAACAAATATGCTGTTAAATATTGAGTACAAAAATGTATTTAACAGTCGTTAATTATTATAATCTTATTAAAAAAATGTAATGATTTAATTTGTTTACCGCCAGAGTGAAATACCTACAAAAGTGAACATTACAAGAACGAAGTTCAACGTCTTCAGTTACTGAAATTTCGAACTCTGTATTTCTTCCGCTTTGCAGCTCACGACGAATCATACGAAATTATATCAACTATATGATGATGAAAACATAGAAAAGAGCTTGAACCAACGATATTTATGTGAATAGTATATGACTGAATGGTCACAGAGACTGGGATTAAGACTTCTTATCTTTCCATATTCAGAAAGCGTTATATGGGATGACAGTCCGCAGTCGACACGGTAGGCCAAGGCCCTCAATGGGCTGCAGAGCCAAGGAAGAAGAAGAATGAATACATGACTGCATTAAAACGATAATATTATAAATATCATCTATCAACTTCCTAAAAATACGCTTCCTCGTTTAAGAGAGAAATTTTACCACTAATTGAATAATCATTTATGTTTATCAAAACGTATCTGAGAATATTATTTCTTGCTTTTTTCTAAACTCTTTCGACTTATAGTTGTCTTAACAAAAAACTTTTTAATTGTATTTTGTATCTACTCGAAGTATTACGTTCAATTCATCTTATAATCAAAATGTCATAATATATCAAAAAGTATTAATATTTTGTGGAAACTCGTAAAAAGCGAGCTGTATTTTATAACTAGATTATCAATACATTTACTGGAGACAGTAGAATAAACAGATTTATTTATTATTTTTAGTGACCTGATTTATTCCTCGTGTGTCACGTAAAAGGTTTTTATTAATACGTAGGAGGTAGTAATAAGACTTTTCCAATATTCGAGCTAAGGGTTCTTCACCATTTAAACTAGAAAATTTCATTTAAAAATATCCAACTATCATTCGGTTTTAGTTGCAATGCTTTAAATTTCTGTGTCACAAAGCAAATATTTGCATACAGAGACGCTTCAACAACATCTACAAAACCATTCCACAGTGGTTGGTTGCGTGTGTACAAGTAAGCGTACGCCATTTTGAACATGTGTTATTAGTGTCTGAGTTGATAACATTTATAGCACTTGCTAATAATCTCATTACGTGTGAAAACTATCAAGTAACACTTTACACTAAACGCAGCGATTTCTATTCTGCTCAAATAAACTTCCATAGCAAAATCAGTTGTAAAATTGAATAGAACAATTAAATTTTAACACCGTGAGGTTTGTAGCGGTGTGAGCAGAGTTTGTTGTGCGGGTACTCGACACGTTTCGGCGGCGAATTCAAACGGCCAACATCGCAGATATTGTGTTCTACAGAGACAGGATATCTGACCGGCCTTAGTAACAAATCAGCAGTCTCCTGGTTACGGCCTGCTAATACTAATGTACCCTCGTGTCCATAATAAATATTATTTATTGAATACATTTGAGTGATTATTATTCTGTGGCATAGTCACGCCACATGTTCAGTATTAAATAAAATTATTAGATTTTATTTATTTATTCCATTAGTCCGTTAATGATGAAATAGGATGTTTCATTAAATATTATTAGAAAATAATTCTCACAAGTAACTATTAATAACAATTAGAAGTATAAGTGTACATAACGAAAAATAGAATATTATAATATAAATTTACAGAATGATAAACAATAGAAAGTGTAGGCTGTGAAGTTGTATACCTAATTAATGTAATAGGCCAAGAAATGAATTGAAGAATCTTAATACATTCAACGATAATGTAAGATTTCCACATTAGTAGGATAGGAAAGCCAAAAAGTGATGCCCAATGGGATAACAAAAGAAACTTTACAGCTTTGCGAGAATAAAATCGTTTTTATCCAGTTAAACCTTTTTGTCAGTTAACGGGGATTTAGTTAGCTCAACAGTTGAAGAACACTTAAGGGATTATGTCGCCTCCAAAAATTTAAAAAATAATATAAAATTTTCGACACTGACAGGTGCTTAGTTTAGAAACGTATAAAGACAGATTCCTCCTTCATGCTCTTATCTGTAAAAAAACAGGCGGATATTTTGAGAAATCTTTAATCCAATTAACCGTGAAGGGGAAAAATTGAAAATTAATTTGTATTAATAACTTGAGTTTTGAATTTATTACAAACGTTGGGCCGTATGAAAACTATATATATATATATAACCAATAATCCGTATAACTCAAAGAAGAGAAATTGCATTTGTAGACTCATATTAAAGTTACCGAAATAATATATATATAATCTAAACATAATTTAGATTTGAAACAAATTCTTAAAGAAATCCAAGAAAAGTTTCAAATAACGACTAAAAAAAGGTGGGCGTAGTTTTGCTTTGACTTTGCAATATACTATCTTACACGACTCTTTTTAAAATTCGGTACATAGATCTTAAACAAGCATAAGTAGAATAAGTAGATATGAGAGTAATATTTAACCGAAACCTTAAATTTAGCGTACTCAAGTTATGACATTTAAATCATACCAAAGCTGCTTGTTAGTATATCTACTTTTCTTACAAATGAATCTAATTTAGTATAATTAGTATTAAAAAATAATCATAATAAACAAAGCAGTTAATTCAAATCACTTGCTTGAACCAGTAAGCAACATACTCGAAACATTATTTTTTGTATATCTATGTAAATAAAATATTACTTTTGTCTGCATTTTGCATGTAGTAAAACATTATGCATTAAGGAATCTGAAACTGAGCTCATAAATATAAATTACCGTCAGTCAGACTTTATTTCACTAGTACCATAATCGAACCGACTTCGATGAATCTTTATATCGTTGTTATATATAGCTGTAAGTAAATATTTTATAAATACGTAACTGTCATTCACCATATAAAGTAAAAACGCTTAGCCTTACATAAATGAATTTTATTGCTTTGCTCTCTTTGTAGATTAACGAAAGAAGGGGGTTTGCCTGAAGCGAGAAATAGCTTAAAAATCTACCTATTGGAAAACTCATTCAGTCTTATTTACTTTTAATGCCAAGTTAACGGAAACTTCGTTGTGAAGTGTAGGCGAAATATAATCATATAAACAAAGAAAAAGTAATCAATAGTTTACACTACTGTAAAAAATTAGTGCCAAAAGATAATCCTAACATAAACATTTGTTTTTTCCGTATTGTGCATCGGTTTCCGATGATGGATGAGAACAAGGACTTTTATTCTTGCAAATAATAATGAGATTGAACGAAAAATGTCCCTGAAACTCAATTGGTCTCACAAGAATTTGAATAATAATGATATGCTAAATAATGATAGTATGCATAATTTCTCCAGTAATACGACTGAAACGGATCCTTGAAAACCAAAACGAACGATAACCATATGGTTAATTGTAAATCCAATTAGTTCGTATTCGATATTCAAAAGTAAAGAAAAACAGACTGTATGGAGAATATTAATAGTTTAATAACCAAAAAATTGTTAAGTGGAGTCACTTCTCTATTTGTTGATTTGATCCAGTAAAACGAACTCCAAAGTCAGGGATGTCTTTCAAATTTACTTTTAATAAATTTGTTTCTGCTAAATCTCTAGGAGTTTCTGAATGGTACTTCAGTAAAGGTATTATTTTAAAATCGCTGATAACATTACCACAAAACAAAGTGGTTAAGCTATGTTTCATAGGCTTATGGCCAGGAAGTGTATTTTCCTTCTCTGTAATGACTATCTTTTTTGGTTTTCTCTGCTAAAAAAGCCAGTGTCATCACAGTTGAATATTTTTTGGGGGATGGACGCACTTCTTCAATTGTTTGAATCTTTGTCTTGCACATTCACGCTTCTAGCCAGATTATCTTCCTAGATTATTTCCCTTTTCGCTTCAACTGAACTTACAGCCAGTGACTGCTTTCTGCAATCTTGTTTCCGCTGTCATACATTCGAATAATTTCTTTCTTCCATTCAATTGCGTTTTTGGCCTTCTTCGGAAGGATTCTGGCTTTAGACGTTTTCATTGGTCCCAAGTTGAATCTATAAGTAATAACCTTACTTATCGTGTATGAATTACGTACGATAAGTACAGTTTTAACTGATTAATCGCAAAATAAACACATTTTACCCAACACTAAATAAGCAGTACATAATTACTTACATAGGATTCACTCACAATAAGTAAGAAAACCATCAGAAACTTGAGAAGAAATTTGTTTAACTAAACACGAAGGATGATTCTCACAGAATGAGATTAAAATGTGGCAGAAGAACAGAAGTAAGTATGTCAATGTCAATGGATCGGGCGACGAAATGCAAGACAACTAACAAAAACTAAGACAACTTTTTTCTCCCAAAAATCGACGTTAACCTAAGTCAACGAAAACCGAGGTTTGACTGTAATCCTTTATCCTTTTCGTTCGTAGTGATACGTATATTTAAGTGCTCAATAAATTTCAGGTCTGTGGAAGCGATCCTTTACATGTTGAGTTTATTACCTCCATTGGCGTCTTATCAGAGTTTATACGCCTCAACAGAGACCCAGTGTCAGCTCTAATTGACTCGAGACGCCTCTAGGTCACATCCGGCCTGATAAATCAGCCGCTGTCTTTCAGATAATTTACAACTCTTGCTGTGAACATGCTCGCTCGCACTCGTGTGAAGATGCTAAGGAAAATTTCTATAAGCTTTACATTCTTCATTGCATTCCAGCTTACTAAATTATTAAATATATTGCACTACAACCAGTGTACCTCATAGTAATGTTTACTTGATCTCACCGCTTTCAATGTGTAGCCTTTCTTCACTGCCTCTTTCACAAATTTAGAACACGAAGAGTAGCATTTTCAAATTGTTCTCCAACTTTATCTTCCAGTGATTTATATCGAAACGAATATTCAAAACCTAAGGCTCTTCAACTACGATATAATTTTAGCGTTTGGTTACCTAGTACTTAATATATAACGTTAAATTGAACAGCTCCTTGAGAAAATGTCTGCGATGTTGGATGGTATCGTTGAGACATAGTGTAACGCTTGCTTACCCGCTCCCTGGGATCAGTTTACACGAATGCTGGCCCGGGCGCTACTGCATATGCAGAATTAATATATATGTAAAAACGACAATCCCGATCAGAATGTTCGTTTGAGAGATCTGATAGCCGTCGAGCGAAGACACATGAATTTCTGAGCCGAGCATGAGACTCTCGGGGGTCTTGGCTGTAATTAATTAATTATTATTCAGTTTGAAAAGTGATGAATTTTCATCTAAATAACTGAAATTTCAACTAACGATAATTGTATAGTTCATGCTTATTCAGAAAATAACTGGCCACGGTTGTTACTTAGAGTCGTCTTGTAAGGTAGTTACGATGTTTTATATAATCAAATTACCTAAATTACTTTATGAATGCTGACCTGTTTTTGATAGCATTACGTTGAATTCTGGGTTTGTCCTGCGAATTTGGTTTATCTTAACCGGTAGAAGAAACAAAGCATTATAAATTATCCTATAATAAAAAAGGTTCTACATTGCAGAACGTTTATCAAACGATGCGTAGTCGGTGGCCTAATCGATCCAAAAAAAATTTCGCTTTGATGTTGAAAATTGGACTATATTGGTCTTCTATAGATTTAGGGCTAACTTACTTGATTTAAACCAAATATTCAAGTTTTATGATGCGTCGTTGACTTATGGTTGAGTCTAGTCGAATCAAAATATGAAATTATGACGTTAGTGTTATTAGCTTATAATGCCCATTTCAGACGGTTGATATAGTTAGGAAATTCGTGTATGTATAAAATGAATAGAAAAAAATCGGTAACTCTCCCATAAGCCAAGTATTCGTATAATATAATAACAAACACGAAACAAAAGAAAGCGTCGTTTATATCCTAAATTTATTTCCAATCACAACACTTTGACATATTTTCACTACCAAAGTAAAACATATAGCTCGTCGATAAGACGGGAGGAAAGGGAAAGCAAATATTTCATTAATAGTAGCACAACTAACTCAATGACACAAAAATTGCTTAAGATTGAAACTCAGCCATAAGCCATGAAGTTGGATTTTAGAAAATCAGAATTGGCAATTTTATCTTGAAAATGCGTTTCAGAATTTAAATTGAAAGAACAATAATAGTTGTGTAATATGTAAGGCCCATGCATTTTAAAAATAATTTGTAATTGCTTTGAATCGATTCAATAAGCCACGTGACGCTGTGACCAAAAATCCTAACTTTACAAATATATATGCTTCAAATAAATAAATATAATTGACAATCTATCAGAAAATTTTTGATTATTGGGAATACGATTACTGTATTACAAATGGAAAAGTATAATAAAACCTCGTTCCCTTCCTAATATGGGACTTCACCATATGAACAGTACTTGGAAAAAAGAAACCTCAATAATCATAGTAATTTAATGGTCTAAAATTTCGTCAACTATTTGTGATATTGATGAATTTTAATATAAACACTCCTAATGTTTTTGTTTCGATTTAATTATCTGTTTGGTTACTACAGTGGGAAAATTGGTATGTAGATACATTCCTTGATACAGGTATTAAACGACCTAATTTAGAGATAATTATCTCGGGACAAGAAATTTTGTAAACTACATAATGCCTTCTGTAGGAGTCAAGTGAATTCTTAACGAAATATATAAGTAAATCTCAAATCTCTTACTTTCAATACGATAATATTAAAATAAGGATCATTAAAACGAAAATAATTACTTAAATGAAATACAGTCAAATAGTCAGATATAAAGATTTAGTTAAAAATTTAAAACAAATAAAAAAGAAAGACGTATCTTCATAATTGGGAACGTCTTCTGCTACATATAATCATTTAAATAAATAATTTATCTTCTGATTTTAAAAAAGGAAACAAGAATAATTCCAAGTGTGCTTCCAGACGCATTCCGTCATAAAACTTTGGTACGTTCTATCATCGAATCTGGTGCTACTGGTAATACCCACAGAAAATACCGAGTATGACAATTTATCGTGGCAGAAGGAAGGTGCGTGCAGAATATACATTGGGTGAGCCACGCATAGGCCTGTAGAAACAATGATATGTGTGGCGGAAGGTAGGGTAAGGATAAAGATTAAAGACAGTATACTTTTGGTTAAGAGAGAGAAATGGAAAGAAAGAGTTAATAATAAGGAGCAAAACGCTGATAAGCCGCTCGTTTGCTGATCAAAAATATATGAATACCAGAATTTTACGTCTTCATTAGATGCGTAATGATAACAGATCTACGAAGACACTTCTATTTTAATATAATTTCGATATCCGACTCTTGTTATCATATTTTACTCTATTTTTACATGTCTCGGTATGCGTATTTTTAAATTACTCTATACAAGTTTTTGTCTTTTTCTACATTTATCCTAGTACAAAGTAAAGTTAGTTAAAAAATCGCTTTATAAGAAATTTCTGTTATTTGTAATACGAATTATCAAAAATTTTTATACTTGTGTTGACGTTATAGTTAATACGCCGAGTATGAAGTTGCTTTCCCTCCAGATTTTCAAGGCATTGTCCCAAAATACACAGCTACCTGAGGAAATGCATGAAATTTCATAAGCTACGTGTTTCGCGTCTCAGATAATTAATCAAGCGCGTATGGAAGCAATTAAACACAAGGCTTACACGCTGAACTTTAGCCAGATATTAATCCTTTGAATCTTACTTCAGATGCGAAATAATGCTAAATATTATAAGTAGATACCGATTAGATTAAACTAGTAATAAGCAAGATAGTTTATGATTGTGGGCATTATCGTTAAGTTGCTTATTAACCTTGTTATATTTAATAAATTAAGGTTCTAAGCAATTTCATTTCATTGGATATTACCAAACCTTAATTTGAATATAACTATGTAAATTCACCAAATTAAATTGGAGTAGATGAGAAGAAAAGCGTTCTGAGTTCCACTTTCAATTCGATTGTATTATTACGCGGACACGCTCACACGTCACGTATTAAAATGACAATTATTTTAATGTAAACTAGCGACTTAGTTCGAGCGAGGCTTGAACATATGGCAGAGATACTCATTTTTTGATCATATTCATTTTCCAGTTCACTACTTTTTTCTTTGAACTCGTAGTATTTGATGAAAGAAATTAATTTTTATTCTTAGACATGACTAAAATACACATTCAGATTTCTTTACCTAAAAATTCACCATTTAAAAAATCAATGCTTCAATTAACCAAAAGTAAGTTAGAAAATTAATTCGACAGTTGACACAGACAAAAAATGAAACCACAGGCTATAAAAGCTTCATACGACATCAGCGCCCAAATCTGTCAGTTTCCGACAATTTTCTACTCCACTCGGCTTTGGCGCGGCATGTTGGTCAATATTTCCGCTAGAAACCAGTCATAGTAGTTTTAGAAATATTTACATTCATATCTTTTGAACTCTTCAAGATATCTAAATGGAACAGAAACAAATATTCAAGTTAAATTTCCTGTTTTAATCCCTAAAACTTTCCTTGAAATCCGTTGAGCTGTTTCTGAACATATTCGATATAAACTTTCACACAAACAGACAAAAATTTTAGTAACAGCCATTAATGTTTAGGCATTTTGTACATATCAGTTTTTACTTATTGGTATAGGTAAGCGTCTTCCCATAAGTGTCTCACAATTAATTTTTCCTTTGATATTCCCAGTGTAATTAGTAGAGAAAGCCAGAAATCCTGACCGCAAAGGCCTACAATTATGGTGATCTAACAGCATTTGAAGAAACTAATAGTAAACAACAACAAGGCTAATATTGACAGGCCTCGGATGAAATACGGCTAGACATAAAATAATACATAACGCGCAGGATATTCGAAAAGTTAAGTAGTTGGCCCTAACACAATACTAGTACAAAAAACTGGAATACGCCAAAATAACCAACATTAGTATGAATGATTGGCGGATGTGTTATCTTTTAGAGAAAATTAGCAGGAAAACAGGCGCAGCTATAAATGATAAAAAGCATTCAGGATCAATAGAAGTAGAGATACTGATTATGAGATTATCGGCAACAATGTTTTACGCCTTAGCGCTGAGTTGGACAGTTTGCTGAATGAATTATATACACACTCAACTCAAGGCACTAATTCAGAGATTTCAATTAATTATTGCGAATAGTCAAGTACGCGTTCACATGTTAGTCTTCAAATTATATGCTTGAAGTTCGACTTTCAAAGGGCTAATCTCCAGTAAGCATGTAGAACAGTGCTTTTTTATGAAGCCGTGCGTGTGATATTTTTCAGATAATGCTAGTTGGTTGGTGCTGCAGACCTGGAGATAGCGAAGCTCTGGGTGATCTTGGCGCGAAATTCATGCACTGTACCAACACAGGTTCTGACCGAAATAAATTAAAGCGATTTTGGTGCTATAATTTCATTTTAAAAAGGGTTAATTTAAAAATTTGCAGAATAAGAGAAGAGAGAACAAGATGGAGAACTTTAATCAATAGATAAATAGTCACGTTTTGAGACATGAGGGTCTTGTATAATTAACACAAGAGGGAAGTGTGAGGGGTGATAACAGAAGAGGGAGGCCAAGGATGGAACAGGCTATATAGATTATGGCGGATGTGAGATGTCGTAGTTACGTAGAAATGAATTGCTTGTATAGAATAGGTTAGCATGGATGGTTGCATCAGACCAGTGCTAAAAACAACAAGATATATTTAATATCTAATAATTGTTATTCATGACTATAAACAGTAAAAATTGTAATACAATTTTATCTTACAATTCAGAGGGTTCTGTAGGACGCTTGTGAAAGGACTGATATTTATTAAAAGGTAATATTAATTTTATAGATTGCATAAATGCCCCTAAATTTCTGTATTAATATTAAAATGGTGCAATTTAAAAAAACGTACATAATAATTCCAATGACTACCTTAACCAAAGAAGAAGATATGAGAAGTTGGGATTTTCGTTAAATACTTTTACCAAATCGAGAGCATAATTTACGACTAGACATCTTTTAAACGCGGATGTTGCAATAATATTAAACAGATATTTATTACTGTTGGAAGAATGTAATTATTGGAATACAGGCTGTCTCGACTTCCAAAGTAAGACAGATGAAGTAAAAAATTGATGACTGACTAATTGAAACAATTTACATCCGTGGTGGCTGCTGTATACTGCAGCACATTAATTAAGTGAGGAAGTATTATTTGTTTCATAGTTTAAAGAACCATTATAATAATAGTATTTTAAAAGTGTGAATTTCTTCTTATAATTTGAAGACTTCCAGTGCGCTCCCTCTCGCTGAAACAAAACATCTGTGCTTATTCATTCTAGCTCACAATCTCTCTCTGGAATGAAAAATGCGCATGCGCAGTACACCGTTACAGCCGCCACGGTAGGTATAAATTCCAACCATTGTGTAACTAGAAATAATATTTTAAAATAGTTTATATTTTAAAACAAAAATAGTATTTGGACCGTTTGTGTAGTAATTAAAAGAAACCACAGTCGAAGGTATTTTAAAGAAAGAAAATATTTATCATCACTCTGCAAAAACTTCCGCAATTATATTGCATAAAATACATCAACTGTGGCTTATTACTATAAATAATTTTTTTACTAATATGTAGAAAGGAAAAAATGCATTCGTGTTTACGAATGGGTGTCAAATTCGTTTTTATATATTTTTTAAATTAGGCATTATTACATGTAGACAGAATTAGAAATTTAGCACATTGAGAGCCACTGAGTATTAATAAAATGTCGCTGTTGTAGCATTGCAATTATATTAAGGCAACTGTCCTCGTAAAAATTATTGTGAGAGGTGATGTAGCACATAACTTTAAAAAACTCAGCCATCCCTGATTCTCATAAAAACGTTTTGAGGCATCTCAAATGGTCATTTTAATTAATATTATCGACATATTTGTGAAAGTAAAAAATGTAATAAAATTATTAGGGAAATTAAAATTTAATGCTTTATTTTTACTTTTTAAATTTCACTCCATTTAAAGGTACAGGTGAAACTACATATTTAAGCATTAATTATTTTCCAAACTATTTAAACCTATATTATGTTTATTAACACCGGCCTGGCAGCATCCAGCTTAACTCAATCCCAACAATGTCGTATGTACACATAATATTCCGAGGGCTATTATAACATAGTGAATAGTTAACTATAAGGCAAATCTGATATTTAATAGATTGTTTCTGAGAGAACACAGTTCGCTATATACTACGAATCTTGAGTAAAATTGAGGATTATGTCAATAAGTGTTAGTAGTGTACTATTCTGGGTTGTTTTCACAGTAGCTAGTGCTCGCCTGCGTGTGGTTTTATTATGCACGAAAATTCCCGACATACCTGTGTTGAATTAAAAATTCCTCGTAGCCAAGCAGCAAAATACAGCCCACACATGTGAAGTGCACGATGCATTGATACACAAAGAGAACGCCCGCTCGCAATTGTCGAAACGGCTACACAGTACAGAAACTTCCCTACCCTACATTAGCCTATGGGCTCATACAATTCAACATTTGTTATTATTATTAATATTATTATTATACTATTATCCAAACTTTCACCTTTATTTCCGTCTTCCCAAAGACAGATATTTTTGTTAAACCCCAAATTCGGGAGAACAAGTGCTCTTCTCCTTAATAGCCGACCATGGAGTATTTTCGAGACGTAAATGAGACATTTAATTTTACTGAAGTGGAGTTGGTTTCGAATATTACTGTTGAACATTTTCAAATAGCCTAATTAAAGTATACGGAGAAGTGATCATTTGAGGAATGAATGTCACCGAGATGGCGTGCGTCAGGCTACCGAAAAAATCTGAATTAATGACATTTCAACAGTATAAATAACAAGAAACTGAGACGAGAAATGAGATGGTACCTCAGTGAAATATTCAAAGCGCTCAGTGAATTAAAATGTATTAGAATACTTAATATTTCTGTGCGCCAGTATTTAAGATAGTGTAGCAGTCAGCGTCACTGCCTCGAATACAGAGGTCCTGGGTTCGAATCCCGACATTGGCACAGATGTTTTTGTTCTTCATGGTTACGGGAACTGTGATAAAGACTGAAGGAGGGTCGATACGCTCACTCCAACTTCAAAAAGTGACGGTCATCAATGGGATGTAGCACCAAGAAGAAAGTAATTATGATAGTATCCAATTAATGTAAACAATTAAGAAGAGTCATAAATTACATAAAAAGGCAAAACCGGTGTTGAGATGTTAATTTAGAGCCAGTGAGCGAATCCCCGTGAGTATATTTCAAAGGATAGTGTAGGAGACTAATGTCGGTAGAATTTCGCACACCAATGCAGCGTCAAATGTTCATGATCGGTGAATTGCTGAATTAAAGACACACAAAAATTTGGCAGAAACAAATTTAAAGAATATTACTCCTCATCAATCGGTTAAAACTAGCGAAATTAAAGTTTAAATATTTAAAGAATAATCATCATGGACGAAGAAGTCTTGTTAGCATTCTAATGAATTGAAGGAGAATGTTCTAGAGCCACCAGCAGCGTGGCGCGAATCACGAAATTTCAGCAGATCGGGGCCACGGAGGATACGTATTTTTAATTCATTTTTAAACTGTCAGTAAAGCATATTAGAGAGTTATCGATTAGCTTGAGAGATGTTGCCAAGTAATTGGTCGACGAGTAGTCATCAGAACATTGTAGCTGCCTTACATTTTGTTAAGGACTTCGTGAATTACAAAATAATTGGAGAAAAATTCATTTTCACCATTAATGCCAGATATCGTGATCTTTTAGGTAGTTTGAAATGGTATATTGTTTTTGTGTTAGTCTGTCCTAAGACTGGTCTGACGCAACCCTCCATGTTAAACTATCTTGCGCAAGCCTTTCCATTTCCACATAACTACCACATCACACATCCCCTCTAATCTGCTCAGCGCATTCAATCCTTGGCTTCCCTCTTCTGTTCTTACCCCACACATTTCCCTCTAATGCTAATTTTACAAAAACCTCATGTTTTAAAACGTGTCATATTAATCTATTCCTTCTCTTGGTCAAAGTCCTCCATATTGTTCACTCTTCCCCAATTTTGTTTAGAACTTCCCAGTTAGTCATTTTTCTGCATCCATCTGATTTTCAGCATTCTCCTATAACACCACATTTCAAAGGTTTCCTGTCCGCAACTCCTATCGTCGACGTTTCGTAGGATTTATGGTTCCCTTAATTTATCGCCAAGAACGCCTGCTCATACGATAAAGGAGAAATGATGTTGTTTCCTTCATTCTGAAACTGCATAGGTATTTCCTTTAGTCCCCACATGCTGCTTATGAAAGTTCACAACGCATTCTCTTGTGAACCATGTTAGTAAATAAAATCTACGATGAAAACAGTGGATCTTCACCACACTTTGGCAAGATCCATTGATAGAAATTCAATCTGCTACGGTAGTCTTATGGTATTAGTGCCTGGACGCGCTGTAGATGAAATGGATACAGCGATTGTTCATGTAGCACCATTAACATGACAGGACCAGGACGCCTTCTGCTGCTGCCAATCGCCGCACACTGGTTTCAGGTCTTTAATCCAGTAAATAAAGTATATTATCTTCCATCTGAGGTGTTTTAACTGACTGAAACCTTCCATTGTTCACCTTGTTGGGTGCTAGAGAACCTGTATCCTAAGAAATGATAACAATCATAAACGTTTTCAACCACTACAGATAATTGTGTAGATCTTTCTTATTTTGATTACTAGCATCTCTCAAAATTTTCGACACATGTTTAACACCCAGATGAGTTCACATAAAAATGATCTGAATGAAATTTTTCGGCTTTCTGTTCTGAATACGAGACTGGATAAATTAATGTTATTTTGAAAATTATTGGTGAGCTATCGTTACCGCACTATTGACTTTAGAAGTACTTTTCTAAATTTCTCTTAACAAATTCGCTCCAATACTCCATGAATTTCGGCACCAATTTGTGAATAAATACAAAAAAAAATCAAATACTACACTTCCGAGAAGAAGTGTCAGTCAAACAAAGGGAGTGAAGGACAAAAGCAGAAAGCGTTTTGACAACGTGATGAAAGTTACAGTGAAACATTCAACCGGCACTCTGATGATGAACACAATGAAATGTTTTCTTTTGCTTGTGCTTATTTCGGTTCATTACTCATAAGATATCTGGTGAAGAAGCAATATTCAATATAGTTAGCGAAATCTATGAAACAAGAAGAATACCAGAAGATTTTAGTAATAACATATTCTATGGCGCTGATAGATGCGAACAGAATAGGACAATTAGCTGAGTATCCCATGCGTGCAAAATATTAACCAAAGTAGTAAATTGGAGGATGGAACGTCAAATAGAATGTGAATTAGGTGAATACTAGATTTTAGGAAAAATGTAGGGACAAGAGATATATTATTCACTTTGCGTCTAATTTTAGAAGGCAAGATAAGAAAAAACAGGTCTACGTTCATGGCATTTGTAGCTTTAGAAAAATCATATGATAATGTAAACTGGAATACACTACCAAGGATTTTTAACAAATCAATAATAAAAAATATCTAAAAGGAAGAGTTTTTCATCATAATCTGTACAGAAAGCTGTCAGAAGTAATTAGAATAGAATGGCAAGAAGAGAAAGCAGAAATCAATTGTAGGGGTGGGGATTAAAATTAAAATGGTAATTAAGAAATATTATGAAATTTATTTAGATACGAAAATTTAACAGGGAAAAAATTAATTAGGGAAATATTTAAAAAGATATTTAAAGTTCGGCGAAGCAATCAGCTCTACTTTATCTCAGGTTCAATACCGTCGGCGATACCCTCCTAAACGTCATGGATTGGAATATTGGCAGCGTACCTTGTTACAGGGTGACGTCGATTGTCCGCCAGCTTCTGTATATGGCGTCGTCTTCTTCGTCACAAGTCGCCCTCCTTCTACATATGCGTCCAGGACCAAGCATCGTTCCCGATCGTTTGCTCCAGGTTCTCAGAGCCGAATCCCTGTCAACACAGTCTCACTGCTGTGTCCAAAACCTCTAAATCGATCTTTTTCAATCGATTTATCTTGAATCACTAAACCCCATTGGCCGAGGCAGCCACGTAGTATTTCAAATGTTGTTTATTTCCTTGAATCTTTCTGCGAAAATAGCGCAGGTCAGATTTGTACTTGATGTGACAGCATTCCATAGGCAATCCTTTGCTAATTTTACGTTACAAATAATAATATAATTATCGCGCTATACAAGCCAAGGATGCAGACTGTCGCCCATGTTCTTTAACGTATATGTTGAACAGACGATGAAGAAAGTTAAAAAGGAATATGGAAAAGGAATCATACTTCAAGGAGAAGTAAAGACCCTAAGGTTTGATATGATATAGTGGCATTAGGGGAGTCAGAAATAGGTTTATAAATAGTGCAACCTGAGGATAAATGAAGGAAAACCATTGTAGTGAGGTGTAGAATGGGAAACAGTACAGAAAAAATAACCAGGAAAATCTTAGCAGAATATGAGACGAGATGTCAATATGGAGGACTTTGACCAAGAGAATGGATAGATTAATATGGGACATGAGGATCTTATAAAATTAGCATTAAAGGGAAGTTTGAGGGGAAGAACAGTAGAGGGAGGCCAAGGATGGAAAAAGCTGAGCAGATTACGGAGAATGTACACACAATAGATCTGCATGGAGAGTTGCATCAAATTAGTCAAAGGGCTGAATACAACATCTTATCACCTTGCTATTTTGGTAACTTTTCAACGACTAATTTCGTTCGTCAATCCAATCCTTTAACAATTCTTGCTAAAAAATTAAAAAAGAAGAATTATAATACATCATTAATTGGGTGAAAAGATACAAATCCATTTCTTTGCTTGTTCTATTTACCGGGAAAGCCTAGAATATTTTTATAATTTAGTTTGTAATAATCTGTGGTGGGTTTATAATCAGGATAAGAGAGCTCTTGTTTTTTTTAAGAAAAAATACAGTTATTATATGGCAGAACTAATCATTAATGATTAACCACGTGGTTATGACAACAAAATTAATTGTCAGTTAGTTATTCTAGATATAAAACACAAGTTGAAATCTTGTCATTGTGTATTCGTGAGATGACCAAGCTAATGAAATTTCACCCCCTCGCATGCTATTCGTAAAAGCGTAAGCTTCGCGCGACCGAGAATATTTGCATAACTCTGGTTGCTTTTATTCCCGGTATTCTGAAGCTGGAGGACGTGACCATGAATTTTAAAATAATCTCTTCCCTACATAATAACAAAAAGCCGGCGAGTAGTCGTGTAGTAACAGAAATAATACTTCCCTTTCACTGTATGTTTCTTTCCACTTTTTACAAAATTTTCATCTCTATTTTCCGTCCCTGGTCAAATAGCATTTATTTTATTCTATTCTGCGAATTTATTGAGCGTTCAGCATTATACTCTTTGATGAATAGTAGTTGCAGATATAGTTCCAGTAAGGAGGCAAATGGTGGTTTTATTTCCATGTACAGATATTCAAAGCAATTTATATCCACAAAAATAATATATTTAGCTGTAGTAGAGGCAACCTGCATACACTTTTCGAAATTCTAACGCACGTATGCCAAAAAACCTTCCCAGAGAGTTGATATATTATACTAGCTAACCCCCGTGACTTCGTTAGAGCCGAAATAGTTCTTTTAATTATGCCCTAAAAACGAAAGAACAGGTACAGAATTCTGATAAAATTCATTTCACTTAATATTTAAAAAGTACGGTATCTTCTATTTACTATCGCTTTAGGGCAAACCTTATAAATCGCAGTTGGCTTAGAACAGGTCTCACTATCTTACGTTTCCGAGCCAATGCAATGAGCAATTCGCTCGGCAATGTAATTGATTCATAAATATTTATATAAATATATTACGAACTCTTCAACGTATCGAAAGGTAACAAAAACATAATTTAAAATTACTGTTTCAATACCTGAAATTTTCATTAAAATCCGTTAAGCCATATCCACGTAGAATTAATGAATATTATATATATATATACTAATATCATTATATAAGTGAAATATGTCTAAGTTAAATTACCTTTTTATAAACCCTCAAATTTTCTTTGAAATCCGTTCATTATTTCGAAGCCTATTCGAGACAAACATACGGACAGACTGACACTTCAATTTTATTAATTGATATATATATATATACCAATTAATAAAATTGAATTTAACTTAAGAATTTCTGAATTATGTTATTACACAAAAAAGGTTTTAAATTTATGTAATGAATAAGTTCTGGTTTATTTGACGAAATGACTTTTATTCAAATCATAAAACTCGCCCATCAACGAATATGATTATATCACAAAAATGTATTAAATTCTTTAGATTTCATTAAACCATTATTAGGAAATACTCCGCCTAGAAAATTTCTGAGATTATTGTTTAACACAGCATTGTACAGATCTTCAGAAACTAAATCATTTAATCAAGAGTTGTTTATAGTGGAGAAAAAATAATGTAATTTTGTTGACTTAATTTACGACTAGGCCTATATTGACCGTAAATAATAAATCCTTTCAAATTCTTGTAATACCTTTTTTGGTGGGGGAAGGGTGGTAGGGGGAATTTAATATGTAATTATCCTACGGTTCTGCGCTATTAATTATAATACTAGTTTTTATTTTGCTAAGCATATAAATTATATTCGAGGATTTAATATAGATTTAAATAATTAGAGTTATATTAGTATATATATATATATATATATATGTATACATAATTTGTTAACAAAATAATTCATGTACCTGTAAATGGAACATATTAAAAAGAACAAATCAAAATGTTGTTTTAATCTTATCTGATTGCGAGGGATCCAGTTTGGAACAGTTGAAAATTCAAAGAGAATGGGTAGAATGACACGCTTTGAACTTGGCTAAAAGAGGTAATAGTTTTTGTCCTTACAGAAAGTATCAACCGTTGGGATGAACCAGAGCCGCATCAGAAGTCTATGAAAATCAGATAGGTGGATAGAATCACAAACGAGGAAGTTCTAAACAGAATAAGGGAAAAGCGAACAATATGGAGGACGTTGACTAAGAGAAGAGATAGATTAATAGGCCACGTTTTAAGACACGAAGGTCTTGTAAAATTAGCATTAGAGGGAAGTGTGTGGGGTAAGAACAGAAGAGAGAGAGGCGAAGGATGGAATACGATAAGCAGTTTAGGAAGGATGTGGGTTATTCCAGTTATAAGGAAATGAAAAGGCTTGCGCAAGATAGGTTAGCATGGGGTTACAACAGACCAGTCTTAGGACTAAATACCACAACAACACAACCGAATTTAGGCGTGTAGATGCCGCATTTTTTTACTAAACGTGTACGGGAAAATAAGTTCCAGCTTGAGCACCGAATTTTTAAATTACATACAGTAAACACTTTTTAACGTATAATATTCTACTTCTATAAAAGATAATTTTCTACATACAACGTATTACATTCGAACGTCATTTAAATAGTTCCGGGTCATTCAACATCGCCTGGCAGTTTCTCACTCTCATTGCGCCTGTCAGATGATTCGCAGAAGAACAGGAAAAATTGTAGTCAACAAATGCTCTACAATTTTCCTTAAACTTGTTAACTCCGGAGTAAATGCAGCTTTACTACTTTGAGTCTACAGTTGGTCGTTTGATTACAGGAAATACTGAAAAGGATACCAGCACATGACCCCGTGTGTGCCATTCGGCTTTACGGAGTGAATGCGCATTTATGGCGTATAGAGCCCCGGAGGACCCCTCTTCTAAGGTGCTCGTGCATCTGTTGAAACCCGGCCGAGTGGAGTTAACCAGGGATTGCTCCAAGGCACTTCTCCACCCGACCGGCTCGCGAGGTGCGGATTATGTTGCTCAAGTTGCGTACGGCTCCCAAGCCCGAATTTTTGACCTGTCGGAAATGCACTCCACCCGCAATGGTGAAATAGCCCTCGGCATGATCAACGTGTCTACAAAATGCATTGATTTCTGGTCTACTAGTTACTATCTGTGGGCACGCATTTGCTTGTTTGGTTCCGACTTTCTTCATTATAGTTTCTTATTATGAGGGATGTGAGACCAATTGACGATTTGGCTCCTTACAAACTTATAAAATTCCGAACCAAAGCCGGATTAGCGTATAAGTTGTACAAGCTATAGATTAGGGCCCCCACCTTGATGGAGACCCCAATCCCATACTAAAACAGTTATATGTATACTTTAATGAAGTATAACATTATTTGTCCGATATTTAAAAGCTACATAAGAGATTCGTGAGGAAGTCAGTGCTTTACGTCAATCGTATCCTGAAGATGTGGATGTGAATCTTGTAAATCTTGTAGCGAAGTTAATGGATCACCAGGTCATCATCAAGATCTTTATAGGGTAATATTAAACGATCGTGTCCAATCCGCGTTCTATAATGTGCAAGCAATTTTCAGTCTTAGTAGGACGGTTGCAAATTCCTCTGGAGAAGGATGTTTATTTCAGCTGAAGGGAATAAAAAATGCAGCTTATCATTTGAAGATGTCATCCATGACTTTGGTCAGGCAAAGGCAAGAAAAAAACGCTTGTTGATAAAACCTCGAAGTATCACTCCGCATTATAAAATATAGTAACATTTTAATATATTTGCAATAAAAATAAAGATTATAAGTTTATTATAAATTTTGAACCCAGTAGAAAGCTTAGATAATATTTTTGCAAAATTCAGCAATAAATATTAATTTTTTTATGAATCTTAAAAAATAAAATAGCTGCAAACGTTGTTTGTTTCAGAAATACAGGTTACCTGTGGGTTATCCGCTTTGATGACTATCCCCCATAATAGCATACGAAGGGAGAAAAAAGAGGGGATGTGGAAGGTGCAGCAAGGTAGCCAAAGAAGAATGTGCAAATGTCATGAAATAACGGTATAGGAGTTTAATTTCTTTACTCTATAAGTCTACAAATTAACCTGTACATTCCATAGTTTCAGTGGGCGGATTGCGGAGGACGAAGATATTTACGGCAATAACACGAAATCGTCCATGATCCCTGACCGTTCCAGAGTTATGTACCGGGCTATTTTAAATAAAAACCCGGGTAACGCGGGCATCGAGATAGCAAAATATAAAGATTCTTGGCGTTGTATCATAAAAAATTTTTGTTTAGAATAACATTCTACAGAAGTGGGTTTTTTTTGATAAATTTACCTCCGGAACGTGTTTATAAAATAACGTTTGTTTCTTTTTGACAGAGTTGGCACTACTAAGTAGTTATGAATAAAAATGCTTTTGAGTTAATGATTTATTATTTTTCTACAAATATAATACTAAATTGTATTGTTGTATAACACTTTTCGTATCTAAAAATCATGTTTGTTACCAACATGGAATATCTGGGTTTAATTAGGGACATACATTTCAAATAGCTTAGGGCCTTGTCAAGTCTAAATACGGCCTTTTTCCGTACATTTTTGTAAAACATTTTTGGCTTTAATCTTTTATCACTGTTCCGCTTACATAATTTTGATCCTTAAAGAGTTTATACCCAGCCAAACGTCTTACAGACATAAAATATTCTTTGAAATGCAATTCACGAGCTTTTTGTCTAAAGTAATTCAAATGACCTTTTACAACACGACCTCCGAGATTCTTTTAAACTTTTTCCCGTACATATTTTAAATTGTAGGACATAACATGAAGAATCAGACCTTCTTCTGACCTTGTAGCCTCGTTCTGTATGTTTGGCTGGCATATACTGTTGCAAAGATGATCTTCCCTTAAAGTGAATCCGAGATTCATCTATTGATTATTCTATAGAGAACGTAGAGAGGTCTAAATAGGTGGTTGCAACGTGAGAGCATCACGCCGAAAATTACAGAGCTTCAAAGTGATGATCGCACGAGGAAAACACTACGTCGCAACGAATAAAGAACGACTAATACAAGATTTTAACATTCTATGAAATATCAAGCGTACGGCTATTTCGAAAATAATGTAAATAAAATTATGCTTCTTATATAATCCAAGAAGTTTGAATCTAAGTATTTAATCACAAAGAACTATGTGAACGCTATCACAATAATCCATTATGAATTTCAACTCATTCTCTCACTTTGTGAATGCACCAAAGTATTTCCCGCGTAGTCAAATTAAATATTTGTCGTAGGATAGGATTCTCTTATTTTCTAAATATGGGACGAGAAGTATTAGGATTTGTTATTAATTCTACATTTCAGCATATGCGCAGTGGAAGAAATTTACACGACGTAAAGGCATATGTGTATATCTGAATTTACGTGTATGTAAGATAAGTATATATTCTCAGACATACTTACGTAAAATACGTAATACTTTTTTACATTAAAATCAAACCACTATTTTATTACTAATAACACATCCCTGGCACTTTACTTGCGCGGCCTAAACTAATATATTAACACTTATTTGATTGTATGTCTAATCTCTTCCCTAAATTGTACGTGAGTAGGCTATATGAGTCCCAATAACACCATATTCGATTATAGGACGTACTAAGGTTTCGTAGGCTTATTCTTTTGATTTTCAGCTCCCCATTTTTAAAAATTATAATAATAAAATGCGGAGAGTTCCAAGATTTTTCGAAAGCGTATTTGTTTGCTCCTCCCGTCCTAAGTTTGAACTTAGAGAGATCCTCAGGTATTTGGAGGAGGTATTTTCTCCCCTTCAATACTGTCGTCTAGCACTATTTCAGCCCGTCGTTTATTGAAGCAAATTTTATAGAAGGGTGCCTTTTCAAAGTTCTCACTTGCCGAGGCACCTTCATCTCTTTTCGGAAGTATATATATACTGCCATCGAAGACCTTGGGCATATGGTAAGAATTATCCGCTGATCTTATTGGATCAGTCGTCCACCTGCCTCTTAAAACTGGAGCATAGTCCGACCTACCTGATACAGGTTTTTAGGATTTTCCCTGCATCTCTGTAGGTGAAGCACCAGGTAGGATCTTTAAACTGTAGCCCAGAGACCCTAGTCGGGTCTAGGACGTCTCGGCGCCGCCAGTTCGACGCGGCCGATTGAGCGCAGCCAATTCGGCGCAACGACAATTGGGCGCAGCCGTATCGGCGCAGGCCAGTTAGAAGCGAGGTTGGGCGCGGGAACATTACGTGAAGATAAACGACAATATCGTGGACATTTGTTTCAAACAAGTTATTTTATACAAATACGCATCTGATATTAATATTAACAAATTGTAAAAACAGCCTATATTTCAGAAAAAAAGGTGATATAAACTTTGTTAACAGTAGTTCGTACACTACCTTTCAATTCTAAATTTTAGAACTACATCTCATCTTCTATGATAATAACAAAAATTGAAATAAATATTTACAATATAATATGTATAATACAGTTATGTTATAAAATGAATTTTTTTTCACGAAAACAAGAAATTTAAGTTGATAAAAATTTTGTTGTGCATGTCGCACACGCAACGATACTGAGATAACAGTTACAAAGAATAACTCGTAAACGTATTGTTAGTTTTAGAATTACAATGGAATACTTGAACAATGAGTTAATTCTGTTTAGATTAAGTAAATACTTACTTAATATTATCATAACAAGGTGTGCAATCTTATTACTACCAAATGTACAGTTTTAATAATCCTGATGTAGTCTTTACTGAATCTGCCGAACGAACATGACTATAAAGATGAAAGGTTATTATCAGACAAATAAATACAAAACATTTGCAATAAAAATCGAATCCATTACTTTTATTATTGATCAATTAGAAATTAATTTACACTTAAAGAAGAAAAGAAGAAAATCACGTGGACAGTAGCACATTTAACCCCTAGTTTTTAACTTTTGATAATATTTCCAGAACCTATGCTCTAGCTAAAATACATAAACCTAATTTATCTTTCAGAATTATCGTTTCTTCTACTAGCAGCCCTCTTTATAACATTTCTATATTTTTATATAATCTCTTCATTTAAGGTCTTAACGAGGAAAATAATTTTTCAGTCAAAACGTCTTTTAAGTTTTTTGACCATTTAAACGTCTCTAATGATCATGTCTTATTATCATTAGAAGCAGTGTTCGTGTTTAAATTTTACCCCATGCATCAATTATATCAAGTTTTAAAAATAGATGGGATAACTACTTTTCCGAATTGACAAAAATTCTTATCTTAATAAATGTAATTATAAATTCCACTTATTTTTCGTTCAATAACATTTACTATCACGAAATCATTGGTTCTACCTTGGGAATTTTTCTTTGTCGTTTTTTCGCGCAAATTATGAGAAATTTGGAAGCCTTATGTATTATATCTTTAGATTTAAAACCACTGAGATATTTCAAGTATGATGCCTTTTTTGTATCATCAGATTCCACATAAACCATTTTCTCAATACTTTTAATAATAACAACCCTGAAAGAAACTTAACAATTGAAATTGAAAAAGATCTCTGTCAATTTTATTGATGGTTAAGTTATTGTTTCTATCAATAAGATAGTTACCAATTGCTACCAAAAGATCTACTTACTCAGGAATAATTCTTAATTACATGTCAAATCAGTCATTATTCCATAAGATACTATGGTTTATAACTTAGTAAATAAGGACGTCAAATTATATCGTCAGCGCTATCATAAATTTAATCTGGGAAAAATATAAACAGTATTCTTCTTAATACTTATCATTTGCATTTCATTTAGAAATACATTAAAATTATGTTGACTAAGATTAATATGAAATTAATAATTTACCCGTAACATTACACGGTAAGAAATTTATATACATACACACAAACACACACACATATATACAGCTCTCCCCATTTAAAAAAATAATAACTTAAAGACTTATGACTTAATGAATTATGATAACCGAATTACCTTAAATTTTTTAAATAATTTAAGCTATGTTAAAATATTAAAAATAAAATTAATAATTTCGGTAAACATAGAGCTATATACCAAATTAACTGTTTAGACTGTAATTACAGTTATATTGATCAAACAATACGCACATTAAATATCCGCATTAATGGAACTTGAAAAAAATATAATTCAATGTAAAAAATTATTCAGTTTTGTGGAAGCATATATATTGAAACAACTATAAAATATGTAAAAAATATTATAATTTCAGATGTAAAATATAATATTTATTTTAGACTGATGAGTGAGGTGCATCAGATCAAAACAATTCGGCTATTATTAAAATTATTCAAAAAAGACAAGTAATTGAAATAAATTTAAATCGCTACTTTTATAAAATTTCTGTTTCACTCATGGATAAATATTTCGATTATTATTCTGAACACAACAAAACTCTCATGAGATATTGTTACTAATTGTACAATGAATAAATAATTTGGCATCTCCAAATATTAATGAAAAGTACAGCTGATTTGTCATAATAACGTAGCCTAATTTTTAATTAAATTAACTTACGACGCTTCGTCCATTTTTGTGGAATTCATCATGTAAATTATAATTGGAAAACATATATTTAAATGCATGCTCCGTCCAGCGAAGCTTACAACCTGATGGTCGTAAATGTATTTAATACATATTAACTTTTTGCTGACGAAATGGCTGTTTCTGTTATTTCTGCCTCTTCGCTTGTGCGACATGCATTTTCATCCGTTTTAATTCCTTGATTCCGTGAGTATATTTTCATTTTATAAGAAAATTGTATTATATATAATTTATTGTAAATAATTATTTTATATTTTTAGTTTTATTCACTTTAGATAAGTTTCCAAATTTAGGAACGAAACGCCGTGTACGAACTGCTGTTATTAAACATTATCTTAAATTTTTCTTACTTTTAACTTGTTTTACTATTAACGATTTACAAACTCTCGGGTTTTGCAACTGATGATATAAGTCTTTAGGAATATATTTTAAAATGTTGATAAATATTAAATTATGTGCCTTGTAATGTTAAGTGAGTTTCGCGCCGACCCGCTGCTTTATATCTAGTAATGTCTTAGTCTCTTTTATTGTCTTACATTAAAAGTATTAAGGAATACATTTTCATAATTTATTTAAATACTAAGTTATGTGTCTGGTAATGTTGAGTGAGTTTCATGCCATACAACCGCTTTACGCCTAGTAATGTTATGCGAGTTTCGCGCCGAACCACCCAATGGTCCCATTCCGACCCTAGTCAAGCCATGGCAAGCTACCTTCCACATCCTTTCTTTTCAATTTCCGTCCTATGCTATTAAACGGGAGTGACCTGTTTCAGTGTCACTTCATGTAGCACGTTAACCAAAAAATGTCACATTTGAAGAGGAAAAATTGTTATACGGACAGCTTCACTCCCTTGCGTTCGGTAACCGGGGTTGTACAGTATTTAGAAAATTTATTTTGTGATCATAATCTTTCATTCGTTTCAGAAATTCTTTTCTTGAATTTCCTGAAAAAAAAATAGACAGAATTTGTTCTTTCAAAGAGATACTGTAATTTCGTATTACACACGAATGCAATACACTTGACTTTATGTATTTTTACTTATGTATTGAATTCATTATTTAATTTTCACTGAAAATTTTGTAGGTAAAGCTAAAGTAAACTAATTTGTAATAAATTGTGAAGTGGAATCAATTTAAGTTCGTACAATTTATAATTTTAAAAATCTCTTTACGATTAGATTGTGTAAGGTAACATTAATTTTTTGCTGTGAAATATAAATAATATAATTAATATAGAATACATACTATTCAATAATGTAATATCACATATATTATATGTATAAATTATAAAATAAAAAATACATATACATTTTTTCAAAAAGCCCAATTTTTCCCTGGGTAAATTGGGATTTTCATTGAGAGAACTAATAAAAATTCTTGGGTTCTTTTTTTAAAAGAAATACTGATACAAAGTTTTCTTAGACGTAGATTGAGGCGAAATTTATTTTCGATACTAATTTTAATAGATTCTTTCTGCAGAATTAATGTAATCAACTCGTTTTTTTATTTTTCTGCGTTCTGGACGATTTTAGTCCTTAACTGAAATGTGAGATATTCCTCTTTAGTAATATACAAAGCAACTGTTTCTGTCTAAAACGTCCTAAGAGTGTTATTGTTATTTTTGTTTTTTCGAAACTGTGATTGGTTAATTGAGACACGGTTCTGCGTTTCATTGATGCGTTGTTGTAAGCAAACTTGGTGGTAAAGTGAGGCATAGTTGGCACTGTTACAGCTGAGACAAGTCACAGCAGCTGCGGCGCACTTCTCATAGCACAGATTCCAGACTGCAAAGCTCGAGAGCCTGGAATTCCGGAGCACCACAATGCTACGTTCACGTTTGCAAATAAATAACATCGTCATTTGTTTAAGGAAACTCAAAACTCCATCTCAGTCTGTTGGCGTAATGGACCTATTAATTATCAAAGCGAAAACAGATTTTCAATGATTAGCTCTTGCGATGTTGACGAGTCAGTGGAAATTAAAGGAAGCGTTCTTAGGTAATCCATCCCTTTTGATTGAATCTTAGTAGTTTACTGAGGTAGTCTCGAAAGTAGTGTAGTCACTATTTTCATCTGCAGCTTTCATCAGTATAATAATTTCATAATTTCACTTAACAGGAAACTTTATGGAAACATCAGAAACGTGTTTTGCTATTGAATAATATTCACGATTTTCGTGCAAAGTAACTAATAAAATAATATAGTAAGTAAATCTTAATTTCTCTTTCTTATTTTCTGAGGAAATAATTACGAACTATAAATTTCGTTGTTTACGGGAATTCTTTACTATAGAACATTTAAATGATTTAGCTTGCGTAATTTCTTGTGATCTAAGAATTCTATTTCAGCAATGAATTCAAATTAATGAAAACTTGCGCAACATTTTTCGTAGTTAATACTCGACAGTTAAAAACTTCGCTTTTTGGCAACCATATTCTGCTGTGTCGATAATTGAAAACATATTTTGAATTAATTAAAATATTGATGATAAATATCTCATCCGAATCGATAAATTTAAAATCGTTTTAGTATCAGGGTCTAGTATCGCTCATAAATAATAGTGGTAAACTTGATCATTTGTTTTCTCATGTACCTAATTATGATATCCATTACAAAGGATCATACCGGGAACATAAACGTAACGGATATGAGTGACTATTGCACTGATCCAAAATATTTGATGGCACTTCAATATGAAGCTTGCTAGATTTTCAATTTTTTATTATGGCTATAAACTCTTTTCTCGTAGCCCGTTGAAGGAATAAAAAATTTTAAACTCACGGAGCAGATTTTTGCTGCAGAGCCTTGACATTAACTCTATCTGCTGACTTGCGAAAATTTTCCGAGACGTGCGTAAAATAAAATAATACTTGCACTCCGCGTCCAGATTAGTAATTGATGCCGTTCTTTCTATAGCATTAAAATTCTTTTAACTTAAACCATTTCGTCGCGATACATGTCGCGTAGCCTATTGTGCAAAAAAAATTAAGTGCTTAAATTGTGTTAATAAAACTTGCTAAATATTAAAACCATTCAATTCTTTGAAATCACTAACAGTTTCTATTGAATTAGTCTGTAAAACTTTAAGCAGTTTAAAAATTGTAGCAAGGAATTAATTTCTTAATTTTGTTCAAGAACAGAGTTTTCGCGTGAAAACTTAATTAGTGAACTTCCATTCTCGTACTGTGTATTACGGTTGATGTCATTCACATATCAATGTTTCGATAAATAAATTGATCTCTTCATGAAAAGATATATAAATAATGAAAATATGTACGGGAAAGAGAAAATCAGCTACTTTAATTTTTAAATACCTCAGCAAATCAATTTTCTTGCAATTGCAGCAAGTTTTATAGGTTAAACGGAAAGAAAACTATTATTTTAGCGTATTCACTCTTAAGAATGATTTTATTTTGGCACACCGTTGAAAAAAGAAAATCTAGGACCAACTTCAAAGTCTTCTCTATTCAAGAAAATATCATCCAATACTCCATTTTTCACAATTTCACGAAGAAACTGACTGTCCTTATCAGGTTGCGAAATCTACTTTACCGTTATCACTTAAACATGGATTAATTAACTACTTTAAAAGAAGACAATTATATATTTACATTTTTGGAAAAAAAACAAAGGTTTATTTGTATATTTTAGTTTTTCATAAATTGATCACTCAAACTTTAAACACTTCTACGGCTCTAGATTATAAAAACCTGATTTTAATTGTCCCTGCTCTGACCATTTATAGAATAGAATAGTAGCCTGATTTTGAAATTCCATGCTCTTATCGGGCAGCCGAAACACTTTAATCAGGAAAAGAGACAAAAGCCAATCCCCTACAAGTCCCTTTCCCCTGGAGATGGAAGTAGGGAATCCAGTTTGGTAGCAAAAATTTCATTACTTACCTTGTTTTATACGGTTTGGAGTCTTCGAGATATTTCGGCGTCTTCAGATAAAATTTATTCAGGAAATATAATTTTTAGAAAATAAATTTGCAGGATTCATATTATTAAAATCAGCTCTAATCCTTGTGAGTCAGTTAGGGCGTGCTTCAGAATATATCACTCTTGGAAATTATATCTCATTATTGAAGCGAAATCATTTCATTGAATAATTATTTCTTCTTTTCCGGGATTGTAAGCTTCTTGTTATTAATGGAAACTACGTACATATTAAATCGCGGTAATACAGTCAGGCATTTATTCTACATTTTATTCTCTCTACCGCAGTAGAAGAGTTATCGTTTACGTATTAATATGTCTTATTATTTTTATTAATATCTTACGTCCCTCATTGTACTAAAGAGGGCGTAATATTGTTTCATACATTTTAACTGACTTCCCAGTGAAGAGTATTAGAGTGGACGCTGGAATTGTGTTACGCATCCCATTTGTATTGCCACTTCACAGAGGACACCGCAAAGTTCAGTCTCTTGGCAATTGCATAAAGATGACCACAGGAGAGGTCTCTTCTGACACGGTCAGTATTACATTAAAGCACGTCTACTCACTTCACAACATCCTTCACTGTTAAAATTATTAAAAACATTCCTCACTTCAGTTGTTTTAAATTTGTGCATAAACGAGATAAAGATAATCACGGTCGAAGCAACTGCGTAAATAAGTTAAAACGGAGAGGGTGAGATAAAAAGCGTGAACCCAAAATTTCGTACAGTATCGCATATCAGTCTTCAAGTATAGACGGATTCAGATATATTCATTTCAGTTTAATCCTACCTAAACCCAATTTTAAGTAATAAATTTTCTTTACGGTAAATATCTTTCAACTATATTAACAAATTAAAGTATTCAAATTACCCACAATGGAAAAAAAATTAAGTATAATGGCGGACTAACAAAATTAATATTACTTCTAGATTCATAGTACGTTAATATTAGTTTGAACTGGTTGTTGCTTGAAATAATTTCGGAATTGCTTTAAAACAACGGATTTGTGACTGAAATAGAAAATAACGTTAACCTTGCGATTGGATTTTGCGTATAGTTGTTGGCCAAAGGCCAGAGTGCAGCCGCTCCTCGAGACACGCCCGTCTTTGTTCCAGGCTCCGTCCAGGACAACTCTTCCCAGCAATTAACGCGTCAACTAAGAATGCATGCTTTCATTCGGTCAACGTTAATGGAAAACAGACAATAATATCCTCTTTGTAAAATTCAAGAAATTTGTGCTCACTTTCAAATCACAATATAAATACCATTAAATTCAAGGTTAAATTAGATTACCGTCAGGCCCAGATCATAACGTATTTGTAAATTTGAAATAAAATATATTTGTGTGTGTACAGGGTGTAACAAAAGACGATCGTAGAATTTCAGGAAAGAGGAATTGTTGTGGTATTCAGTTCTAAGACTGGTCTGATTCTATCCTCCATGCCAACATATCTTGCGCAAGCCTTTTCATTTCGCATATCTACCAAACTCCAAATACTCCCTAATGTACTTGGCGTATTCTATCCTTCGCCTCCCTCCTCTGTTCTTACCCCACACTCATCCATGTAAGACCCTCATGTCTTCAAAAGGGCCTATTAATCTATCCCTTTTCTTCGTCAACGTTCTCTATACTGTTCGCTCTTCCCCTATTCTGTTTGAAACTTCCTCCTTAGTGATTTTATCCACCTATATGATTTGTAGCATTCTCCTATTGAACTACATTTCAAAGGCTTCTATTCTTTTCCTTTCCCCAACTCCTACGTCCACGTTTTGCACCCATATAACGCCACGCTCCATACGAACATATTTAGCAACGATTTCCTAATATTCACACTTTCATTACCCGTAAGTAAATTCCTCTTTTTCGCGAAAGCCTTCCTTGCCTGTGCTATCCTACTGTTTATGTCTACTATACTTCTAGCATCCTTACTTATTACGCTTCCCAAGTAGCAGAATTCCTTAACTTTCTTCAAAATATCCCTTCCCAATCTAACACCCGTTATTATTCCACTTTTCCCCATACTTCCCTCCATTACCTTTGTTTTCCTGTATTAATCATATTGAAGGCTATTGTGGTTTCCAAGTTTGCTTCCGATTTCTTATCTGGGCATAAAATTGAGCTCCTGGGCACAATTGTTACATGGGAAAATATGTTGTGAACTAAATTTATGATTACCTCATTTCTACGAGTCGATTCTTTTTCTAAACGACTCTTCGGCTCTCCGAATCCCATCCGATTGTATTCTCAAAGTTGAACATTAATAACTTGCATAAGTAACAGAGGAAGGGGTGGGGACAAATATTCGAAAAAATTAATATATGTACTATGTAATAATTCTAAAGAAATTTGTGAAAAATAATTTTGAATTTGTTTTACATGATTGCTAAATTTTGAACGGAAACTTGAGACACAATTTTTACCTAACGAATAATATTTGCTAAAATGTGTACATATAATATATAAACGAAATATGAGATGATACAAATCGAAAATGAAACATACAGTCTCCTGTAGTAAATTAAAACGATAAAATGTTGATTTCCAAACTTATTGGCAAGCAGAGACCATTTGTAGTGGCCTCCTAAATAAGGAAAACGAATTTTAAAAAACGTGCCTGAAAAGCTGTATTAATACACTATTTTCTCCTTTCAATGTGAGAAATTCATTGCTGAATTTTTGCCACCTAGTTCTATTAAGCCCTTCATATGATATGGCAGTTATTAAATCTAGTCAACATTTTAAATGTAAAAAACAACTATATATAATTAATATATTGTGAATTAGAATCACAGAAGAGTTCTCTCAATATATTTATTTTCAGGACGTTTCGGCCATAGCCATTATCAACTGGATCTTTCCTCTTAGCGTCTTCTTTACATATAATATCACACAACCATTGTGCTTGTTGTTGTCTTCCGCAGATCCAGTTGATAATGGCTATGGCCGAAACGTCCTGAAAATAAATGTATTGAGACAACTCTTCTGTGGTTTTTATTCACAATATAGCTAGTCAACATTTTATTATAACTTTTTATTTATATTAGACATCGTATCATTTAAATTTCTGATTACCCTATTAACTGATTTTAATTCATTTTTAGAGTTAAGAAATCGGGTTTCTATTGTTCTCTCCGCCGATTTTAATGTTATTATACTCAGAATCTAGCACAAATCTGTGATTCCTCGCTGTGTTCATTAACTTCAATATTTGTCTCACATCATATTTCTTGTTATTAATAAATAACTTCAATCTTTGTATTACTGGCACGGCTTCGCCATGTCAGTAATTAGTTACAATGACTATCAAAGTGTTAATTGCTGGTCCTTAAATATAACCATTCATTTACAATTAGGTTCTAGATACCCATGACACATTCTCATATTCCTTACTTAGTTATATTTGAAGTGTAATTTACTTAATATATTTCAAATGGTGCATCATTTGAGTATAATATAATAATATATTAAAATTCATATACTATATTTAATGTATAATACGTAATGTAAATTTTACATACAACAATATTTTAAAGTATTATGACAAGTCTTATATTACCTCAACGTTAAAATTAATGGTAACAGGTAACAATGATTCTATATGTCATTTCGTTCTTTGGTAGGTACAAATCTCTTTGAATTTTTGACATGAAGGCAAAGTGGTGATGTAAGAGGGTCTACAGTAAGGCCAATGCTCTCTTACGAACAAGTGCTACAATAATTGATACAGGATGAATCCACGCAGTTCCACTTTATACACATACATTTTTAGACCTGAAATAGTGTAGAATACTATAAAATAGTTGTAAAATTCATGTACCTCTCATTATTTCTTTTAAGAATGGTTTGTTTTAGTGTTATTTGAAATGAAAAAGAGAGAAGGGCTGCTTCAATTGAAGCTCAGCCAAAGACTATGAAAATAAATTAAAAGATAAAAATGTAAAAATGTCTACCGGACCTGGAACCTACCGCTTACTGGGCGGATTCTCTACCACTGAACTAGTCCAGGTCGACCGCCAAATTCAGTGTACATAAACCGACATGAAAGCACTTCCGCTGCATATTGAAGAAGGATAAAGACCGATTGAATCTGTCTAGACATTCATTATTATCTGTCTACATGAAACTCGGTCTACCAGAAATGATGGAATCTGATTAAAATACAATTAGTTTGTATTGTAATATATTACATTCAAGCCAAAGATAGTTCCTATATAAGTTTCATTTTGACAAAAAAAATAATGGTATAAATTTTTCATCAAAACATCATGGTAAGAGGAGTTTGTACACTTATTTGTATCACAAATGTTCAGTAATGTTTATTTCTTTGGAAACAGCCATATTAATATTGCAGGGCGTGGGATATTAGCCATGAGATCGGATGCACTAGATTCATCACTGCTATCCATATTACGTCTCTGCGGGGGTTCGTCATCACTAGGACAAACACTCTTGTCGCAGCACTGTGGAAATTTACCTTTCCTGCTACTTTCCGCTTTGAAGCATCGAAAATTGGTAGGCATTTCTCTACAGCTGTAAATATAAAATATCTATAAGTATTCTTGCACCATTTTATAAGTTACTATAAGAGATGTTTTATTTAGAATAATGTCCACTAGAAACTAATGCCGACATCAAACTTGCCACAAAATAATATTTAACTGCCTTTGTTTGGATATGAATTACAATTTTAAAAAATTAGTATCTAACAAGTATTTTTATATGCTAGATTTGATGGCCCAAAAGTATTAACTCAATGAGAAGTAATAATTTTAACATTTTCAATTCAAACTTGGAAATGTAAATTAAGTTTCTTACATAACATATAAGAATGCAACTCAGTCTAGCATTACATCATTTATGTGTGAAAAATACTTTAAACATTTTTGTATTTTATAGAATCTTAAAAGATAATCCTGTATTAATTTTTACCTACAGTTTTCTTTTTTTATTACTGACAAGCTACATGAAGGTCTCACCCCTTTTATAACATGTTGTGGAGATTCAATATTCCAGACTCATGCCTCAACCAAATTGGGAGGTTGATGCGCGATTGGTCGAAATGAGCATCTCGAACAACCTTTGCATTATATCCAACGTCTGCCATTACGGAACATAACGTCCCTCGCAATTTTTCTTGGCTTATTGGAAGCTCAACAATTTAGTTTCCCTGGTTTAAAAAAAATGGATAGAAGTACCCAAATGAGGAAGTCACTCCTTTTTTGCGTTCTCTTTCTCTTTCATTCTTTATATTTCTCTGTTGGTTATTTAGGTATATGTAGTCGGACAAAAATAACAAAACTTAGGAACTTTTCAGAGAAGAAGTAACACTTTAAATCAAATATCATCTGTAACCGTTATGAAAATGAATTTACAAGTAAGGATAGGACATTCTCGATCGTACCGAGAATCGAACCACCGCTGAGAGAATTCTGGTCACACGCACTCTTTCTTTATTCTTTGTCGATATCTTATCATAGGCTCACCTACATTTTTTAGTGAATCACATTGTCCGCGACGTAATTTCAAGACTTATAGTTCAATTTTATCGATTTCAGATTACGCATTCCAGTTTGAAATAAATTATTTTCTAAAAATAAGGATTCCTAACAATAAGATTTGTGTGAGATGGTGTTATTTAAAATTTAAACCTTAGAAGTAATACTGCAGATTAATTTGGAAAATTTTTTAGTTCTTTCAGCTCTCTAAGAAAATCTTTCACACGTTTAATACGTGTTCAATTTTTTTCGAATAATCGTCTTTGATTCTTCATATCAAGCATACTAAATAATTTTAATGACCATATTATTTAAAATATATAAATCAACAATATTCTGGAAATTTTAAAGGAAAGGTTTTCCATAATTAACTGAGTACTTAATGCAATTCACGGTCGAATTTAAGACAAACACGAGCAAAATATCGTCAGTTTCCATTTATATTATTGTGAAGTACGAATTCTTGTTTCTTTTCGTTGCTATCCTTTCATTCATTTTTGTGAAAGAATTGTGGGCATTATGCCGGTTTATTTATGGAATTCAAGGGAATCAAATCAGTATGACGAAATAAATTCGAACTCCAATTCCTATATTAGAAGCTTACCACTTCTCGACCTCGTCTCATCCAGTAAAAAAAAATCTACATTTGCAACAGTCAAAACAAACTAAGTCGATCAAGCATATTAAAAAATACTGACATCTGAGAATAATTTTCATAATGTTAGTACAAGAAAAGGAAACAACGCAAACTTTCAGCTTATGAAGTTTATTAACGTTGTGACCCTAGGAGATTACGAAAAAACTAGTCAAGACTTTATTTAAATACAATTATTTTCTCAATTATCTATAAAAAGCTAATTTATAATATCTTCTGTGTAATTTTCCAAACTTTGATGTATGTACCATTTTCTTCATCTGAAAGATACATAATCTACTTAGAAGATACCCTCTCCTTACAGTAACTTAATTTTGTTTTGAACAACTTTGCAATTTCTTTATGATTTCAACTAGCATGCAATTAATAAAATCAAAATATGCACATATCAAAGTTTATCGAAAATTCTCACCTATATAATTGACAAAAACCTATTAAATGATAATGATAAAAAATCTTAGCTTTAGTTTTATGGGTTTGTCTTAGTCAAATGTCGATTGATATTTGCCGCGTTTACTTGAAATGTGGGAACAATTTAAGTATTCAAGAAAATCCTTTGTATTTATCCTTTCATGTTTTCGTATTTTAGTTTGAAATATTAAGTTTCAGCTGACAAAATTTGTTAATTTATAGAAGTATATTAGTTTTTAGAAAAGAAGTAACTACTTTGATGTCAAGCGTCCTCTCTGTGGATTATTTGACGAAGTTAAATCCGCACATTTCTGAAGGTTCCTGACATATCGTAACACACACTGCTGGAGGTTACACGAAGTGCTGCGAAAGACTGCCGCTTCGAGGTCCAGTACAATTTTTACAATCGTGGAATATTCCAGAAACAGAAAATTCTCAATACAGACAATACTAGAAACTAAATGTAAATAAAGTAAACAAATAACATATGTCTGCGTTGAGTGGGACTCAAACCCGAGTCCACATTTCTGCAGTACAACAGCTTTCCACCTCTAAGAAGACCGAAAATTTGGAGGAAACGGTGAAAAAGAAATAGTGAACTTAATTGAATACAGTAAATATGCTGACACATTGTATATTTTTTAATTTTTTGATGATGTTATATAATTTATTTGTAGAATAAAAAACTTATGTATGTTTACTTACTAACTCATATTCAGTATTGTACTTCCATTCTGTGGAATACAGGAAAATTTCCTGCAGCCTTCATCAGGTATATATTCACCATCTAAAGGAATAGAAATGTTAAAATCCTCCAGAGTACATTTATTTGGATTATCTGAAACAATTAAAGAAAAATAATTAAAACATAAAGCCAACTTCAATTTGACTGTTATTAAAATCTACTTGCAGAAAAAACGTTTTAAAATAAATAATTCATGCAAAATTTATCTAATTACCTTTCTGCTGTATGTAGAATGAAAATTATCAGACTGTAAGTACTATTTACTTCAGTTTTAGCATATGCATATATAGGTTATATGATGCTTTTGCTCATTTTATTTGCCAAAACTTACTTTAATCACGCAACATAAACGAGGCATCAGTAGGAAATACATCAACAAAATTCATTTCCAATAATTTACATGTTGTACATATAACTAACAGGATATTTAAATGTGCTGGGAAATTAAATGTAAAAAAAGAAAAGAAAAACAACAAATTTAAGCATAAATTTGTCACAGAAAGCATTTCAAATTAGTGTTACAGAATATTACTTTTTAGGAACGATGCATTCGTCCGGGGTAAGTTTAAACCCTTGACTCGTAGTTTCTGAACTTCTGCTCTTACGGTGTCACAACTCTCAGGTTACCCATTCTTCAACCTTTCACGTACGAATTGTAGAAGTTTTTCTTAAATGGCAGAGGAATTCTTCCTTTACGAGTGCGGGAGGTTTTCTTTGGTTAAATTTGTTTTCAAATAATGCCCGTTATTTCTTCTCACCAAATTTGAACGATACAATTAGCTTACTGTCTGCATTTCTGTTAAAACAATTTTTATGATTAATGAATTTATAAATAGTGGAGTTTAAAGTATAAATCCAAATATCAGGTTTTTGTTATCCAGCACTTATAGTATTTTGAAGATCTTTATAGTAAGACATACTACCAACACTAACTTTCAACATAAAAATTTACTGCTAAATTCGTACTATATCATATTTTTAAAGTCTTATTTCGTGAAAAAGAATGCTGTCAATTTATCCACAGGAACCCTAGAAATCCCCGAGTACTGAGGATATAGTGGCATAAACGATTATTATAAAGATGATTATACGAGTTGAAAAAATCCAGTACTTCATTATAAACTGTTTTGAATACTAGACTCCATTGTCCTCTAGCACAAATGTATATATATATAAGCTTTGCATTTTTCTTTCGGCCAATCTCTTTAAGAAATTTTATTTTGATTGATAACTAATTTTGGCGAATTATGTTGTTGTTGAGTTGTCCTACTTCTTTTAAAGTTGTGTACATCGTGATGAATATAAGTGATAACATTTTATATTGAAAATAATTTACACAAAATTCTTTTATAAATTAATCTGTAAATATATCTTTATTCCATGTCAAGTTAGTCCTCTTCACCGGGAGGAGAAACGAAGAAGAGAAAATGAGTCCTTCTCTGTAAATTGACATTAAAATAATTAATGCTGATGTGTTAGTTTTTGTACAAAGCGACAATGAATAACGCAATTATCGGGCCCTGAGATGAGACTAGGCCATTTGATAACTCCGAGTTCCAATAATATTCGATCCAAAGCAATGAACATTTGGTCTTCTTGAGGCTGTATATTTATTTTCAAAAAAATGAGCGTGAAATCTGAGAAAAGTAGATAAATAAAAAATTACGCCTCCGTCGGAGTAAATACAAGTTGAATTGAAATAACCGGAAGCTTTAACTGCACATTAATTGCGTTATTATGAACCTGTTACATTTTTTAGGTAAAATAAACAAAATTAATGTGTGCTTTATAATTTTACTCAGATATTTTATGCAACTGAAAGTTTGAACAACGCTTGTTTCACTTAGACAAATGTGGGATTTAGTTTGTTCATAATACACTGATTATGAGACAAGCAACATTGTTGCTGTAATCTCACCCTAAATCATGAACTTTATAATTGAGGTTCTTCAGTTTCTCTGCGATTCAAAGGAAACCTATTAATATTAGATGGAATTTCTTTCTTTGCACCTTCCTTTTCTCCTCTCAATTAAACTTATATTGACAATTCCGAGAAATTTAATGAAAAAAGCATACTGTTCTTGTGTTGTTAATTCAATTCTTATTATAAGTCAATAATTTGAAAATGTTTCCGTTAACATACGTGCCTGGAAAAATTCGGAGAGTCAGCGTGTCCCAATCTTCTTCAACGTCCGCAAGTATGCTAGTAACTACCAGCAAGAAAATAAACAGTATGGCAGCCATTCGAGTTGTACCTACAACACCAAAGTATATGTAGTTCCTCATTGCTTACTTTAGACATATGAAATATTATTCTCAATTTCACTAGAGTTATTTTACAAGTTATTTTAAAGAAGAAATCATTTTATATATTTCACTGAACTGAAAATCAAGAAAAGAAAGCATAAATGAAAAAAAGGATTAAGACAAGATTTCTGTCACCCATCGCCAACTTATATATAGAACAGACGATGAATAATGTTAAAACTGAATATAGAAAAGGAATCATACTGCAAGGAGAAGAAATAAAAACTCTACGCTTTGACGACGACATTGTAGTATTAGGGGAGTCAGAAGAAGACTTTGAAACCATAATAAATGGCATAAACGTAGTCCAGGAGAGAGAGTTCAATATGAAGATTAATAGAGGAGAAACCAAGGTAATGGAGTGTATAATGGAAAACAGTAGCATAACAAAGGGTGTTCGATTGGGAAGGGATGTTTTGCTAGCGTAAAACTAGGGATCGTAGATGGTAGAAGTACAGTAGACATAATGAGTAGAATAGCATCGAAAGGCTTTCGCGAAAAAAAGGAATTAACTTACAGGCAATATAAGTGTGACTATTAGGAAAATCTATGCTAAAAATGTTCGTATGAATCGTTGACGATAGGAGTTGCAAAAAGGAAAAGAACAGAAGCCTTTGAAATGTGGTGCTATAGTAGAATTCTGAAAGTCTGATGGGTGGATAGAACCACTAACGAGGAAGTTCTAAGCAGAATAGGGGAAGAGCGAACAATATAAAGGACGCTGACCAAGAGAAGGGATAGATCAATAGGCCCTTTTGAAGACATGAGGGTCATACATGGATGAGTGTGGGCTAAGAACAGAGGAGGGAGGTCAAGGATGGAATACGCAAAGTAGATTAGTGAGGATGTGGGATGTGCTACTTATGCGGATATGAAAAGGCTTGCGTAAGATAGGTTAGCATGGAGGGTTGCATCATACAACAACAACTTCACTGAAATAAAAAGTTATGGTTTTCAATTTTTTTACACACAGGGACAATGTCGTGCGACCAGACAAAGAACCAGCTTAATCGGTCCTGTTTAATCAGCTGTTGTAAAAGTTTTCAGCTTGTAAATGCACTTCAGTTAGTTTGAGTGAATCGAATTAAAGTTTTAGTTTGTCAACGTTCACAATTGCTAACGCTTTACTTTACGCCTAGTCAACGTAGCGGAAGGAAAATGGTCATGTTTCATACGTTACTAAGAAAAACCACGGCTTGAAATGTTTTGAAGCGATTAAAAAATGTGCTTTATGTGTGGTGTAAAGAACTCAAAATATTGGAAGCCTGATTGTCAACGCGACTATCGCTGGTGTGACGCAGTACGAAGCAGCCACGTCCTACGAAACACATACTTAGACGCAAAGTTTTTCAGAGTGTACTTATTAAAGCAGATCAGAGGCAGCGCACATACTAAATAATGAGGTATGTTGGTAATTATTTGGACTTAATAAGAGGGAAGATCAATGATTCAGTTAGCTATGTTGTGCTTATTTTATTTTTTTAACTGGTTTCCCAACGTTGCCGAGGCGTTTATTTACACTAGCCCGATAAATTAATTAATTATATAGTAATATCTTTGTAAACACGGGATTTAATAGGAATCGAACCTTCCCTTTTTTTGCCCCTTTAACACCTTGACGGGTACTCCCCGACCTGTGTCAAGACGAGTCAAGAATTGTCCTGATACATTAAATAAGCGTAGTACCTTAAAAGAGTCTAAACACTCAATCTGCATTAACAGAGTGAATTGTAAATTAAAGGAATTAACAATTTTCATTGTTCGTTAACGGTACATTTCAAAACTAATTGGTTTGGCCGGGGATTGAACCGAGGATGTGAATCGCACTGTAATGTTTGAATTCGTAGAGAAGTTAATGAATTAATTAAATTAACAAAAAATAATAATTTACAAAAAATTGATTTAATAAATTTAAAAAACTAATAAAAACTTTAGGGGTAGTTAAAATAGCGCGGCTGGCTCAGTATAGTTAGTTCAAGGTACTCAATGTATTTACAGGGTGATGAAATGTGGACGGTGCTGTGCAGCTGGAATTTCTGTCACACGCATCTTATCTCGATGCAACAGTAATTGACACACCTGATTGATGTAGCGTTTGTACGAATCGACACCCTCGTGGTTGGCAGGTGTCTGCAGGACTACGAATTTGGTGTCGATTCCTCCTTCCTTCCTGTCTGCCGACCAGGGATTAAGGGGCGCGCATGGACCTCTGATGCTCACTGATCTGGATTGATGGCTTCATAGCAACTCACCACTCGTCCACGACACTTCATTCTCTGTTGAATTCACTCCATTCCTCCATGAGTTCTCCTCAACCATTCTACTTTTCTTCATTCGCGTCTGATCCACCACTCACTTTATTCCCACCCATGACTCTCCTCCACTGCTCCTGTCTCCCACTGAAATTGCTTTCTCATTCTTACCATAGGGCGGAGCCTTCGTCACCTGACATCTTCTACTCCAATCAGATTCAAAATAATTTGCGATGGTCAGTCATTACGCCGGAGGGTGAACTGTTCTTGACATTCCAAGGGATTTTGTTCATCACTCGCGGCCCAATTTCACACGCGTAGAAGATTTTCCCCCTCTCTACGGCGCCTAATGTTTATAGAGAGAATCCGCCGTCTCGTTGGACACATTTCCATCCATTAAACATGAAATTATTAAACAATACCCTTATGACAACTGGACTTCGGAAACGCTTGATATTGTTCTTGTATACTAACAAAGAAACTCAAAGAATAAACCCGTTGCTGACTCGTATCATATATTTAACAATAAATATTTCCTTCCACATTTGTCGTACGAGTTTCTCGCAACCCCCCCTCCCCCACTATTGTTTTATCTTGCCGTTTAACAAAATTTTGATGAAATTTGCGTGTTTAAATTTATATAAGGAATGAAAAATAAATGACGAAGTACACATAACTGAGCAGCTTACGTTCGATTTTATTTTTATGGTAGTGAGATTAGTAAGAGTGAGGCTGATTAACCGTGTGAAGAGCCCGAGAGAGGAAAAAACAACCTGCTCCTGGTAAATTGTCTGGCTCACATGGTATATAATTATCCTGTCAACATCTTGGTTGATTTTTCAGGACGTCACGTTTTACGGTTTTGTTTTAATTCCTTAATAAATGTTAATTGCGTACCCATCCCATAATCAAATAAGGTTAATTAATGTACGTTACGATTTGGCACACCAAGAAAGAAAATAGTAACAAAAATACATTTTAAATGTGTATCAATAGTGTTGTTAGTTTTTATATATAAATAAATAAAAAATTTAAAAAATAGTGTTGTTTACAAAACAAATATATTTTTAATTACCTTGAATTTTCGGCATTGAAGGAATGTGCCTCCTGACGACTAGGAAAGAAAATGGGGAAAAAATTATGGGTTGGGAACGCAACGTTGCGCTGCCATATATAACTACTACCCAGGTTTATTATAAACGTCAGTTGTCCATGTATTTTTTACCAACCACATTTCGTAAACTTAATGGTCAGTTTTCATGGTTGTTATGAGTGCTGTCTAGTAATGTAATTTCTCAAACACAGTACAGTGCAATTGTTGGGTAATTTAGTGGACCATTAGAAAAAACTTTTTAAGATGAAAAGTAAACTAATTAGCTTAGGTATTTCTGCATAGGAAATCTCGGCCTCTATTAACTCTATTACCTTTTTCACGTTCAAGTGAAGGTCGACTGGCCGTATTTCGTATTCAGGAGTCTTCGATGCTGCAGCCAGGAGTTGTGTTCGATCCATCAGTCTATCAGGATGACGCCTAATTGTCCCATTACGCTTTCACTCAGGTTGTTCTGCGGGTTGCATGTCGACGTAAACTTGCCATCCATATCATGTCGAGTTAGTTCTTCTACCCAAAGTTTGCTTTTCAATTGCTCCCCGTTTTTGGTAAGAATTCATAAAAGCGTTTCAAATTTGCTAAAATAGTGGAGAGTTAACTTCCCAATGCACCTTTTTCTATTTGCGCATCTAAGCAGCTACAATTTCGTGAACGCGCCCTTCACTATCAAAATTTTATAATTTCCTGACTACCCTTTAGCATCGGTCCATACAAGTCAAGGACCATTTAATTCTTTGGCTTATCGGAAATAATCGGCTGATATTCACAGCTATAAATGAAGTTTCTATGCTTAATCACTTGGCAGATGTGACAAGACTTATGTAATTTCTCAAATACCTGGCTAATGCTCGGTCATCATTTTCACACGTTTATCCACCCAAAAATGCTCATTATGGTCATGATACCATTCAGAAACGGTAATTTTGAGATTTTTAGGAACACTAATAATATATCCTGAATTGTTTTACGAAATAACACATCTTCAAGCGCGATATGCAACTTGATGATATTCATCAGTGTACTCATTGCATAATTTATTACTATTATAATCGCGTGAGGGAGTGAGAATGTGTGTTGTTTCAAAAATAAAATCTGAATTTTTAACAATTCTTTTACGATAAAAAAGACTATGACGAAATTTAAAATCTGAAAAATATTTTGGAAATTGGATTATAAAAATGAGGCGCCTTTGTTTAAAAATTAAGCTCTGAACCTACGAAAAATAGGTGAATCTTTAAACACAGGTCTAAAATGAGTTCTGTTTCATGAAACACTTTTCTACCCAGTTTGCACGTCACAATGTTGTCTTATGGAAAGGTTTCATGAAACAGCGTTTCGTGTTCCTCCAGTGTGCACCGGGCCTTATTGTCAGCCTTGCCACTAAATTATTCATTATTTTCAACTCCCAAGAAACGGACCTTCTCTAAGTCATCAGAAGAGAATATTAATTAGAAGTTAAATTTACTACTCTTTCTTACTGACGAACCATTTCGTTTTCGAAGAAATGAAATACATTTTCAATTATTTCCTACCTATGCGGAGTTTCCGAACGCAACAGCGGGACTCTCGGCTGCAACTACTGGCACGCAGAGAGACAGAAATAACTCCAGCAATAAACTGCTCATAAAATTAAATCACATCATATCTGTTTATAATGCCACACTACCATTTCAATTATTTCTACGAAATGCTCGACAGCAGTTTTCTTTTACTGGCTCATGGAGTGAAGATGTCGTCAGAATTGTGATAACAAATAATAAAATTCATGAACACATCCTTAAAAATTCCTAAAGAGAAAAGACATCTCAAGGACTGGATCGCGTCTAATGTTTTGAGATGGAAATTATATAATTGCAAACCTACAAAACTACAGAAAGTCGCTTAGAAGAGTCGGTTACCTTGTTCATTTGCTGATTATTTCCAAATGAAAAATGCAATTATTCCAATACATTTAGTGTATTTTTGATTCAGTCTTTGATTTTATTAAGTATCCGTCTCACTACTGAACACTCGAAAGATAATCGTGAAGCAGTAACTAAGATAACCTTTTAAAAAATAGACAAATATGTACAAAGTTTTCAGCGACTATTGAAAACGTAACTATTCATTTTTATAATAATTTTCATTAAAGATTATTATCTCCATTATCTTAAATTATTAACGAAAAAGAATTTATGTATCAAGATTTAAATATTAATGAAACAAAATTATTTAAGAACGAGTTTTAAACACATTCTTTTTAGAGAAGTGGTTGTGCTCCTGTGTGTTTTGCAAGCAATAGAATCAGACATTAAATATAAATAGTCTACGAGGATTACAACACGGTTTTCAATAAGAGCGTGTCGTTGTCGAAATTGTGAAATTATTATTTTATTTTTAAGACCCAAGTATCCCCTTTCAGATAAAAAAGAATTTCGTTTATACCTCACACACATCTTGTTTTATTCCATTTCAATATTTCAACAACGACCCACCCTTATTGAAAACCCCTATATTATTAATTCCCTTTGGTACAGCGCAATCATATTTAAACCTTATTGATACAGCTTTATTACTATCACACCCGAAGTACCAAAATGATAATGACCAAAATGAAAAAAATATTTTTATTAAAATTCTTACTTTTTAATTTTTATTAGTAAACATATCTCAAAAAGACTTAGTAACCATAAATGTCGCACTGAATCTACAATGAAAATTAAAAAAATAAGGTAAAAAAATAGTAAAACAAACTAAAATATTATTTTTTATGGCAAAATTAGTGACCAATTAACAAATTTGAAATTTAAGGTCATTTTTAAAATTATATAATATATTAAAACTTTTGTTTTATTTATAGTATTTTTAGTTTCCAAATTTTCACGTTGTCTAGTTTCATTCTTTTATAAAATATAAATTTTTAAATTCTCACTTTTACACGTTGTTAGATTTAATGGTCAAAATTACCTTCTTTCTCTTTATTCTTGGATCGCGTTTCGATTAAAACTACCCTTGGAGGTAGTTCAGTTTATATTTTTATGCCCCTATTTTGCCGAAAACTGTATATGACCGTCAATGTTGCATCAGATTCCTAGAGTACTTCGAAATTATAAGTTTTATTATAATTTATATTTACTAATGTAATTAATAAAAGTAAAATTAACACCTTAGTTTTAATGTAACATTATTACAATATATTTACTAAATTTTTACACATATTTTGTAATATAATTTGAAATTATCAGATGAACTCCCAAACATAGTGACGATTCATCGAATGAATTGAACTTTTAGGTCGGAACGGTCATTAATTTATTCTATTTAATTACTGTAAAAAAACGATAATCACTACACTACTTTTTAGTTAATGTCACTCCAGACACGCTCTACAATTATGAGATAATATTCAAGTAAATTTTTATTCTTATAATTTTTACAAGCTTTTACTTCTGGTCTGCCATTTCAGTTGACTACCTATTTTCATCTACCCCCAAACAGCAACATTTTCAAACTTTTGATAGGTAAATTAGCTGTATATTTAATTTTTGAAGGTGCATAATTTTTCAAAATTAAAAAAATATCTTCGCATACTGAAAACAATTCTGAATCAAAAACTAGATTAGAAATCGGTTTTCTATAGGTTCTTATATAATATGTGGTCACATACTATCAACTTTTTCCGATATATGACCCTCAAATTTACGTTATATCCCGAGAGTTTATATCGAAAGAATGCGAATATATTAAGTTTATTGAAAGCTACTTATGCCAGTAACATTCAGAAAATCATTGTGCATTACAAAACGATTTTCAATATCTGTTCATCGATGAGAAGCACACCCTTAAACGTTTATCGGTACAAGAGAAATAATTACAGTTTTCTCCCTTAACTATTTTTGAATCAATTACAATAAAGTTATTCTATTATACCTCAACAGCACTGAGTCCAAACTTAGTGTTGGAAAATCAATGGTGCTTAATAGATAAAAATTAATTAAAGGAACAAATGAAAATGTTTAATATTCAGTCATTTATAAAACATAAAATTTTAGACAGGACGAAGTTCAGTGACAACAATTTTGGGCAGAATCAGACTTTCATTCTTTGTATTAATTTTTAAAACTGGCTTTAACAACCAACTTAAAAATATAAAAAGAGGAAAAGATAAAAGTAAAAAAATGCTATATATTGTTATTTATAACGTTAATTGTGGTCAACTTAATTGTGGATAGGGATAGCTTTTGCAACTAAATTGAAAAAGGATTAAATTAATCATAAAAACTTAAACCATAATGTTGCCACTATACAAAAAATGGAGGAAAATCGTGAATTTAATTGAGATAATGTTAACAATTTCGATTTTGAGAAAAATTTAATGAAAGGTAATGTATCGGAAATATTTGTAAAGGTTCAAATTCAATGAATAATGAATAGGGGAAATGCATAAACATCCATGTTTCTGAGGATTGGAGTGGAGTGACAAAAATCTGTCAAAGGAATTGGCATCTGCTGAGATCTTACAGATTTCAGTAATGCTTCTGATTTTTTGTGAGGGCAACAGGCTGCATGAGGGTGATGATCTGGAAATAAGCAACTCCCCTTTGATTTCCTTGGAAGGTAAAGCAAGGTAGTCAATGGTTTACTATCCTTTCCTGGTCTATAGTTTAATGATCCTACCTTGTGGTTCACCTAAAAGAGATGCAGGGAAAACCCTAGAAAACTGCATCAGATAGCTCGGGCTATGCTCACCCCATGCCAAATGTCGGGAGAGGAGTTTACTATGCTGTCTCTGTGTTTCCACACTTCCAAAGGGATGAAGGTGCCTCGGCATGTTGTGAGAGCCTGGAATACGCTCAAAGCTTTACGAAGTCCAAGACCTATAAAAGTAACTACGGGCATAAATACAAGTATCAAATAGAAGAATTTGGTTTCAGTAAGATCTTAAGAAAACATTATTAATTTTCAAAAAAATAAATATCACACTTACAATTTTAACGGTTTTGGAAACTAATTTTGGTAGAAGGGCAATATAAACTTAAATTCATTGAGTACATTCACATCATTACGTAACATTTATGTGTTATTTTCATTTGCTAAGAATTTTTTAAAGAATCCAGATACTGAAAACAATAATATTCAAACGCGAAACAGAATCAAATATTATTTTCAATGATAATGTATATTAATTATAAATATCACTGAAATTTGTATAACGCAAAAAATACACCAACACATGCAATTGGAACAACAAGAACTTATATGTCAATATTATGAAATATAGATGGGACACATTTGGTAGAAATTCTGACATGCAAGTCAAAAATGCCACTGGCTTCAGAGAGTCGGATATTTTACCAGAGATTGTTGAGAAACTAGTACAAAATATGCTATTATCAGACAGAAGTACGCAACGAGCAATTAGGCAAAGATATAGGAAGCAATTAAAGAGAGACTATGTGTAACGAGGGGACCAAAGTTACAAACATCGTGGAATGTGTAAATAGCTTTAAATTACAGTGAGATGATCTTACAACTTGAAGTTTCCAACTGTAAATTATAAGAGTCGAGGAGGAAGGGCATTTCATAGATGGGACAAAGTGAACAAGAAGACATTGCAGGTAACCATATGAAAGAAGGGCAGTGAAATATATATATGAAATATGAAAGGCCAATTAATTGAGTCTATTATGGATCGATATGTTGATGGTTATGTTGAAAACGAAGTATATGGGCATCTCATGTTGAAGCCAAATTTTCTTCAAAATTTTTATTACTATCAAGATCTTTATTCACTTGTATTCATATATTTACCGAAATTATAAGGGCTGTTTATAATTTAAATACGGGTATTCATTTAAATAATAACTTATCATCATTTTCAAGTAATTGTAACATCAAACATTAACTCACACTACTTCTCCAGATAGTCACCACCGTTATTCAAGAACTTGTAACAGTAAACCAGATTATGTATGCCTTCACCAAAAAATGATACGCCGACAGATGGTCAGCCACCCGCAGCTCATCGTGCACATTTTCACGACCTTTATTAAACTGTTTAATCCACTTACGATTATTGCTTCCTCTTACGCCTCACACAACTTCCAACGAATGTTAGCTGTCGTAACATTCCTCGCATTCAAGAAACTAATCACTAAACTGACTTCACACAACTTCCGAGGAATGTTCGCTGTCGTAACATTCCTCGCATTCAAAAAACTAATCACTGAACTGACTTCACAATCGGCGGATCGTATATTTGTTTTCAACATTTCAAAACACCGTAACAAAAGGAAAACAGAAAGTGGCCATAATTAATAACTGAGTCTTATTGAGAATTTTATTACGCATGCTTAAAGCTACAGTGCTGAAGCGGCAAAACGGGTACCGATTATATAAACAGCCCTCATAGTATAGTGAACAACATCAAATATATCAAAAACTTATGTTTTATAATCCATAAAATGAAAATTTTATACTTATAACTCACATTATTTTTAAGATGTAAACTTTCTTTCGTATTTGTATCAAACTGAATCGGCGCATTATTAAAGGATATATATATATATATATATGTGTGTGTGTGTGTGTGTGTGTGTGTGTTGAAAATTTGTAACTGAAGAAGAAATACTGAGAAAGTAAAGGTTGTGATAAGTAATCTCACAGATTATAAAAGCGTGTTTACAATGAATGATATTAAACATGCACAATGGAAAGGTTCGTATATACCTAGTGGTCCTGCAAAAAATTTTAGCTATTTGTGGTAGAAATTATTACTTTAAAATGAATGAAAATGGAGGATTTAATTTAAAGATAGGATTGTTGTGCGGTTCCTTTCCTGGTTTGTACGAGAAGCATGTGTAAACATGTTTAGCTGAACCGAGTAGGGCCATAGTTGCAAGGGTTGCGTAGTCCTATGCTCCGAACAGACAAAATACAAAGACGTTGGGCGCTTGAAATACAATTCTAGCACTCCATCCTTTCTTTTTTCCCCATCGTATACATCACGCGGTATAAATTTCTTGTCAGTTCACCAACTTCTTTAAAGCAGTCTGTGGGACACCTGAACATGTTATCACTGTATGAGAAATTGATGAATATTGTACACCGCGGTAAAAGTTCACTATCCTGAGTTCCGTATACTTATCAATATATCACAACATTCTGACACGCACTAAAGGAGTTCTGTGATATTAAAATTTTACTGCTTTTTATGCGAAAAAACTGTGCTCCACGGTCGTAATTGAGCGCCTTCTAAGGTTTCATTAAACCATCTTACTACCTAGATATTATACTTAATTGTATTCATAAATTTCTTTGACATTATAAAACTAGTAATATAAAAGCCTTGTTATCCTTACGTTGTCACTTCTAAGCTGCTCGTGACAGGTTGGTAAGCAACTATTGGCTATGTTTGCATGATAATGTTAAATCAGTTCACGTCCCTTCTTTTACGTTATATATATATATATATATATACATATATATATATATACAACTATGAGCTTCTGAAATCAGGTGAAACGGTTAATACCGTCCGCTACAATCAACAAATGGTTAATTTGAAGCGTGCGTTGGAAGAAAAGAGACCGGAATGGGCATCAAGGCACGGCAAGGTGATTCTGCAGCACGACAACGCCCCCTCGCACACAGCGAAAGCAGTCAGAGAAAACCGTTTCTACGTTTGGCTGGGAACTTTTGCCCCACCCGCCCTACTCACCGGACCTGGCCCATATCAGATTACCATCTGTTTTCATCGATGTCGCACGCGCTCTCTATGCAGCACTTCAAAAACTACGAAGAAGTCAAAAAATGGGTCGATGAGTGGATCGTATCGAAAGATGAAAAGTTTTTTTGGAAGGGGATTCACAATTTACCGGAAAGATGGGAAAAATGTATATCAAACGATGGAGCATACTTTGAATAAATGAATTTATTCACTCATACTAAAAATGACGATTTTTTTTCGAAAAAAATTAAGAATTATTAACCGCCACACCTGGTATACGTCCTGTGATGTAGTGGCTAGCGTCGCTGCCTCACAACACATAGATGGTTCAAATCCTGGAATGGGCTTGGATATTTATGTGGCCATGGTCATTGTCATTTAGGTGTCAGTCCGCAGTCGATCAGGTTGGCCAAGGCCCTGAATGGGCTGCAGAGCCAAGGAAGAAAGATGAAAATTCAATCTGATCAATTTTAATTCCGAAAAGTTTCATATTTCTGTATTAAATTTTTCTGTTTGTTGTACACCCTCCTACCTCAGCGTATTACATATATTACCGTGTTTAAATTAAAGGTGATATATAACTACAATTAAGTTCATGCTTCTGTTTTTTCTGATAAACATTCAGATTTTATCTACCAATTAAATCTATAATCATCTATTGCTCACATTTTAAGCTGTTGTTCATTCCTGATTCCTCCGCCGTCCAGTATTCACTTTCATATCACACTGGATACACCAAGGATCTGGTGATGAAATTTGGTGTTGAAAGCGAAACGTGTGAGGGACAAATTTAATGGCAGAGTTCATTTCAGTCCAATTGATAGGAGAAAGATCGTCATTTGAAGTCCATAAAGACTTTAAACCGCTAAGGACCAGATCTAAAGGATTACTGTTCAATTAGAATACCACGTCAGGAGACGAGAGAATTTGATTATAAGGAATGTGAATATGGTTTGCTTGGAAATAAAATCTAAGATTTTTCGAAGGAAAAATGATATTCTTTATGCAATCTTAAAGAGGTATCTTTATATAGGAAGGTTGACAAACCACATAAAGAACTGCATTTAGAAATGACAATTAATCGATTAATCTTGAGGATTTTATGGAGAGCACAATTAGCAGAGGTAATAAAAAGATAATTGAAGTTCGAAGCCTTTCTAGTGCATTTGTTGAAGAAATAGTTCTTGAGTTTCCACTTGGGTAACAGCGATTAAGACGTAAGCTTTGTCGTCATATCGTACTGGATTCCAACCCTGGAAGATGACGATAGAGCTTATGGTGGTCGAAACGTCACGTCTTTATCGCTATGTTACCGACGTGGAAAACCCGAGAACTATTTCTTCACATGAGAATATAATTTTGAATTAACGATGAGACTTTTTTGTTTCAATCCCTTGAGTAGGACTTCGGACTTGCCAATGGTACTATTGAGATATTCCAAAGCATAAGTGGAATAAGTAACAGGTTAATTGAATAATTGACATCTTTTACAATCGTTACACTACTTCTGCCTGGTAAGTTTATTTCTTATCGAAGCCCTCTGGGATAGGTTTGCCGACTTCTGAAGTGTCTTTCTCTTCACATTTACACTTATAATCAGATTGTAAGACAATAATTTTCTATCACTCTATCACAGTAAATCTAACGTTGGAATAAATGTATTCATTTACAGGATTTATAACGACAAAAAACCAATTTCTGTTTTGCTCTTAAACTATTCCTTCTTGTTGCGGTCTGCTATTTTTATCATATTTTGGGATCCTCCATAACGTCAATTTCATGTGTAAGCATTCTAATTTACTTTAATTATACTTGGATTCAAATATTGTTTTATTTAATTCATTCTCAAATTACAAGTTAAATTATGCGTAATTCCTAACATTTATGCATATATTATTGTATTGAATGAGCCACCTGTTTTTATGACAAGCGTCCTACGCCAATGGGAGAAAAATTGTTTCGTTGGTTCAAACAAAACTCAATCATTGTGCGTATGCAAGAAAATGTATTTGAAGGAATTCTAATTTTCAATCCAAAATGATTCGTCATTCGGTACTTTCTGTTTCTAATCAAGTGTATTATTTCTCCTTAAATTTTGTAATACACTAAAATGTAGACGATAAAAAGAGGTGCGGCTAAATGGAGCTTAGTTGGGACTCTCGTGGTCAGCGGACTTAAAAATCATTTATTTCTATGCCTTGCTATATGTGTTTCATTATCTCTGGGAAACTCAACAGAAACACGGGTCGACATTGTCCTCATGCCCCCTTTAACACAAACATCAGAGTTCCAACTATTAAAACGGTTCATGGGAAAAGAAGAAATAAATACAAAACGTGAACTGAGGCTTTCCCGGTGTAGTTGATGCAGAAATAGTTCTGCAAATACAATACGGTTGGTAGATGATATTGTAGCATTATAGTATTTGAAGAATACTTGGAAAACGTAATAAATGGCATGAACGTGATCCTGGGGAAAGGGTTCAATATGAGGATTAATAGAGGGAAAACCAAGGTGATGGAGTATAGTATGGATCAACAAACGGTGATAGATTGGGAAGGAATATTTTGAAGGAGGTTAAGGAATTCTGCTACTTGGGCAACATAATAACTAGGGATTCTAGAAGTACAGTATACATAAAGAGTTGGATAGCACAGGCAAGTAAGGCTTTCGCAAAAACGAAGAATATACTTACGGGTAATATAAGTGTGATTATTAGTAAATCATTACTAAAAATGTTCGTATGAAGTGTGACGTTATATGGGTGGGAAACGTGGACGATAGGAATTGTAGAAATGAAAAGAATAGAAGCTTTTGAAATTTGGTGCTATAGAATTCTGAAAATCATATGGGTGCATATAATCACTAACTAGGACGTTATAAATAGAATAGGGGACAAGGGAACAATTTAGAGAACTTTGACCACGAGAAGGGTAAGACATGGTTTAAGACATGAGAGTCTTGTAAAATTAGCATTAGAGGAAAATGTGTGGGGTAAGAACAGAAGAGGGAGACGGAGGATGTAATTCGCTATGCAGATTAGGAAGGATGTGGGATATGGTAGTTATGAGGAAATGGAAAGGCTTGCGCAAGATGGTTTAGCATGAAGGGTTTCAACAGACCAGTCTTAGGACTAAATACCACAACAACAAAAAATAAATACAAAACAAAAATTATAATGTTAATTACAAAAACAATTATACGTAAAATAATTATGATTTTAAATCCCAAGGAAAATTTTAGTTAGTGCAATATTTGCGTTTGTTTCTTGCTTGAAAGTAATTGAATATTTGGATCAAGCTTCGTAAACGTTATAAGGAAATGGAAAGGCTTGCGCAAGATGGGTTAGCATGGAGAGTTGCATCATACCCTTAGGACTGAATACCATAACACACACATGGTTAAATTACGAAAATGTGGGGTCCGAGAACACTTTATATTGAAACGACCCTATGTGAGAAACACGGAAGTTTGAGCATCACAACGCTAAGCTTGGTGTTTCTGTCATCATAGCTGGACGGTTCGCTGTTCATTGGGGGTTGATGACTGGTCAAGTGTCGTGTGTAGACTGCTCAGCGAATATCACCCAGAATAAGCAAACTATACGAATCTGTGAATGGTTGAATATGTCTTCGGGCTGAAGATAACTAAACGAGCAAAACGTTTAGTCCATAACTGAAGATCCAAAACGGTGACTCTCTGTAACTGAATATACGAAAGTGACTGTCTCTCAATATCCTAAAATGGCTGTATTTCTGTAACTGAATATCTGAAACCTAAACGTGTATCTCAATAGCCGAAACTGCATGTATCCTTGTGGAACTGAATAACCTAGGACGAAAATGTTCTTCTATCACTGAATCTCCGGAAACGAAAAACGACTGAATATCCGTAAATAACAGCCTCTCTCCGAAAAATAACTGTCTCTGACCAAGAAGTGCTTTTGTTTATTGTCCAAGCTTCGCTTCGCTCGTGAAATTTCACCACATTACGGAAATGGGAAATTGATGCGTTATTTTTCTGCGGCTGTCAGCGAAAATTTGGAGTCGCCTCTCGCGTACGGTGATGGATTGGCAGAGTAACTAAATACTCAGTAATCCTTAATTTAGTAATAAATACATGTTCATTGTCTTCCTACTTCAGAACAAACAGGAGTGAAATGTCCGCTTTGTGCATCCCTTGACAAAAGCTTCTGGATAGACAACTGGGCATCCAGGTCCGGTCTCTTGTTTTCGGGGGTCACAAGATATTTACAGTACTTTCTTTTTATCATCGTTGTCGTCTAAAGTTGTGGACGTTTCAGATCCATCCAATGAAACTTCGTGTTTCCCTTCTGGTAAAATAGGATGATACCCAATTCGTCATTTAAATAGCCAATCATGTATATTCATGGCCTCAACTCCGTCTATCTTGGATCTAACGTCAGTTAAATATTATATACACAAAACAATAGAGATTTAACATAAAAGCACATGTTCTGATACAATTCAGAAACTTAAACGTTAAGAATATTATTAACAAGTCTTGTTCTTGCTTTACTCTTTATAGATCTATTCAGGTCCATAGGATCGAGACGGCTTTTGGAGTGGGTCGATTATCGTTTATCCTTCAGTTTTAACATAACGTCGTGCTGTGATTCGAACCCAGACTCTCAGTGATGCGAGGGAGTGACGTTGACCTTACATCACATCAGGTCGGCTTAGCAACGCATATCAAAAGCAAAACCCCTTTTACATATTGGACAATAAAATACTTAAAAACTTATGGCCCGTGCTGGTGGTCTGATCCATCGTGCCAGTTATACTGTCTTCTCACAATATGTATACCTGACAATAATGTTTCTGGATTACATACAGGGTGAGACGTGACTTTACAATGATGATACGTATCGTGTAAAAATGATTGGTTTCAATGAATAACAATTAAACAAAACGTCCATAAAATTGGATAAATCAAATAAAAATATATACGTACGGCTAAATAGTAAAATCTGTTTCATTATTCTGTTACAGATTTTCCAACTGAAATATTTTCCATAACCCGAGATGAAAGCAGTATTGGTTCTTGTTGTGATGTTATCCATTCTATGGACATCGTCAGCAGGTATTTAATTGAAATATAAAATCAATGTTCTTACATATTTTTTCAACACTTGCGTTGTGATGCAACTATATTTAACTCCGGACTGAATTCGTCTATAAATGTATCTAATTCAGACAAAGATACTCATTTCTATTCAAACTGTGCACTAAAGCAGCGTTTTCCAGCCTTTCCTCTCTACCATGTCCCACCTAGGCCTTTTGGCATGGTACATATCAAAAATTGAATTATTCACGAAGCAAATCCTAATTACAAATTTTTCAGAACAACCTAAGTTTTAGAAAGCAATCGGCAATATTTAAAAGGGACACAGTAAGTAAATTTTCTAAACATGCAATAGACAACTAAAGTTCAATACAAAATAATTTATGTGAAAGATTTATGAAAACTTTATTTTAATTTTCAATAATTATTTATTTGGTTAATAGTTTCAACATTCAATGTGAGATCAGTTTTGGATTAATGTCCTAAATATTGAGACTATTGCACATGATGCTTGCTGCATTTATATTTTATATTAAGCCCAAATTTAGTCAGCTTCAATCTAAAGTCTTCCCTATTCGTGACGGTTTCGCGTGGTCGCAGTGATAAGTATTCCGCAGAACAGTATTTCTATCCCTTCATATTAACAGTAAACTACTCTCCAGGTAAAGTTAAATTTTTGTTATTCAAAATTTGCAAGTTTGGCTAAAGTACTAACTTAAACGAAAGCTTATTTAAAATTGAGATACAAATCATTTTTCTTTTTTACAAGTATAATCATAGCAGGCGGTTGATTTTCAAATTCTAGAAAAACTCATTTTCGAATTCCCTTCCCCCCCCTCTGAACAATCAAATTGCGACCATGTGGGACCCTCTTTGAAAACTGCACTAAAGGGTATTGAAGATTTAGTAGTGTCGATTTGTACGCATGTATCAATTACGTAGATAATAGAAAATAATTAAAGATGTCGTATAACCTTCTCTGAGTAAGTTTGAGGCATTTATTGCCCTGTAATACTATTTATATAAAAAATTAAATTGCTCTTTAATATAAATTGGATTTATTCTGTTGATTTTTAAAATTATGATACATTAAAATTGTATTGTGTTCTTCGGTAATTAGAGATTTCTTATTTAGTGAATCCTGTTCTTGTCTATTGTTCAACACCGCTTTATTGTAAGCTAACAGACGAAATTATATAAGTACATTCTATAAATAGTTCTCGGGCTTTTAAACGCGTGTCACTGCAAAAGCAAATTATGGAGTTAATTGAAACATCCTTCCCAGTTGTGTTCAGCCCGTTTCCGTTACCATAGCAGGTATTCAAGATGGATGCTGTACTTGAAATTGGTCAGAAGCAACACGCTGTTATTGAATTCCTGTCCCGTGAGAACGATAAAGTGGAAAATATCCACAAGAGGTTGAAAATATAGATGGGGTTGCTGCTGTTGATCACAGTACAATTAGTCGGTGGACAAGTAGATTTCGTGGTGAAAGACTCCTCGCAGCAACAGACTCCACACTGCGGAAACTCCTGACAATATTCGAAGAGTCAACGACATCGTTTCGGTTGACAAACGTATCACAGTAAAAGAATTCTGAAAGAGTTGAGGTTGAAAAATAATTGGTGCCAGGTGGATTATAGGTATGTTACAGAGACTTGCAAAGAAACACGAAGTGAGCAGCGAACTCTGGAAACAGTAAGACAGTGGCGGAGATCAGTTTCTTGCAATAATTGTGGTAGCCTATGAAACATGTCTCCACCATTTGGAGGCGATGAGGCCCTTTTGACGTGACTCCGTGCAGTTACCATCACTGTGGTAAACGGAAAGAATCCTTTCCGGAAACATGGTTACTTACATAAATAAAATGTCAAATCATAAAGTTTTCAAACCCACATTTTATTTATGTAAATAACTATGCTCTACTAAATCTATTTATTTAATTGGAAATCAACTGTCTATGTGTTTATATACAATTATCTATTTTACTTATATAAATAACTGAACGTGGGATGAAACGTTTTGTTTTACAATTATTTTGTTTTCTATGAAATTTTATTTCTGACTTTTGACAGTTTATTGTAATTTATATATATATGTTCATTTTCCTGCATCCATCATTTCGTATAAATCTGATATTTTCAGAGCCTCTTGGTGTTTGCAAGGATCCTGCAACGAAGTTTGAAGTACCAGAGGGAAAATCACTACCCCATCCAGATATATGTCAGCAATATCGCTGTACTCGAAAACAGGGTCGTCTGATGATCGAAACTGCTGAGTAAGAAACAAACATAATTTTCAGACATTTTTTGTTACTGGTTAGGTTATCCGTAAGAACGATTTTCTCAATACTTTCAAATTGAGAAGTAATAGGTTTCTTCACCGATTGTGTTTTATTTGTCGATTTTGAATTAAAAACATATTTGCTCTTATAAATTACTTTAGAAGAAAGTAAATAAAATATTTCAAATTATTCTGACACAATATGCGCATAGCTTAATTTTATTTAACTTTTCCAATATGATGAAATTACGTAAAGACCATTGCAGCAACAACTGAATGTCTACAAATATATGCTTACAGCCGCAGTCCGGTTTAAGTGCCGAAAGTGGAAACCAGAATATTAAGTTGGTTAATTGAGTTTTTTCGACACAGTATTCTTGGGAACTTTCTATCGTAGGCGTTGCTCCCCTGATTTATTGCGGGGCTTACCTTCGGGGATACCTGGTACTCTATCTGAATTTTCCAAGGTTCTCACATACCGAAGCACCTTCATCTATTTTAGGAGGTATATGTACTGAGGTCGCAGATCTTGAGCATACGATGAGAGTTGTTCGCTTGTCCCATTCGATAAGTCAGCCAACTATCTAAAATTAGTGGAGACACGGAGAAGGTAATTCTGCAACCCCACAGCAAACTCATCTTCCCTCAATTATGCTTCAATTAAATCCCCTACATCTTATTTACAAACCTAATTCAATCTATGAAAACGAAGGCACTCCCTTCTGTCGTATTGTATATTTAATTACAGAATTCCACTCACCCTTCCAAGTCGATAGAACTTGAAATTGGACTTCATTGAAAGTGCCGTTAATAATCGGTGCTATCTTGAAAACTTTTTAAATGAAAATTCAAATACAATTTTAATTTCATTCATTTTCAAAACAGTAAAAAGTCATTTATTACAATTTCAGTAGCTTTCGCCATTTTCTAGCATTATCCTCTGCACGGTGAAATGATTATGGGGGTATACTATTTTAAAATATACAATTTTTATAAAAATTTGCAATCCATTTCCTCTGTATTCATCAATTTACGATATATTACAATTTGATCACTTTCATAATACAAAACCGGCCTTACTTTATAATAAACACTACATTTAACAATATTAATACACACTAAATATCTTATAGACTAAATACACAAGTCTATACAAAGGGTCGTCTAAACGAGCCTCCTCATGGACCAGAATCAATCAAACACAAAATCCTACGCGGGATTGGCAATACAGGAAATCGACAAAAGGTGTAATTACGCTTTCTTCTAAACTTAGCGTGGAACTTGCAGCTGGACCTATCCGAACTTCCGCGTTGAACAATAATTAACGTCTTTGTGCACAGCAATCGAGCATGCCTTCCTCCCATTGTTCAAATACCCGGGCCCAGGGCAATCTCCAATTTCAAACTGTCCACTCTAAATGTTTAAAAATTAAAGTTCAGACTTAACTCCACTCTAAGAGTCACGATCATAATATTTTTTAAGTCCTATCTAAATTAGAAATCCATTTTTCTTGGCTTTTAATGCCTCGCCCTACTCCCTAATTTCATATTTTTCCTGATTCTGTCCAATAAAAATTATCTGTCCTCTCTTGAGAGGAGCCATCTGCCCCACTCTACTGACGCTTATGGGGAAAAACGCCATCTCCTTCTACCACTTGATGCCGCCAAACCTCAACGACTTGGAAAAACCCAAGTCGCGTAATCATGTCGGAGTTTTATTACCCCTGTCTGTAACCTACAATTTCCCTCACGACGCTTGACTTCGATTCCGTACCGCCAATTTCCGCATGTAGTTGGTTTCTACCATTCCAAAGAAAAAAAGTGAACCAAACAATATGCCATTACAGGCCGCCAAAAAGACAGCAGGACCTGAACTGCTAAGTAAATAAACTCTTCGTCACTTTACATAAGACTTGTAGGTCTGATACATATTATTTAACTCAGGAAAGCTTCGCCCACAGTATTTATTCTTCTCATTCAAGCCACCTGATTTACATTTAAGATACTACAATAATTTATCTTATAATTTCAAATCAAACCATCAACATTTTTTAAATAAAAATTATACAGCTACAAATTTATAAATCTTAAAAATTATCTTTTTTAAAACTATTATACAATCAAATTACAAGTGCTTAATTAGATTAACGCACACAATGTTGAAATTTTATACATCACATTTATTATCAATTTCCTTCTGAGAGTAAAAACTTTCCAACGTTCTCCTTCTTATCACTTTTTTCTCTCTATGTAAAAACATGCATTTATCCCAGTGAACCTGTTTAAAATCCCCCAATTGTTTAGATAAAGAGCTGCTCGATTTGCACTCAATTTTAAATTCATTCCAAAGTAAACATTGTATATTTTATTACCATATCCACATTTTAGTTTATACACAAAAATTTTCATATATATTTTATAGCTTGCTGGAGACCCGCCGTTTCCCGGGTATTTATTTATATTATCTCGGTACAATAGTTAATTCTTGGTCGACACACGACTCAACTGGCGTCGAAAACGTCACAATACGAGTCTCACATATAATCCCAGTATCTCGACAGTCAAATACATCCGGTACAATAACAGGACTAAAAATATTTTCAGTGCTCTGAAAGAATAAAATTTTTTCCCCACTTAGGGGATGAATTTTTAGTTAAATAGCATATTAAAGGTTATAATATAACACAGAGACCCCCTTTACACCGGTCTAGATGCCAAAGTTTATAATTTCCTTGTTAATTTCGTATGACTCGTTTCCACCCCCACCCCTCACATGCTCCAAGGGGAAATTGTGCACAAATATTGTCGGGAAAAACACTATAAAAGTAATTGACATCAGGAATTCTTTTTCGACTCAAATATGAGCCTTTATTACATTTAAAACTTCCTCCTTCTATCCCTCTTCCTAGGTGAGTCGTTCGGAAGTGATACACCAAACTTTAACAGGTAATTGTTACGTTCGACCGTCTGTTTTGTCGCCTCTCGCCGAACCCGACGGTGTGGGTTCTTCGTGGTAGATCTCGCTTGATACGTTCCTATTCTCTTTGCCTCCAAACGCTGCCAACGTTCTTCAGTCTCATTGTCTCGAAGGTTATGAGCTCGGTTTGAGTTACACGTCCACCAACCGAAATTTTGACGCCTCGCTGGTTTAATTTCTCATCACTTACAATAAATGACACAATGAAAAACCTATAAACTTACATCAAAACACACTAAGTTTTGCTGCTACGAAAGAAACGGTATTGAATATGTCAAGTGGTTGACAAAGATAAGAGCGAAAGAGGGCTTATGATCACTTCACGGCAAACATTATAAGTCGCAGTTGGTTTTGAACATTAGATGGAGTGATATTGCTCGCCTCTCTCTCCCTCCCCCTCCCCCTCTCTCTCTTTCTCAAGCTAAAATTACGTTCATAATAACACCGTAAGTGGGATGAATGGCATAGGAACGTTTAATAAAATATTTACGTTAATATATTCTGAACTCTGCAAGATATCGAAATGAAACTCACACGAACCTGAAATTTTCATTGAAACCCGTTGATCAAGAGTATAGGCAACACGCATTCCCTTTGGACATTCAAACGCGCGGATATAAAGTAGCCTTCTCGTAGTTAATTTTTCTGAAATATTCCACTTATCTTAATTTTTACTTATAACAAAATATATTAATGAAATCGATAAAAACGTTCTCAATTTATGGTGTGACGAAGGGAAATAGGGATTCATTTATATGTAAATATATATATGATCATAGAAAAAGTTGACTATTTCTTAGCGAAGTGATAATTTATTATTAGAAAAATAAAACTCATTTCCAAGATTTTTATCAGATGTAGTAGGGCAGTTTTTATATATTTACCTTTATGCAATATTTGTGTTATCCATGTTTAAATAAATTCAATGAGCCGAAAGCGTAATTAACGCTATGATTTAGTGAGATTGAGATATCATCTTGGTTTCAGAAAATATTTCATTCAACTTTTTAACAAATATAAATTTCATAACACTGTATTATACCCTTCGTTCAACATCATACGCATTTCTTTTAATGGTACCTAATGTTTCAGTTTATTAAAATACCGGTAATGTACATAATTAAAATATTTTTTATGTGATTTCAGGTGCGGAGCTCCAAAACCTTACAGCAGTTGTCACATTGGTGAAGATAGGACGAAGCCTTTCCCGTATTGCTGTCCATATATCTTATGTCCACACAGTATGTGAAACGACATGTTGACATCTTCGTTTAGGAAATAGTTCAGTAATAACGATATTTTGAATTTAATTAGTATAGATTACATAAATATAAACTGTAAGCCCTAAACAGCAAAATAAACTGCTAAATAACAAACCCTTTCCTTAAAAGTGACTACGTTTCGAGAAGAATTATGTTTTCATAAAACACGTAGATCCTAATAATTCTTCTCATATTCTCTACAGTTGAAGGTATTTCCCGGAACGCAAACAGTTAAATAACACGAACTTTAAAGAAAATTATGTTATACCACGCATAATATCCGTACAACATTACGCAATAAAAATAAACAAAGGTGGCCAATCGGCAACAAAGCATATTTACGTAAAATTTGGTTATTAAAACAATATATATATATATATCCACGAGGAGGGGGAAATTAATTGAAATGATTAAAATGAATAAAGAAAAAATGGTTAGATTATAATAAAATAATTATACAACGTTGCTCGTTACCTCAAGGATTAAGCATATGCCAGCTACTGAAAAATTAAGAGAAATAAACATTAGATTTGAAGATAAAGAGTATGAAAGAATGAGTAAGTTTTACATATACTTACCCCAACAGATTGGCAGCTTATTTTCTCATTCACACTCTGCCACGTGCTCTCACTGTGTACAGGTTAGCCCTTCGCTCCTCAATCACTTGCCACCTCCATCTACATCCAACAGCTCCTAGATCTCGGTACCTTGACCTCCACCATCACTCTCTGAAAACACAATAAATTGGCGAGCCGACACCACCCACCTTCTCAATATGAATGGCATGTGCTCACTTCAGTCCTTCAAAAATGTAGGTGTTAACTCCACTACACCCAACACTCGTCTTCAAATTTACTTAATACAATTTAATGTATTGCATAAAACTGATTTACACATTTACGTGAACTTCTTCTCAATTATACGTGCTCTCTCCTCTATTACCTTCGCCGCTTTTCAAAATTGTTCGCTCTTCCAATATCACACTCGTCTATGTCTGATCCCGCTCTCCAAAACACAACCTTTCTCTCTGACCTCCTAGCCCGCTCTCTCTCTCTTCTTAATTCGTAATCCTGGTTCCGACCATATTACCAAAACTGGGTCATGTCACCTAATCAATCAATCCCCTTTCAGAGCTGGTGTTGCCCTCTCCTGCCGAACTTGGACAACACCGCTTGTGGAACCTTCCAGAACACTAATTCTCCACGTTATAATCACGTCAACAGCCTGTACCATAAGAAAACCCATGACGCAACAAACTCTTGGCTCGTATTCACCGCTCAGGCGAGTCTATTCTCTGAATCTTTGTACAACCCCTGCACAAGTGTTATAGCCCTTCTACTTTTCAGTAGAAAATATAAAATGTCTCTTTTTTACATACTACAAGAAACCATAAAAGTGTGTCTTTTTTACACAAAACAAGAAACCATAAACCTTAAAGCTAAAACAGGTTTAAATGAACGTCAATTAATCAAAATAAACTTAACATCTAACTTTAACAGCCTTAATAAGAACAAATGAACGGGTTATCAGGGTTTTATATTACATTATACATATACTAGTAGGTGAAGAAGGGGGAAAGTGGCCATTTTTATTTTTTTCCTCACACTTATATTCTAGTAATACTTTTGCAATATAGGTGTTTTAAAGAGCTTCAAGTGGCCTACGAATGCTGATAATTTCGTACACGTGAACCACTAATGCAGACATGGCAGCCATAATGGTCGTTTTCTCTCTACTGGTAATTTGTAATCTCAATGACAATGGGATCAGCGGACAACTCTTGCCTTATTCCCAAGACCCCAGTACATATACCTTCTAAAATAGGTGAATATGTCTCGGCATGTTTTTTTTTGGGTTAACAGGCTACATGAGGGTGATCCTGAAACAGGCAACTCCCCTTTAATAGCATAGGAAGAGAATTGAAAAGGGGGGATGCGGAAGGTAGAGCAAGGTAGCCAAGGGTTAACTAGGGCCCCCGGGCTATGGTTTAAGGATCCTACCCGGTGTTTCACCTAAAGAGATGCAGGGAAAACCCTAGAAAACCTGCATCAGGTAGGTCGGGCATTGGATACTATTCTCACGCCCTTCCGAATGACGGGAGACGAGTCTGCTGTGGGGACGCAGCATTCCCTTCTCCGTGTCTCCACCAGTTTCAGGAGGCAGCTGGCCGACTGATCCAATGGGATCAGCGGACAGCTCTTGCCATATGCCCAAGGTCTTTGACCCCGGTACATATACCTCCTAAAATAGGTGAAGGTGTCTCGGCATATGAGAACTTTGATAAAAAGTACCCAGAGAGAGTGCGAGGCATTCCCGACATGATCAGGTGAGCCCCACAGTCACTCTGGGCTGAAGCGCCTGCGAGAAAACTCACGCAGCGCCCTATGTATTCCTCGTCTCGGCATGTTTTTTTTGGGGGGGGGGGGTAACAGGCTACATGAGGGTGATCCTGAAGCAGGCAACTCCCCTTTAATAGCATAGGAAGGGAGTAGAAAAGGGAGGATTTGGAAGGTAGAGCAAGGTAGCCCAGGGTTGACTAGGGCCCCCAGGCTATAGTGTAAGGATCCTACCCGGTGTTTCACCTAAAGGTGATGCAGGGAAAAACCCTAGAAAACCTGCATGAGAGTACGAGTAATTGCCTGCGAGAGAAAACTCCAACAAGCAATTTTTTTGAGTTAACAGGCTACATGAGGGTGATCCTGAAACAGGCAGCTCCCCTTTAATAGCTTAGGAAAGGAATTTAATAGCAGGGGCCTACGCGTATAAACGATACGAGTATTTGCAGCGATCAGCTGTTCGACCTTGAAGGGTGTTACTGTTTACACCTTCAAGCTCAAACAGTTGATCGCTGCAAATACTCGTATAGCTTATACGCGTTGACCACTGCTGACTTGAACAAAAATATACACAAGTGGTCAGTAAAATTCAAGTGCATAAAATATTCATGAACGAATTCACCTGAATAGTAGAAGCGCCGCTTCCCATAAATCGCCTGAGTCATATCAAGCTTGGGCGTTAAAGTCAGGCCCCTGAAGCACCCGGCTGGATTCAAGACAGGTTAGCGATGAGTCAGCGATGGATGATACCCCTCGGAGTTCTCGATGCGAGCTAGACGTAGGCTCTGGTTCGCAATGTCACGAACGTGAGGTTTCTAGCACGGGCCCGGATGTCAGATGCGTAGTGCTAAACTTGGATACCAAAAACTGACTGGTGGACCGCCCTCAGACTAAGTGCAAACTTCGTGAAGAGTCAAACTCCCCTCCCCCCTCCGGTGCTTCGAGACGAAGTGTTACTTCTCAGTCAGAGAACCTCCTCGGATTTAAAATAGTGGGGGATAAAAAGTAGAGGGGATCGTTAAACTTCTAAAACTGCCAATTCTAAGAAAATATATTGAATTCAAAGAGAATAAATTAGACAGTAATTCATTAAATAGTTTTCTACGTTTATTGGTATGAAAATAAGGTTAGATAATTAAAATAAAGTTAAGAAAAAAATAAATTGAGGGCGCTGTAATCGGATTTGGGCGGAGCTTATGCTAGAAGAATTATCTCATAATTACAGATCACCCGCATAGAAAACTAATCAAAATCATTCTTGAGATAGAGAAATCAGCAATGTGAAAAATATAAAGATGCCATTGATCAAGTTATCTGTGACTCTGGCCATCTGCTTATCGCGACAATTGGATGTGCTGAAAAAAATAATCGCGATGAAGAATTAGAGAAATATACGGGATAAAAAAGAGTGATAAATATGAAAAAATTGTAAAAAATCATATCTTTTTAGAAAAGAATTTGAGAAATAAATATTGAAAATAGAGGTTAATTTCATAAATTAGAGATAGAAATTCTATTCTTGGCTCAATAAAGGATAGGAAAATTAGAGATAGAAATTCTATTCTTGGCTCAATAAAGGATAGGAAAATTTGCCAAAAAACATGTGACGCAGTGGCGATCACTGGTCCGCCACAATATCTTAATATTACAATTATATAATTGTCTATATTTAAAGACATATGCACTTTTAAGAAAGAATGTGGTGGTTTTGGAATTATTAATATTAGTGAATAAAATTAATTAAATTTAAACAAATTAAGTTAGCAAAATTAAATACAGCATTACATTTTAACTTTTGGGCCAGCTGCTTTGCTAAGCTCACCAGACAGCAACAGATTCTTCTAGGGATCAAGTGGGGGTATATAAAAAGCAAAACTTTGCATCTAAAATTCACTAATACTTAAAATATAGCCGGGGGCAAGAACCGTCAATGTTGTACGATCCTGGTGCTTGGGATGATAGAACATCACTTTCCTTATCAGACTGTGGTACCTGTCTTCTTCTTCTTGGCGTCGAGACACCAACGATAAGCTATTGGAAGCTGAAGATAAACCTCCAAGTTCTTTTTTCCTTCATACCTGCCAAAACGCAGTAGACTGATGTCAAACCAGTTGAAGTGAAGAAGTAATGCCAGAAAATTTGCTCCACTCCTTCTTTTATTAACTTATGTGCCGCCTTCGTCTGCCTGGTGCGGGTTTTAAAAAGGTCCTCCCCGGGTTTCTCTTGGTGGCTGCTGTTTTGGTGGCCCGTTTTTATCAGGCCTCGCCGGGATCCAGGTCGAAACATGTCCCTTCATTCTTATTGTTGCAACAGTTGTTTTCAAATCACAAATTCAGGGTTAAGGACTGACCAATCTCCCTTTTCAAATAGCCAGTAGTACTGATTCCCATTTCTCGTCTGACTATCTCTATCATTTCAATTTAATGTTAAATTAAACAATCGCGTACATTATTGCTCTGCCGTTGGTTTAATAAGCTGCCCATATATTTCTTATATATATATATATATATATATATAAGAAATATATGGGGAAAATTGTTTTTTATATAAACATATGTGTGGATGCAAACAGACGCCACAAGTAAGTTCTTATAATACGTATTATAATTTGTCAATACTATAGCGTGTGATTTCAATGAATTCGTTAATTTGATTGGAAACTAATTATAAACACTGAAATATAAACACGAAGTAGCCGCAACTAGAGGCACTATAACATGTAATATAGAATATTTTACAGATCCTGTTACATTAATAAGAATAATACTGTATTGTACTATTGTAGATTATCTTATATTACAACCATATAATAATATATATACTTGTGGGCAGGGTCGGATTCAGATGAAAAGAGGCCCTAGGCTCTTCCACTTACGAGGCCCTTTCACCTTCCATTTTTACGTTTGTAAATTACATGAGATATAATAAAATACAGCATTACTGTGATATATATATATATATATGTTAAATGAAACAGGTTGTGATTGGGACTATTATTTCATAATAATTCGCATTTAAAGTTTAAGTATGAATTAGTATGAATTTTAAGTCTTAATCTAATTCCAAAAATGGAGCTTAATACAAACAAAATCCGAGATCACAAAAAAGGAAATATTTTCAATTGTATATCATATTAAATTTTATGTTAATAGTTATTTTATTTAAGAACTGATTCAATCCAAATATACAATTAAAATTGTACTATCACTTCATCTAAATCTATTTTCCTGAAGGTCTCATTGTCGATGCACAAAATAATCATAAAAGACAACCTCGTCTGGGTCATTGAGCTTCTTAATTCATTTTTGATATTTTTACGTCTTGAAAATGTCCTTTCTCCAGTACAACTAGTGACTATTAAACTGAGAAGCTGCCGTAAGATTGATTCCACATTGGGAAATTCCACTTGAATATTTTCTTTGAGTATTATTTGATACAAGTCTGTATGCGACAGTGGGGAAGTTTTTGAAAGATTATGCGTTTGTCTCATATATGTGTGAAAATGAAATAGTTCTTCAGTAAGATTTTGGTTAAGATTTTTGAAGTTTTACCTTTCATAATGTAAGATCGGCCAGAAAGGAAAATATTTTCACTACATCACATAAACAGAAGATCTTCCTAAATTTGATTCAATGCATCTAATATAGAAATAAATTATTTAATCCTGAGTTTATCTCTTGAAGAGAGTTAAGCTAAGGCATCAGGGTCAGATGAATTTTCGTATTTTCCCTTGCCTTTTACTTCTTATTATCCTTCTGTCAGTTCTATATTCAGTATTTGGCAACGTATTTTTTGCTTTTTGCCCAAATATGTGAAAAAATCCCTACTCTCACGTAAAATGAAAAAAATATATGAATAATGAAATATATATATATACATAATCATGAAAATATAAACTACAGCTCGTAATATACAAATTAAAACATATGTTAAGAACTTGCCTGTAATTTCGCAAAGTGAAGATATTGTCACAAAAAAAAATCAATAGTGTATAAACACTTCACGCAATCCTAAAATAAGAAACTTTTCTAATAACATTAACATGTTTTTCAGATTATCGAAGTAATACGTCGGAATACAATAGGGCTGTTCGTTGGTCTGTTCCAATCTACACCAATCTGCACTTTATTTATGCAAGAACAAATCAGAGCTTAGAAGAATAAGGCACGTCAATATTTGCCATAGCAATCAGCGAATCTATGAACTATACTTTGGTTCAATCTAGTATATACAGAGGAACAGACCCAATGAGCAAACGCCAATACATTTTTTATGTTTGTTTATCAGTCTTATGCGTATAATTTCTCCTTACCAGTGTTTTAGTTTTCACTGTTTTGAGAATTGTCTAATTTTAATTTTGCTAACAATTTTAATAATTTTAACAATTTAGCCTATAGGAAAATCCGGCCCTTCTTGTGGGTGTTTCCAATTTATATACTTACGAAAAAGATTTGGTTCCACGCGACTTATTCAGCCCGATTAAATAATAATAAGAGGCCCTGACTGAGATAATAAGTCGGGTTAACATATTTTTAATTTACTCTAATAATTAATAATGACAATTAATATTAATTTGAAAAGAAAGGATTATAAATTTCAATTATATAGAGATTACACGCTTATTTGTCCCTTTGTCCGATGATTTTGTGTAACCAATTAGTACATTAAAGTTAGAATCAAATTCTAAACAAGTTTCTTTCTAAGATAAATTAGTGTTCGAGCGATCCTAGCTAAATAAAATGTTAACTGTATAGAATGAGGAAATTCAGCACGCACATTGTTACCCTTACGTACGCACGTAATACTTCGCTAAAACATAATAACAGGAGTTACGACCTTATTTAACAGACAAAACTTAAGATATTTCACGTCATTATATAAGTTGATAAATGAAATTAATAAAACACGGGCTTCGTGTAAAAAATATAAAAAATAATTTACATAATTATTTGTGAATGTTCATTTAAGCTTTCTGAGCGACGTTTCTGTCATTCTCAAAATTTGTTTAAATAGTTAGCCAGAATATTTTATAAACGTGAATAAAACCTTCATATTCTCAAACCACTCAAATAATAATTGAAAAAATATTAAATAGTTATTTTAAATCAATAACTTCGCTTCGAAAGCTTTAAAAATTATTTTTTTGGTAATTTGAGTGTTCATAATTAGTATTTTATCAAAATGTTTAAATAACGTATTCAAATGTTTGTTTCTCTCTCTTGCAGGTACAAAGTGATTTCTTCCTTCAGAAACTTCCTCCTGGTGGATTTCCCCCCCTCCCACATGGTGGGAACTGAGATTTCGCACCTTGACGTCCAGGACAAATCAGTCTTCCGTCTCGGAAGAGTTTTGGCTTGTCATTACACCACGGACCGTGTACATGGACGATTTACTGTGCTGCACAAACATTTCCAGACACATATTGATATGACATTTTAATCGTCCACTCCTTCCTGTCTGTTGGTGAAATTAAAATTCACCTTGTAATATATTCAAATTAATTACGTTTTTTCAATAGGAAGGAGCTGTACATCTATTGAATTTAGCCGGGGTGTCCAGGGTTCCGTGTTTCACACTCTTTTCAAGAAACTGAAATTTATTTATTTATTTTTAATTCCTGTAGAATTACAAAAAGATGTAATTTTATTTGTTTTGGTTCTAGAAGTTTATTTAGTTGATCTGTCTAATTCTTTCTTCTTGGTTGACTATAAGATATTTTTCCTTTTATTACGATAACTTAGATCCATGGATATTACAGTTGTTTTTACATGACATGTTGTATTTATTCGTCGAATGAATAATTAACATGACTACATGATGTAATTTAATGTCCAGTGACAAACAATTTTACAGCGAGAGAAATGACTGAGCTGTGAATATAATTTTGTTATTACGGTTATTAATATTTGTTTAGCTTATTATTGGCGGTGAACATCAGAATTTATCAGAATTTGGGGTGGTAGGGGTACCAGATAACAGAGAATTAGAGGAAGAGGTTTTTTTAAAAGTCGGAGAATGAGGTGCCAGCTAACTATGGGAGGAATAAATTTAAGTTATACCTGAATGAGAGAATGGAAGAATGTAGTCGACTAGTAGTTTTCGTTTGAGTCTGCGGTTGTGTGGAAGAGGAGTTGGATTGCTATGGAAGAGAACTATGGTGTCATTGGAGTGATTGATGGAGCTTTTGATTAAGGAGGATATGCATGATTTTATTGTGGTGGAGATCAGTGGACTTTGGATGTCATTGTGAATTACCGTGTTTCGAAGGTACCACGGGGAGTTGGAAATGATTGTAAGGTTTCTGTTTTACTTGGTTTGAATTTTATTTGAATTGGAGTTGGCAGTTGATCCCCAAATGGAGCATGCGTGTGACTATATGGGGCGGATTAGAGAGAAGTAAATGAGTCTTTTGGTGGAGATGGAGATTGGTGCGTTTCGACTACAAGGTCAAAACACATTCTGTATTATTTAAAGAATAGTGATAAACGACTGAAACATAATAACCTCAAGATTGACTTGATAAAGATCTCACCATATCTACGAAACGTAAAACGTAAAAAAGCTGTCTAACGTATTTCGTAAACAAGAAACATTTCCGTTGATATGCAATGCTTTTGATTGATGATTCGTTAAAATAGCTGATTAATAAATAGAATAATGTTGAGACGATGGTCCGCTACGATTCCAGGAATTATGATTGACTTCTTGGCATTATAAAAGATACTCAAGTGTGCCGTAAATTACCGAGACTTGACAACTTCACTCCTTTTTCATATTGGACACCTCAGGTTGCACACGTACAGAAAGCAGCGTATGACTAAAAAAATAATGTCTTACATATTTTGAACAAGCGAACACGTGGGGACGTGATTCGCTTACAACGGTTCTGTTTATGCAAAATGCATCCGTTTTTTAAGCTTATCGTCGTGCTTGCAGCAGATATACTCCATGTAAATCTTAAACCGACAGGTAAACCTCAGCTATTACTTATTTTCGCAATTTTCTCTATTTGTTTATTCATATTTATTTTGAGATTTCATGCTTTCTACCATAATAAACATTTAATTTTCTGGATTGGGCACAACGATATTTCACATTTACAGGTTGTCCGTTTAAAATAGAAAAACCGCCAACTAACTCTTTAATGTTTCTTTATGCGACATAAGCTGATATCGTTTAAACAGATTTCGTTTTGTGGAATTACTTGTCCGAATAAGAGTACTCTTAACTATTATTATTTTACTTTCACTAACAGAATTGCTGACACGCATGTTGGAAGTACCATGTAAAACGTGGCATAATTGCAAGAACAAGAGATGCTTCTATGCTCCAAACTTACATCGATCTCATTTTCGGATTCGCGGACTATTAGCGCCGTGTCGGAAAACAAAGAAGCAGCCTCTGAGTTGTAACCTTGAGTTTTTTATTACTCCAAATGTAAAATCATAAGATGCAGGTAAAATAATAATGAACGCTAATAACTTAGTGGTACATAAATTTTGTGCCTCGTAAAACTTGCACATAATCGTAAGTTCACAGGTACAAAACATAATAATTAAATCACGTAACATCAATGGAGGCATGTAAAGTAAAAACGAAATTTATCATTTAATCTCTATTACAAATCTTTCGACATTATAAATCTGTATGGAAACTATTTTTTTAGAATTTTTAGTAATATATTAAATTTTCATAGACTACGAAATTTCTTTACGTTTCTGTACGTCCAGAGGGCCATGCTTATACTGAAGTTTTTGGATTTATTCTAAATAATCGTTCGGAGGGTAATCCACGAAATGACTTTACGGAAAGTAGTATCCAGGTTTTTATTTGTATAATTCGCTCTAAAATCAAAATTAGAAACTCAAAAGAAGTAAATCACCAAACAAATGCTCATATGCTCACATTCTAAAGTTGTTTCGTTTCTACTATTATTGTTAATCTGTTTTAATTTAACTTGTGTCTAAAAAATAATTATAGTCTATTAAATGTAATATTAAACTAATATATGATAAAATTCAATACAATATAGATGTCCGTGTTATGGCCAAGCTAAGGTTAAATAGTTTTTCTTACAGTCATTTTTTAAAAATAATGGAACAATTTTTTTAAAATTGTGGATAGATTGATGCACTTTCTCAAAAAAATATTCAATTTCAATAAAAATATTTAAATTTATCGCAAATACAAAATTCTAAAATACTGCAGTGGCCACATCAGGAACATATCATGACCTTTCTTTTCAGTTTCATACTGCAGTTCTGCTAAAATCAAACAATAATTTTTTATTCATAAGTAGGTTCACAAAAGTGTTGTCCATTAACAAATAAAGTCATGTACAAAATCGATATGACATTTTATTTAAAAAAATTAACTGGAACAAGTTATTTATCAAAAATATCTTTGTCGGCAACAGTGAGTCCTAAACACTCTTCGGGATAGTAATTCCAGAAAATGGCCATATCAGGAGCAGGTCATTTTTCTCGAAATTTTTTTGTTTCTGACCAAGTCGAAAATAATACGCTGTCAACTATAATACCAATCGAAAAAGCGTTTAAAACTGAACGGAGTGCAAGAGACTTCATAAAAACAAGTCCTTGAAAAACATATATAAGAATGGAGTCTTAGTGAAAAAGAATAAGACGTCCCACGAATAACACAGAAAGGGTAACTAACGTCATATTCTTAACCTACTTATATGAGAAATAATAACGGAACATATTAGGAAGCCCGATATTGAATGCTGATTACAACCTCAAAATAGGATGGCCATAACAGGGACACCCACCTTACCCTATAACATTTGAGTATTAATTTACTAATACAAATATTATTAACAGCTTATTGAATGCATTGTATATTGTATAAAATCACCTTTACAACCCCACTATATTTAAATCTGAAGTTCATGAATGCTGTTGCAAGAATCTGAATCGCGTTTGTGTAATATTAACTCCATAGAACCCCTGTAATGAAGTCCACTTTCCTATGTTTGTTCTTAATTATTTATTAGTGGCTCGTTATTTTCAATTTTCTTCTTTTCAACTGGAGCACACTAATAAACATCAACGCGCCATAGCGGAATATAAAAATAGATTTCGGAAAACATTAAAACCGGTTTAATTTTTAAGACAACAGAAATAAGCTGTTAAAACCTTTATACAAATGTATGCCTTCCAGTTTAGTTTACAATAAATTATTAATCTTGAGGAAAGGTTACTTTCTGTCTTTCTCTTTGGCTCTGCAGCTCATTGAGAGCCTTCGCCTCCCGGGACGATTGTGGACTGTCATCTTCCGAATTTAGAGCTTCGTGGGCAGTGTATAAATTCTCCTTTAGTCTTGACCCCAGTTTTACAGGTCATTACGAACACAAACATCCATGCCCAAACCCGAGACCTCTGATGTGAGGCGGTGACATTGGCCGCTACATAACAGCAGGTCGGCAGTTACTTTATGTAGCTCAAATAAATTGTATCCAAAGTATATATTTTGTAATGTTCACCATAATTTGAATTAGAAATCATGACACAACAAAGAATTATTTATTATTCAATAGTTTTCTTCGAAATATTCTCATCAACATAGATGTAAAATCAAATCAAAGGAAGAGCAACTTTTCAAATACAGATATTCTAATGAAATCTTCACGGTTAACCAACCGGGTCAGGTATTTAAAAGAACACAACGTTTCTGCGGCCATCTTCTGCCGCCGTCTTCAGGCTATATGTCGTCATGCAGCAGCGGTGACGTCTAACTGGAGGTCGAACCTCCTCTTCTATTGGTCGGAGTTCCTTCCATGTGGAATCTGCTCCGCGATGACAGGTATATTCTACGCCTATAACATACTAAAAAATCTGTCATTACTAAATGTCACTTATTTGTTCACTCATTCATCCATAACATACATAAATATTACTGCCATAAAGGCTACATAACAATAAATGAAATTTTACACACGCACATTCACACACACATTCAAACAAGCATTCATACAATGTACCGCTGCTGCTAGTTTCTTTCCCAATTATTTCTGATTCGCCGACTCTCTGCTATTGTCTGGAAGAAAAAGGGGGAATTATAATAGTGTCATAAAATGTAAAATAGTTCTATAAATAATATCTGTATAAATAAATATAAATAAATAATTTTTGGATAGGTATTTCTTACAAGCTGTAAAGAGGCTTGTAAACCTAATAAAGTAAATAACTTAAGTTAGCAATGGCTAGGATTTAGATACATTACAGGAAGATCGACAGAGGTCGGTTCCTGTTTACCTTCTTAGCAGGGTCGTATCGACCTAGTGATGAGACCAGCTCATTGCTAGATGCGTGCGCCCTGTGGTAGAACCTCTCAGAGGTTTCTAGTATCCTTTCCCAGAGGTTGTCCACTCCTGACAGCTGCATTACCATGTTGTTAGGCGAGTGTGGTGGCAGGTGGAGTGCTCTGCGAAGACATCGTCTCTCCAGAGCGAATATCTTCTCCATTTGGCTGTCCGCTGCGCTGGACCAGACTGGGGCTGCGTACTCGAGGATTGGGCGGATGAGGGAGAGGTAAATCGAGACTCCCACCCTCGGAGACAGCTTCGAGCTGGAACTAAGAAGAGGATGTAGAGCGTTTAACCTACCATATACTTTACTGCTTGTATCTTTAATGTGGTCTTTCCACGTTAGCCTCGAATCCAGGGTTACCCCTAGATACTTGGCCTTCGTGGACCACGGAATAACCTCCCCAAAGAAGCGGATGACGGGTCTCTCTGGCCGTCGCCGGGTGATCAGCAACGCCTTGCTCTTCGATGCGTTGATCTTCACCCGCCAGTTCGTAGCCCAGCGCTGGATCCTCTGCAGGCCCGCGTTCAGGCGCCTTCCCACGATGTCTGCGTCCCTCGACGTAGTGAACAACGCGGTGTCGTCCGCGTACTGGGCGATGTCGGCTCCCCTTCCAGGTTTCGGGATGTCCGCTGTGAAGACGTTGTACAGGACAGGTCCGAGGACACTGCCCTGCGGGACGCCTGCGCGGATCTGCCTTACCGTTGATAGGGCCTCGCCCACCCTTACTGAGAATGTCCGCATCTCCAGGTAGTGCCCTATGATGCGCACGTAGCAACTTGGCAAGGCGGACCTTGCCAACTTGAACATTAGCCCCGACTGCCAAACGGAGTCGAAGGCCTTAGCGACATCGAGGAACACCACGCCGAAGTGCTGACGTCTGTTCAGGGCGAGAGAGGCACCCTCAACGACACGCATGATCTGCTATGTCGTCATGCTATGTCGTCATGTCGTCACGCTATCACAAGGACCAATCAGATCGCTGAATGGATCAGGTGACTCCGAAGGTATAAATACGGCGCATTCAACGCATGTCGTCATGCGTTGAATGCGCCGTATTTATACCTTCGGAGTCACCTGATCCATTCAGCGATCTGATTGGTCCTTGTGATAGCGTGATATTGGAAGCCATAGAAATTAAGACACATAATAATCTCATTAACAGAGACTCTGGCTACCATATCAGTAATGCATGGGATCCCATTATTACGACAATACGTGATATACAAGCTCAGTTGACAGACAGGCCTTGCCTGAAGACGGCGGCAGAAGATGGCCGCAGAAACGTTGTGTTCTTTTAAATACCTGACCCGGTTGGTTAACCGTGAAGATTTCATCCGAATTATTCACCGGGAAAGTCTACGTTCATTAATTTAACAGATATTCTACTTCTAGGAGTATGCATTATTCCCGGAGACCCTTCAACGATTGATGAGGACAGCACAATTTCTCCTATTGGAAGTTGCATTAGATACAAATGTCAAATAAAGAACTCGTACGTTCAACTGCTAGTAACCTAGTGAGTATACAAAATATTTCATTTGGGTGCTTGTGTTAATGAACTTACCTTTTCTTAAACTTGACTAATCACTATTTTCATTTAAGAAACTTTCTTTTTCAACAAATAATTCACACCTTCATATTTTTGCTGAACAATTTACTAACCCCTTATTGAATAATAAACCATTAGTATACTGTTAATTTAATATATATTTCAATCATAAATTTCTATGAAATCTAACAGAATATAAGTATGGAAGAGTTTTTGTATTGTTTTTCATTTATTTTTCTTTTAATCCATTAAAACATGCCATGTACTGAAAGATTTAATTTACAAGTTTATAAAATAGAATTTAGAGCAATAAGCTATTCGTTAAGATCTATCTAGTGTGCGAGTTTAAGAAATAACTGTGTATGCTAGTGAGAAAACTCGTGGCTAGATTCCTCCAGAACCTACAAGGATATTCTGAAAAGTCCTCGACCTGATAGTGAAAATAAAAATTTATGATTTCGAAACTGATATATAGTTCTACACAAATACCTTTAACTTTAATACGTTACAATCATTATTCCGTTTCCGTAGCATTCTTTCGAAATTTCTGCGTAATACTCATCCATACCTGTAATTACATTTTTATTGGTCAGCGAGGAACAGGTTGAGTTTTCAAAACATATAGAAACCCTAGGTAAGCAACTGAGGGAGTAGGGTGGATTTTATTTCATGTTATAGTCCAAATACACCAATTTTCCCATCGCTAAGGCGCTTTTATGGAGAACAGCATTGTTCTGATGGAAAATTAATTCCTGTCCTTCATCCGAATCTGCTATCACAAATTCCTGTTCAAATAGTTAAGGATAGTATTCCCCGGTCATTGTTTTCTATTTTACAATATCTTCGTTAAACAGAATTCCTTCGGATAGGATGAACGAGCCCGATAAGCTTTCCAACGATTTTTAAATTGTAAAACTCGCCAAGCACTGTGCTAAATTGTCGTAAAAATGTGTTTTTGACTGCTGTGAGCACACGCACCACTCATCTTGCGCAAAGCTTTTGCGCGTGAAATTCGTCGTACAACACAGTCTTTTAATATCTTTTCTTTATTATCAGTTTCACGAATTTTCGTACACCATTCTCATGAAATCATAACGTCTACTTTTCAGCTGCACTTTTCGGAAACCTTTCATGTAAATCATTTTGGGCGGAGTCATGGCCACGTTTATTTTAAGCAGTGGAAATTGAAGGAGAACAGTCGCACTCAAGCATTTACGATCCTGGAATTAATTTATTTTACGAATATTTTTTTTTCCATTTCTAACAACACTCGTATCTCAACTATATTTAACTACTACCTATAGCAAAACGCTGAGTAGAATTGCTTGTATTTTCACGTAACAATTCTGCCAACGGTATTCAAAGATTCAAAAAAGAATTATGGTCGTAAAACATAAGGTTTTAGTTTTCCAATACCCTCAATCCATTCTTGCTCCCATCATGTGACATTTCCATATAGTTTTGCTCGCGTGTTGTTATATTTTAATTTCTATTGTGGTCGGTTCAACGCGGTTATGTGTTATTTCACTACAAAAGCGTCTAAAATTCTTAAAATTCTTATTTGAATCCAATAAAGATTATTTGGGGGTTCTTAAAAGGACGAAATAGAGCAAAACCTCGGCGAGTAGTGAATATACGTGGAGAAGTGTTTTTCAGAACAAAGTCGCAATATTTTGGATCAGTTGTTTTGACTACGTGAAAACAAATGAGCAAGAATGTAATAACAGCAGTGGATTGTTGGCGAATGAAAGCACTTCGTAATTCAGTTAGGCAATGTCCATTCAACGAACGAGGATTATGGCTCGTAGTAACCAGGTTTTCTAAAAAAAAATACAAAATAATGCATATATAGGTCAGGATAAGTAACTTTTAGGCTTCCTCCCGGATCATAATAGCCATAGGCCACGATATTTAGGTGGCGTTCACTGGCATCTTTATCATGGAGCATTCATTCACTTTCGATAGTAAGTAGTAATGTAGTTCATAAACAATATGGAGTCATAGATACAAAATTCTTGAAGTTTTATGGTCTCGAATCCCGCCAATTTGTCATGTCTGGTGGATGCGCCTGGTTAATCCATAGGACCTCCATCTGACGTTGGGGCGATAACTTTGCAGAACATCCTCGCAGAATTGATATTGATGACGTAGGGATGATGAGGAAGATGCAATACTCAGTGTGTTTATGTATAATATTTGTAATAGTTGCGATGATTGTAATGATTAAGGAACGTTCTTCACCAGTGGAACATACAATACACAAAATAATTTAGAGTTACGAATAAAACTGTTGGGTCTTGGTTATACTAAACAGAAACGTATAATACCCGTTAATCATTACTTATTCTATTTTATAAGATTATTGAAGATCTACTTTATTAATGTGGACTTCTCTGATATTCGAAAATATAATCATAATTGAAACATTCATTATTTTAACTTACTTGAATGCGGCATTCATTGAAGGTTTTTTTTCATAAAAAAATAAGAAACCGAATCCTTTGTTTCAGTTGTCCCGTATTTGACGTCGTTCCGCCATGTGACGTAAAGCCGGAAGACACCACGAAACCATTTCCTGCGTGCTGCCCACAGGTTCTCTGTCCATGAGACTACTCCAACAGATAGCTCGTGTTTTACCTGAAATCAGCTCTATGTGCGATTTACTCACTGACATGAATTAAATTATGTCGATTTGAAAAAAAGGAAAGATGAAATCCTTCGAAACTTTAAGATCACATTAGTATGGCTAAGAGATTTCAAAACAAATCCGTTCAACTATCCCAATGTATACATACTTTAAACTTTACAGTTCGTAACAGTCGTATTCCTTCCAACAATGGCAGTTGTCTCGTATCCGGTCGTACAGAATATGAATATTGGCGAATGGCGCGAATAAAAGCTAAATTGACAAACCACAATTTTCAGCGTTATTTCATTTAGACAAGAAATGGCTGTTTTTGTTTGTACTATTTAAATATCTTGAAAACCATGATGCGTTTCAGATGTTGTGATGAGGCCTGACTTTTTAATTTAGTTCAAATACAACTATACCAAACTTGGTACTAATATTAATGTCTATAAAAACAATGAACGTCCGTATAAAGCTTAAACACAATTATTAACGACCCGTATAACAACCATTAATTTTTTTTGTATTATTCAAAATTTTTGTTTGTTATACTGGTCGTTAAGAATTGTTTTTATGTCAATATCATTGTTGATACAATTACGTTTCTTTCAACATATTTATTCTTAATAAAGCAATTAGTATAATTTTAGCAGTCAGTAAGAGCATTATCGATTCAAATCATATAACGTTATAATTTTCATTTCCCCGAACTTAAGCAAATGTTTTTGTAGTTCTTCTTAGAGTGAAATTTAGAAACGAACAAATATATTACAATAAATAAAATTTCATTTTCACAAATAGGGTGTATTAATTCATATAAACGTCAGAGGAAATGTTAGAAAACTAAAGTGTTAGTATTTTTACGTTCAACGTGATTTTATAAATCTGATGAATGTCCATTGGTAAAACAGAGAGGCTTTGATCTATTGCACTCCAGTAATTTAAGATAATTTTTCAAAGGCACGTGTTTCTGGGATAAATTTGAATTCTGTTTTTTGTTGAATTAAAGCATAAATGAAACGTATATACAAGATAAACTGACACACGTCATTTATAAACAGCGAAGTCTTTGTCGGTATTTAATTGGAGAACAACTGTCTTGAAAAAATAAATATATCTGTACTACAACTACGTATAATTGTATGTTAATTGACTTATTGACTTATATTGGGGGAAATTGATCTAATTTGAAATACATACGAGGAAGAAGAAAATTTAAATGGCTGTTGTTTAAATGCTTACTACCCAACACAAAGATTTAAAAAATAACTGTTACAGCCTCTATAATAACAAATTAAATTATTATTAAATGTGAAAGAAATTATGGGTAGACTAAAAAACTACGGGAAATTCGACTGAGAAAATTATGTTGAAATCATGAGATGATCGTATTTCCATTACAAAGTTAGATTAAACATTAAAAAATATATATGAAAACGATCAGTAATAGCGACGAAAAAATACATTTCGAAATCGCTAAGTTTAATATTGACACTCGATAGGGTTCAAATCTAACTTCAGTGTCGTATTCAGAACAACTGTGCGATGTGCAGCCAAGTCTAGCCGTGTTCACAACGACCAGAAAGAGAACCATTTTTGCAGTAGTCCTATTTTCTACTTCCCGTCCAGTTTCGCGTTTTTGCTCGTTCAATAAACTTAGTATGTTAGTTGCATGAATTAATTTTGTCCCTAAAAGAGAAATAGTGAAATTCAGCATGCTCTACGGATCTGCTAGTAATAACTAGAGATGGGCAAACTGATCGAGATTTGATTCAAATCTCTGCGGAGTGATCAGTGATTCTGAAGAAAATAGCGGTAGCTCTTTTGCTTCACTCCGCTCCTGTGATACAAGAGCTACCTCTTACTTGAATCACTCACTCATGAATCTGAATCCCTTTCTTTCTGGATAATTTAACGTGGGGCGATTGTTTTGGCAAAATTAAATTAAGTGACATGAACAAAATATTGTAACCGAACGTTAATATGGTTTTTATACTTACCTGACTGTCCAGAAAATAATCGGATCAATCCATTTTGCAATCTATTGGTCCACGTATTCTCGCTAAATGTTATTGTATACTTTTCACTTCAAGACCGCTTCATCTATATTATCCTTTTATTAGCATCACTAAGTCACCACTTTTTCTTATATCGGAGTAAAGTTGGATCATGACCTTAATTACGAGTATTCATAATAATATGAATACAAATAACGTATACAAAATATCGGTACAAAACATTACTGAGAGAAAATAATATACTGCTTAATACTGCCAATATAAATTTTTAAATTGTAAATCTATAAGACTCCTGACGCAGTCCACGAAATTTCTGTATATCTGAAAACGGTTACTCCGTGCACTACTGTTTATTAAGTGAAAAGTTACACGAAAGTAGTCCGCATGGTCGCAATTCCTCTTAAATAACATTAGGCTGACTAGAGTCATTTATTTTATTTTAATGACTATTTCTTTACTTTAATAAATACTAAAAATGTATATATATATATATTGCACTGACAGCGGCCGCCCTCACTCGCAGTCGCCGTTACACACAACACTGAACTTGCTTGGCTTTCTCTCTCTCATTGTTGTCCTCTGACACGTTGCCACCCTAACAAAACGAAATAATTATAAGTTACATAAATTATCTACATTATATATATTGAGCGGCGAATCATCAAAAACAATCTACTGAGCGAGTGGTTCCGATCCTATAACGAAAAAGAATGGTTTTAACAATCTCTACTAATAATCATAAAATATCTGGCTCCATTTAAATAATAATATGATCACTACTGGAAATTTATCAACTCCCTAAATCGATTCTTTAACGCGTTTAACCCATTGCCCCCCTATAGGTGTACAAAGAGGTGAAGAAGGGTTAATTATGAATGACGAAGGGATTACTGTTGAATTATTTTTGTCTGTCTTAAAAGTACCAGGCGTATTCTCATTTTCTCAAAAAACCGCGAGTATTTTTGGACTATCTTAAGGAACGGAGAGTATTTCTGCGTCACGTAGTGTTCCTGTACTGGAACTATGTATGTATGTTTTTGGACTCTCTTAACGAGCAGTAATCTTTCCGATTCCGGTTAAGATCAGGAACAGCCTGTTCTGAGTGGTAGAGAAGGAGCTTATCTCTAATGTCCAAATGGACTGAGATTGGTATTGAATTCTGACTTTTTGAGTTAACGGTGTAGGAGATGAACAGTTTGGGTCCTGATGTCGTGTTCACGTGCGGTTGGTTTTGAAATATTCTAAATGACTAATAAATATAGAATTAATGGTTTTAATGTAGTAATATCCGGAAAATATTGTAAGGCACTAATATTTAGTAATTTTCAGAATGAAGGCTAGAAAAATAAAAATCGAAACACAACAAATAAAAGAGCGAGTCCTGAATTAATTATTGGCAGAAAACATTTTCACTTGAATAAAATAAGACAAAAAGAACAATCGGATAAGCAGTGCCTACGGATTTTTACTTTAAAAAATGGAAACTAATAATGGCGATGTTTACACTGGAGCAGATTCCGAAATTATTACCAAAGAAGAGAAGGCAAACTAATGAAGGATTGTTCCGGTACACAAAGCTGTTGCTTTCTGACACTAAATTAAACCTAGAAACAAATATATAGGGAGTTATAAAATTTAATAGTGGAAGTATGTGCCGCAGAAAAATATTGAGGGACAGAATAAATAATGAAAACTTTGTCATTTTGATAACATGCTTTTTGAGTGTATATTTATACCATGAGTCTCCATTCTCGCCGATCCTAGGAGTTTATTTTGCATTTATAAAGCAACTTGCAAACTCATGCCGAATTGGGTTGAAATTGAACACTAATAACAGTGACATCTCACTGGCTCCGAAAAATCTTTAATGGACCGTTTTTGTACGTCTTAAAATTACACCCCTCTCCACCCTTACTAGTCGAGTCTTACCCTCCCAATGTTGGTCCAAATTGCTCCGCGCGTTTGGATTTATGTGCGGAACATATATATACAAAATACACACAAACAGTTATAAAGAGAAGATACGTGAACATCCCTTAATTCTGTGCTTGGAGAAAAAATTATTAAATTTAAGTAACATCTTATTTAAAAAAATAACACATTCTAAGCAATTGATAATTGTGCAAAACATACGGCCCTATATTTAAAGGGCACCAATGTTTAATTCCTTAGTTTTATTTTTTTAGATTGTAATAACTTGATTCGCTTTCAAAAATTTACCACTTAAGACCTGCTGTGAAACACGCTGCGGTATTGAAAAATTGTTCATACGAAAATGGCAACACATTTCGTCGTAGATGAGACCTAATATAATAAACTTGTTGGACGTAAAAAGGTTTCCATGGATGTTAAATTTGGATTCTGTCATGTACGAATTATAAATTTCATGGACAGACTTCTTAACCTATTTCATTTTGGTTTTAACTGGCATGAAATTTGTATTGGTACTTGCTGGAATCCAAATAATTCGAATTTATAATCTGTGAAGGAATATTAATATCCAGCATTTCTATTATATTAGTCTCTTTTTTTCTAATTAATATCGCTTGATGAAGCCCAAATCTCTATACTATACTATAAATGTTACTGTAATCGTTCATTTAACTTTTATTAATAATAGTATAGATGTGCCTGCAATTAAAACTAGTCTTTAAAAACTGTTATTTTTTGCCTTATAAATAATAATAAATCTGCATATGTATCAACTAGAGCGGTATTTGACATCGTGCGTCCTACGTCTCACAAGGGGACAATTTGATTCTTCAGAGGGGTCAATTCGAAAAAGAGCATGTCTAAAATTCAATTAAATAATTACTAAAAATTAAAATATTATACTAAATTAATATAAATTATGTTATCCTTGAACTCTAGTTCACTGTTATATGTTTTAAATATTTACTGTTTTTTTAAAAAAAGTATATTGATTACTTCCTAAAACCTAAGTTTTTATTCTATACAAATTATAATTAGGCTTCATTGAGAAAGTAACTAAGTTTAGAGAACTTTTTGAACAAGATCAACCGCATTTTTTAAGGATTTTCATTTAGTTACTGTTGAGTCGAAGAAAAATCTTTTGTCGTGATATTTTAATTTTAATACTTTTAGCTTTTATCTCCGTATCAGCAAACATGTTTTTAAGACAAAAATAAAAGTGTTTCATATCAATGGCAGTGATGAAGCGTTCTATAAGAATCAATTGTTTTATCGTCACATTAATGATAAGAGTTCGTAATTAACAAGTGCCCATTATATCACTGGGTCTTGATGAGATCTGACTTCAGAAACCTGGAACAGAATTAGCAAAATCATAAATAAAGCTTTTTAAAATAAGAAATGTTGTAGAAGTGTGTTACTGGACATGAACCAGGCATTTGATGAAGTCCAACACCCAGGATTAATTTTTAAAATCAAGAGTATGTTTCCACTAGCATACGTCAACCTCCTAAAATTATATTTGAACGAGAAAAATTTCCAAACTTCAGTAAACGGACAAAAATTTGACTTCTCTCCGATAACATATGGAGTACCATAAGGCATTGTCCTTGGCCCACTCCTGTATATTTTGCGCTCGTCAGATACACCACTGTTCCAAGATTTAGTAAACAGGGCTTCCGCCATTCTCTCCTGTCCCGAGGACCTCTAATAATACACAAAGTTATCTAACCAATATACAACAAAGGCTTCAAAAATGGAAAATATTACATCTCGTCTCCGGAAAGAAAATTGCCCCTCCCCCCACCCTCCCAGTCACAATAAAAATGTACAAATTCCACAATCAAAAACAGTAAAACATTTAGGACTTAATTTATATTTTATATTGAGTATAGTGAAAAAAGAGAAAACAAGTTAAGATGAAGACAAGAGAACTACAGAGGTTAATATTAAGAAAATCGTGCTTATGTATGGACAATAAAATCGAGATATATAAAGCTGTCATCAAACCCATATAGGCATGTGGGATTGAGCTATGGAGATGTGTAACAAAATCGAACGACGGTGCAAATCCAAGATCCTCCGACAAATTGTAAACGTCTCCTTGTTCATAACTAGCCGCACATTAAGTAAGTATAAGTATAAAATCATATTCCATAAATCCTATAGAGAAGCACAAGCTTCAAGAATGTGGAACGAGTCAGTCTTTACTTGTAGACCTGAGCGCCAAACCATATCAAGGACTTGACTTACATCTAAAAATATTGCTGTACAGTATTCCTGGTCATTTCAGTTTGTTAATTACGTTCACAACGCCCGCACAAAAGTTACACAATCTGGTCAGCTATTCAAGGTATAAAAGTTAAAGTAGGCGGTGATTTAAGGATACTTTTATTTAGATATAAATTCAAATAAGAAACTATTTGATTCTTACAATTTTCACAAATCAAATATTAAATTATATACGCATTAAAAAATTCGTGATGTGACAGTTAGTGATTAGTTTTCATGAAATCAAAGTGACTCGTTTCCAACGACGTAATGTAGGTGGTTTTACTTGAGTGATAACCAGAGTGGGACCTGTGGAGGTGCTTTACACAGAAGTTTGTGTAATGGTTTGAAAATTTATAAAATGGCCTGTAGTTTGCACCCGGATTTTTACGGATGCTTCCAGAATCTAACTTTTTTAACCAATAATCAGCCACATGTTAGCCGAGTCGTAGAACATTTTCCAATCTTACAGCGGAACAAAATTGCATCCCAATAATGACGATTGAGCAGATAACTTTAATAATATAGTTTTAAATGTAAATAAATGTTATTTATCAATTAAATTTGAACAATTAACTTGGAAAGCTTTACGTGTTTATTATAACATATATTATATAGGGGAGAAAGGGCCACGTTGCAACAAACGTTTTTCTGTTTCCTATTATGCGCTACCTCACTATGTCAGTTTTACTATTACCACAAATATTCAGTTTGGATAAAGTAGTTAGTTCCGCCTTTCTTTCGCCATTTTTATTCCTTGTCTTAATTTGTCCTTGTGGAGTAACCTTCCCAACACTGTACATGTTATCTGAATAAGCATTTATCTTTCGATTTATTGCATTTATTGAAGATCAATCAATCGAGTTTGTATTGAGTGTTTTTTATATTACTTTATAAGACTATTAGACAGAAGCATTGAAATATATACGAACGTGCGCAACGGTGAACGTTGTAACTGACTTGCTTTATTTCAAATTTCATTGGATGGATATGCCCTAAACTTATTTAGTTGTTTGGTTTACATGTATATGTTCTTATTAACTGGATTTTGTTACTTCGCGATCTAAAAAATTTGTTGTAATGTGTAATGGTAAAACACAACTACATACTTAATTTGGCTGAACGGAGTCAAAGGAAAGCGGCGTGAGGGAAGTTTAAGGTTACAGGCAAGGGATAATAAAAACCCAGAAGTTGGCGCGACTTGTCGTTCTTCTCCAACCTTTAATAAACGGCGATTCGTGCTGTTGGGGAGCATGGTGTTTTCCCACAAAACATCGGAGACGATAGGGAAATAATTTTTACTAACCATATCGGGCCCCGCCACCGACGGAAACGAAATAATAAAGTGGGGACAAGGCATTAAAACCAAATAAAATGGATTTTCGAATATTAAGACTGGACTTTATAAAATATTAAGATGGGACTTAAGAAAGAACATTGAGATTCCCGTTTAAGAGATTTTAAAATTTTAATTTGAAGAGTAAGCTGTAAGAGTGGACAATAAGAATTTGGAGATTGTCCTGGCCAAGGACATTTAAAGAACGGAAGGAAGGCGTTCTCGAGTTCGGGACACCAAGGTGTTCATTATTGTACAACGCAGAAGTTCGGATGGGTCGAGCGAAAAGTTACAGGCCAAGCTGAGAAGAAATGGTAATTACACTGTATGTAACCTTTTGCCGATTTCCTGGTACCGCTATTTCCGAGTAGAATTTGCGTTTCTATTCTGTGCCATGAGAAGGCCCCCTAAGACGACCCTTAGAATAGTACACATGTCTCGAGTAAGTAAGAAATTCTGTGTGTAATTATTGTAAATATAGTTTTTTAATCATTAAAAAGCAAATTACTAAAATTAAAATGTATTCAAGTGGTGTATATTGCCTTAAATAAATGTTAAATTAAATAGTGTTCACATTTTTTATAATAATAATTCATTTTAAAAATTAGTTCTCCCTCCACCCCCCTCCCAACCACCAGCCATATATTCATCCCAAATGAGTAAATATAAACGGGAAACTAAAGATCTCACCAATCAGAACATTATGCAAAGAGTTGTTAAAAATTGGTTTCTAAGAAGAAACTCCAATCCATAAATCCTGAAATCAATAGCATCGCCAGTTGTTAACTTTCAATAAAAACAATTTTGAATAATTTTCCCTTAATCTAAAGGAAGTTTATTCATATCAGCCACTACTTCCCTCCCTGAATAAAAGTGGCCATATGACAGTTCTAAAGCGAATTAAAATAGTGGGTGTGAAAAGAATAAACAAGAGGGAACAGTCTCTTGATCCGAACGGGGAGAACTAGTCATTGTAGCAGAAGTATAAACAGTGATTTTGCACAGTCCACCAATGCTACATTTTCCAAAAAAATTCAAATACCACTTCTTAAGAAAATCGTCGAGCGCAATCATCCATTTAACGAAGATTTTTCGCCTAAGCACGCGGAAGGAAGGCACTGAAAGGGATGTCGAAATCTGCCTCTCTTGTGGTGAACATTGCAACAACTTTCAAATGTTTTGTGTAGATGTACTTGGTTTAATTATTTTTCAATGCTTATTTATATATATATAAAAAGCCTAAATTTTATTCATATGTAATTATAAAATAGTTACTACAGTCTTGTTTTAAACTTTTTTTTGTTTCAACGTACCCCACTTTGACCTACTATAAGGCTAATAGCCATTTTCCGCTACAGTACGATTACTACAGCTACGCAACCTATTTTTAAGTTTCTCACAATGTGACGCTCCTAGGTCACTGTTAAGGGGTGTATGTTCCGTGGTTGCAGACCTTCGGAAGAACTGTCTGCTGACCCTATTGGAACAGTCGTCAGCTGCCTCTTCAGCTGTTCGAGACACAGCAAAATTCTCTCCATCAATCGGACGGCGTGAGACAGTTCTTTCTATAGTTTTCCCTGCATTTCTTTTCGAATAGCCCTTCGCTACCAAGCTCACCGTTCCGCATCCCCCTTTCAAATTCCTTTAAAATGCTATTAAGGGGGAAATGTCATTAAGTGGATCAGCATCGTGCAACCTGTCCCCTAACAACACTGCGTTATTAGATGATATAATTGTAAGGAAAATTTTATCTCTCCCGAGCTATCATCATCCACTGATTTTTATTAAAAAAGGATCACCTTCACTTACTTCGGATTCCACTTCAGTTATCTAATATTGTTCTCTAAAACAAACAAAACAATTTCTGATAAATAACTACCTTGATATATTGATGGGTGTTTTCGGCGATAAGAGTGATATATAAGCCAAATTTCAAGATAGCTATCAGTATCACTATGCTTGCACTGGTTGCACTCGTTGCATTCCTCGGTGTCTGCTTGACACCCTGCGAATCAATCGTATACACGCGTTGTGAGTTAGCCGCAGCTCTCAGAGATCAAGGTTTCCTTGACTTGCCTAATTGTAAGTACGTCTTTCTCCTGTCTATGCAGTGCACTTTTATTTTCAAGAGAGTGATCCAAAAATGTCATTTTCAGGGGTATGCTTGGTTGAATCGGAGAGCGGTAGGGACACTTCCTCCGTTGGCGTTCCCAATACTGATGGTAGCCAAGATTTCGGACTCTATCAAGTACGTAATCCAATGTAAAAGTTATGTGTACTCGCTAATGGCCTAGCTGTCGAAGCGACTTAAAACTTGAAATAAAATATAAAAATTAAAAAGTACGTAATCGGTTTTATGAAATTTCAGTTGTATCGACTCCGTCAAATATTCAAAAAATTATTACTCGTTTCAGATAAATAACAAGTGGTGGTGTGGCATGGACGGCCCAGCTGGCGACTGTAACATAGCTTGTCAAGGTGAGCGCCACTTCTAAGTGCCAAAACACATAACGAAGTACTTACAGAAAAGTACTATCAAACCTGTATAAGTTCTTCCATATTAACGTAAACTTTCAGGGAAATTATTTCTTTAAAGTAATATCCAGCAGTTCAACACGCTCCAAATCATTGCTTAATCTTGGATTTAATATTTTGAATGTTCGCCGGGACAATTTCCGTGAAATAACTGCCGTTTCTACTTGAATATTCTCTTTTAATTGGACTGTCGCGGCTTGTTGAAAACTCGAATCTTTAACTAATTCCACAGAGAGATTTAACAACTCTTGATTATTGAGCATCTCGTCTAGATGATATGAGATTTCCTCGAAGTATTTTGCTTATAACAGCTAGAGATTCGTTAGACCCCATTTTATTGAAATAATGCCCGGCTGTTGTAGCAGCTTCATAAAGTAAAAAGTAATATTAAAATAATAGAAAAACCAAAACTTTCTTTTTTTCGGGGGGGGGGGGGTCAACAGGCTACATGAGGGTGATCCTGAAATAGGCAACTCCCATTTAATAGCATAGGAAGGGAATTGAAAAGGCCTTCCATTTCAATTCCCTTCCTATGCGATTAAAGGGAATTTGCCTGTTTCAGGATCACCCTCATGTAGCCTGCTACACAATCGAAGAGGATTTCTGGAAAGTCCTCCTACCGAGCTTCCCTCCCACCAGAGGTCCCGGTTTCGATTTCTGGCAAGAGCCTGGGTATTTGTGTGTGTTTTGACGTTCCCTAACCGAGAAAAACTTTACTAAAAAGGAAATCAGTTACCTTATATGAAAGTCGCTTGTGCCCTAGTTGTTGGTGCAACTATAAAAACAGAATTTATACATTATATACATAGACTGTAAAACGATCCATCCTGAAGAATTTTCAATATCTCATCCCCCAACTTTCAGAACCTCCTCAGTTCATTCTACAAAAAATTATATAATTATATATACAAAGTTGAATATAAATAAATAAACTTGGCATGTTGTATATACTTACAATTAAAATATTACAAAATTTCACGTTGCTGCAGCAATCTTAAATGTATCTAAGAAGTTTATTTATTTATATTCAACTTTGTATATTTAATTATTTTTTTGTAGAATGAACTGAATAGGTCCCGAAAGTTGGGGACGATCGTTCTCAAATTAAATTATTCTATTTCGGACTTTTGGCCATTCTAAATCAGATTATTTTATTTATAATTTTCAATATCCCACTGTCTCCACTTATTATCGCACGTCCCTCTTGTATGCCCTTTGCAAGATATGACGAGTTTAAAATCGATAATTTTTATGGGCCATCCTGTATATGACGCTTTATATAAAATTTATTTTAAAACTGACGTTGTAATGTAATGTAATCGTAGCCTATTATAAAAGTTTCTCTTTGTATTAAAGGGCTCATTGCGAGTAGGGGGGGGGGTATGTACGTTCATTTGTGAACAGAACTACTTCACTTCATTTGATGTTGCCTCCCGTTAATCCATAAAATAATTCCTGTAAGTAACGTATAATTTTTTTGTCTGAAATTAACTATAATTTATTATTTTACAAATAGAATGAAACAATTTTCTCGTGTAATGGGATATCCTATTTTTAATTTTCATCAGAAATAGTTTATAACTATTTTAGTGAGTAAATAATATTTTTGTTGATAAATCTTAGGCGCTTTGGATTTTTGAGTTGTTTTTCTATTACAGATTTGATTGATGACAATATCGATGACGACAGTATATGCGCCAAGTACATATGGCAGGTCCAGGGCTGGACTGCGTGGCATGGCTGGGTTCGCCAATGTCAGGATCAACCTCTGCCCGACCTCAGCAGTTGCTTTTAGGCCATTACACCAAACGTACGATTACGTCCCACCATTGTAAAAAACTTTTTTGTGTGAAAACGACAGGCTTAATAAAATGTTATTGACCACAATCAGTCTACTTTTATTATTTTAACAATTACTTCATTTCTGAAAAATACAATAAGATTCTCAATACTGAGCAACATTCATCAATCGCCTCTATTTAATCGAAATAAATGCACAACATGAGGTAGATCATAGAGCCAGTGAGCATATCAAATGAGGAAATAAGTGATTTATGTTGGATGAAATAACGCAAAAATAATTATGTTTAAATATAATATTGTTTTTATATTATTTTCTGCACTGATTCATTACAGAATATTAAATTTTCCATATTATTACACAACATATTGAGGGAAATAAATCATATTTAGACATTTTTATTATATATAATATTGTTTTTATATTATTTTCTGCACTGATTCATTACAGAATATTAAATTTTCCATATTATTACACAAAATATTGAGGGAAATAAATCATATTTAGACATTTTTATTTTATCGCCTTACAAATACAGCATGGAGAGTTGCATCAGACCAGTTTAAGGAGTGAATACTGCTACTGCAACAAGGAATTTTTTTATTAAATGACATTGTTATTTAGATGTATGTAATTGAAAAAAACTGGGTTCTTAATCAGTTTCAATTTTTATAGAAACCAAAATAATATTTTACTAATATTGAATGCAAAATATTTTAAATTAAATAGATGGGCGTTCTGCAGATGCCATAGTCATCTACAAATAAAAAGACCAAATGAATAGAAACATTAAAAAAATTATTTTAGAATTCAAATTGTCTAAATCAGGGTTTCCCAAACGTTTTCCGAAACAGAATACTTTGCAAAAGCGTACATTTTATCGGAACACTTGGTTTATTTTTTAGGATTGGTAATTCCTGCTTGTAAAAATTTTAAAAAGTTGAAATTATTTTTAAATATAAAACTTAGCATAATACAACAAACAAATATGAATAAATTGCTCTGATGATTTTGGATACTTGGATTGCATATCTTATTTATATCAGGCACAATATCTGTATGATAAATTATAATACCTGGTGTGGTACTTTGCAGCATGATAAGAAAATAACGCTTCACATAAAAGGGTAGCAGAAAACTGAAGTAATAATAATATAATAATTATTATAACTTGTTTTTAAATAGTGGGGTACTCCAGAAATAACGCAATTAGAGTCAATAATTAAATCAATTATATTTTCATAGTCACTTGCACTTAAACCTACTGGTTTGGCTGTCCGGGAAAATAGATTCCGAACCCAGGAATCGTCCTTACAAGTTTTCGTAAAATACTGCAAAAGAGTTGATTTCAAGTTATGTATGTGTTATAAAACATTTTCAAAAATTCATCTCCTTTTAACTTTAATTCATTCCAACAGTCAGAGCAAGAAAACCATAAAAATCATTAAGTTCATCTGATGAAATCCAAAATTGTATTTTTTATCAAATGTTGCAATATTATCTCTTGTATTAGAAACTGTAATACTTATTCCTTGTAATGATAAGTTAATTTCAGATATATAACTTTTAACAACCATGAAGGATTTGTTAAAACGTCAACAAAATATTGTCCTGAATTATTTTGTGCCTTCATGAAGGCCAACAACTCACTTCGAAGTTCAAAAAATCTTAATAGTGTTTTTCCCCTAGCTAGCATCTCACTTCGGTATGTAATAAAAGCACTGTGTTAACTACCCCTTTCATCACACATAATTTCAAATAATCTGGATTGAAGTGGTTTTGATTTTACATAGATATTACGGCTTCACACATTACATTTTTTTAAATTGTTGAAATTTTTGAAGTCCAAGTGTTTTTTCTAAAAACTCTGATTCTCATTCGCCCCTATTGCTAGTTGGCTAAACACGTCCCCACTTGTTAATTGGTGCCCTTTTTCCTATTGTAAAGAGAAACAAGGAACAGGGTTTCCTGGCTTGTTTTGCCTGACAGGTATTGATGGTCGGTAAGGAAGAAACCATGTACTGCACCTCTTTCATACACACGGAGCGGAAAAGATGTGACAAATGATTCGACTATTTTCCGTTCCATGGAAATGGAGTTTTCGTTTAACGAACTAAGTGGTATTATAACATGTTATTATAATCCACATTATACACAGAACAACGACAAAATTTTGCGGAGCACCTATTCAGGCTCCGCGGAACACTGTTTGGGAAACCCGGGTCTAAATTATACTTTGTATAATTAATTTAGTCCTACACTGTAAAACAGTGTCCAGGCTGTTGTTTGTTGTTGTGGTATTCAGTCCTAAGACGGGTCTGATTCAACTCCCCATGGAAACCTAACTTGCGCAAGCCTTTTCATAACCACATAACCACCACATCCTCCATAATCTGCTTAGACTATTCCACCCTTGGCCTCCCTCTCCTGTTCTTACCCCACAAACCTAACTTGCGCAAGCCTTTTCATAACCACATAACCACCACATCCTCCATAATCTGCTTAGACTATTCCACCCTTGGCCTCCCTCTCCTGTTCTTACCCCACACACTTCCCTCTAATGTCTTAAAACGTGGCCTATTACTTTATCCATCGCTTGGTCAACGTCCTCCATATTGTTCTCTCTTCCCCTATTCTGCTTAGAACGTCCTCGTTAGTAACTCATCCACCCATCTTAGTTTCAGCATTCTCCTATAGCACCACACTTAAAGGGCTTCTATTCTTTTCCTTTCTGCAACTCCTACAGTCCACGTTTCCCACCCATATAACGCCACACTCCATTAGAACAGTTTTAACAATTAATTCCTAATATTCACACTTGCATTACCCGTAAGTATAATCCTCTTTTTTTGCGAAAGCCTTCCTTGCCTGTGTTATCCTAGTCTATGTCTAATATACTTCTATTATCCCTAGTTATTATGCTGGCCAAGTAGCAAAATTTCTTAACCCCATTCAAAATATCCCTTTTAATCGAACGCCCTTTGTTATTCCACTTTTTTCATACTACACCCCATTACCGTGGTTTCCCCTCTATTAATCCTCATGTTAAACTGTTTCTCCAGGACCATTTATTATGGTTTCTAAGTCTTCTTCTGACACTACAATATCATCGGCAACAGTAGGGTATTTATTTCTTGTCATTGTGGTATGATTCTTTATCCATATTCCGTTTTAACTTTCTTCATCGCCTGTTCTATATATAAATTAAAGTGCATGGGCGACAAACTGCAGCCTTGTCTTACTTCTTTCTTGATTTCTGCTTTCTTTTCTTGATCTTCAATTCTAATTACCGCTGGCTGCCTTCTGTAGTGGTTATGGATAAGTCTTCTTTCTCGATATTCTATTCCTGTGCTCTTCGAAGTCCTTAATAATGTGTTCCAACTTACATTATCAACGGCTTTTTTCTAAATGCCATATACGTAAGCCTGTTTTCTTCTTATCCTATCTTCTAACATAAGGCGCAAAGTCAATATGACTTCTCCTGTTACTACATTCTTCCTAATTCGCTTTCTATTCGGCTCTCTATTCTCCTATATACTATTTTCGTTAATATTTTGCATGCATGAGATACTAAACTAATTGTCCTGTGGTTTTAGCATCTATCAGCCCCAGTTTTCTTCGGTATGTGTATATTTATGTTTTTACTAAAATCGTCGGTATTCTTCCCGTTTCGTAGATTTCGTAAACTCTCCTGAACAGCCATGGTTTTGTTTCTTCACCCGATGATCTTATCAACTCCACTGGAATGTTATTTTTTTCCTCTCTCCGAATGTTTCTTTGATTCACCTATAAGCTATGTCTATTTTCCCTTTCACCATGAAACCTTTGCCCTCTTCAAGATTCGACCGTATCCATGTCGATATCGTCGGCCCGTTACCGCCTGTACGAGGATTTTCTTACATACTATCAATTATTGACCGGTTCACTCGGTGACCTGAGCGGGATGGGACCATTCGGCGCGGCCGATTCGGCGCAGCCACTTCGGCGCGGCCCATTCGGCGCGAGCCGTTTCGGCGCAAGCCAGTTCGGCGCGAAACTCGCATAACATTATTAGACGTAAAGCAGCCGTTTCGGCGCGAAACTCACTTAACATTACAAGACATATAATTTCATATTTAGCAAAATTTTTAAATATATTCCTAAATACTTAATCAGTTGCAATATCTGAGAGTTGTAAAACATTAATAGTAAAACAAGCTATAAGTATGAATTCCACAAATATGGACTAAGCGTCGTAGGTTAATTTAATTAAATATTAAGCTACGTTTTTATGACAAATTATCTGGACTTTTCATTAATATTTGAAGATGCCAAATTATTTATTCATTTAACAATTTGTAACAATAACTCATGAGACTTTTGTGTTCAGAATAAAAATCGAAATATTTATCTTTCAATGAAACATAAATTTTATAAAAGTAGCGATTTAAATTTATTTAAATTACTTGTCTTTTAATAATAATAATAATAATAATAATAGCCGAATTGGTCTGATGTGATGCGTCTCACCCATGAGTCTAAAATAAATATTATATTTTACATCTGAAATTATAATATTTTTCTAATAAATCTTATGGTTGTTTCAATATGCATTCTTCCACAAAACTGAATAATTTTTCACATTGAATTTTATATTTTTCCAAGTCCCATAAATGCGGATATTAAATGTGGGCATAGTTTGGCCAATATAACTGTAATTACAATATAAACAGATACCGAAATTATTAATTTTATTTTTAATATTTTAACACAGCTTAAATTATTGCAAGATTTTAAAATAATTTGGATATCATAATTCATTAAATCATGTCATAAGTTTGTATTATTTCTTACTGCGTAATTTTACGGGTAAATTATTAATTTCATATTAATCTTAGTTAACCCAATTTTAATGTATTTTTAAGCGAAATGCAAAGGATAAATATTAAGAAGAACACAATATTTATTTTTCCCAGATTAAATTTATGATAGCGCTGACGTTATAATTTGACGTCCATATTTACTGAATTATAAAGCATAGTATCTTATGGAATAATGGCTGATTTGACATGTAATTAAGAATTATTTCTGAGTAAGTAGATATTTTTATAGCAATTGGTAACTATCTTATTGACAGAAACAATAACCAAAACATCTAGAAAATTGACAGAGTGATCTTTTTCAATTCAATTTTAAAGTTTCTTTCAGTGTTGTAATTATTAAAAGTATTGAGCAAATGGTTTATGTGGAATCTGAGAATGATACTAAAAAGTCATCATTCTTGAAATATCTCAGTGGTTTTAAATCTAAAGATGTAATACATAAGGCTTCCAAATCTCTCATAATTTGCGCGAATAACGACAAAGAAAAATTCCCAAGGTAGAACCAATGATTTCGTGATAGTAAATGTTCTTGAACGAAAAATAAGTGGAATTTATAATTACATTTATTAAGATAAGAATTTTTGATAAAATAATTATTGTCAATTTCGAAAAGTAGTTATCCCATCTATTTTTAAAACTTGGGGTAAAAATTAAATAAGAACTCTTCATCTAATGATAAGAAAACATGATCATTAGTGACGTTTAAATGGTCCAAAAACTTAAAAGACGTTTTGACTGTAAAATTATTTTCCTTATTAAGAGAATTATATAAAAATATAGAAATGTTATGAAGAGGACTACTAGTAGAAGAAACGATAATTCTGAAAGATAAATTATATGCTAGAGCATAGGCTCTGGCACTATTATCAGAAGTTAAAAACTAGGAGTTAAAAAGTGCTACTGTCCACAAGTCTTTTCAAGTTAATTTCTAATTGATCAATAACTAAAGTAATGGATTTAATTTTTATTGCAAGTTCTATGTATTTATTTGTCTGATAATAACGTTTCAACTTTATAAAACTATTTAGTCAAATTCCTTTGGCAGATTCACTAAAGATAACATTAGGATTATTAGAAATGTACATTTTGGTGTTTTGCACAACTTATGATAATTTTCTATACAGAATTAACTCATTGTTAAAGTTTTCCATTGTAATTATGGAACTAACAATACGCTTATTCTTTGTAAGTGTTATTTCAGCCTCGTTGCTTGTGCGACATGCACAATAAATTTTTATCCATTTCAATTTCTTTTTTCCGTTAATAATTTTTCATTTTATAACATAATTGTATTATACATATATATTGTAAATATTCATTTTTATTATAATCGTAAAAGATGAGGTTTTAAAATTTAAGAACGGAACGTCGTGAACAAACTACTGTTAATAAAGTTTATATCACTTTTTTCTGACATATAGGCTGTTTTTCATTTTATTAATATTAATATAAGATGTGTATTTGTATAAAATAACTTATTTGAAACAAATGTCCACGATATTCTCGTTTATCGCCACGTAATGTCCCCGCGCCCAACCTTGCGCCGAAACGGCCGCGCCGAATAATTCTTGCGCCGAATCGGCCGCGCCGAACTGGCCGCGCCGAATCGTCCTAGACCCGACCTGAGGCTGTCTCTCTCCTCAGTATAACGGCAGAGAACGTAAATGATGCTTTCTATAGCGGTTGGATATCGCGATACGGAGCACCTTCCATTGTCACTACAGACCGGGGTTCTCAGTTTGAATCCGTCCTATTTCGCGCTCTTACTGATGCGTTCGCCAAAGAACTACTGCTTACCATCCGGAATCCAACGGTATGGTGGGGCGGTGGCACCGTTCACTGAAATCTTCTTTGATTTGCCACAGTCCACGTGATTGGCTAGATGTGTTACCAACCGTCATGTTAGGACTACGGACAGCGTTTAAGGAAGACATTGGTTGTAGTCCCGCTGAAATGCTTTACGGCATTACACTCCGCCTACCGGGAGAATTCTTCCTGCAGGAGTACTTACCTTCTAATCCTGGATTTTTCCTGGAAAGTTCCATACGCACATGCGACGAGAATATCGTGGACATTTGTTTCAATTCTCACCTGCGTCACGCAGTCATCGTTCACCGCGACTTACACCATTCAGACTATGTATTTGTCCTTGCTGACCATGTTCGACGATCTTTCAAATGCCCATATAGCGGACCTCATCGTGTGATCAAACGCTTATCTGATGTCGATTTCGTTTTGGACTTAAACTGAAAACAAACCACTGTTCATGTGAATCGGTTGAAGCCTGCTTTTGTGTTGACCAGCGATTCACAGACGGATCCTACTTGTTCTACTTCTACTTCGGACGCGCATTCTGCAGGACCTAGTTTTGGTGGCCACAGGGCTCTGAAAACATATCCCGGACCACGCACGAAACGTGTTACGTTTGCATCTGATTCCTAATTAATGTTTTTCTTTTATGTTTTCTCTGATGTTCCAGGATTCGCAACTTTACTCAGTTGTTAGGAGGGGAGTATTTGTGGTGCCGTTCATCTAAACGCCACGGAGTAAACGTGCGCAGATGATAACAACGAGCAACGAGTCTATCATCGCTGGTTATTCTTTGACGCACAAAGGCTTTGCTCCTGCGATTGGCTCGAACGACTCCGCATCTCTCTCGGCAAAATTGAACGTTATTTCCAAGTTATCTTCAATGTGTATTTCAAATTTAGTAAATAAAATAAACGACGGTTATTTAACAGTTAATGTGGTCGTTATTATTTAAAGTTTAAATCCAGCCGCCATATCCCTTTCAATAGTCCTGCTATCTCCCGTGAAACGGTCAAACTAACCGGAGTAAACGCCATTATTGTTGTTAGTTGAAGCACGTTCTGCTCTTTTACAGTAATCTTTTTTCTTATGATTTTCAGTCGTCTCATGCAATGTAAGCCAATTATATTGTTGTTGTTTTTTTGCTTCATATATATGTATAGTAATACTGTACTTCTTTTTGCAATATCACAATTTAAACCTCTTTTGGCCTACCAATATAGGTCATTGTCGTTTCGTTCAGTTTGATGGATCCTTCAGTGAACAACGTAAGGCTGGCTGGCCTTTTTCTGCACGACTGTTCATTTTTAAACCCGTTTACCTCAATGAGAGATGGTTACTTACATTCACAATACAATATATTGACTTCAATATATATAAATCCATTATAGTCATTGACCATTATTATGAATTAATTAATTCCAATCTGTTCTGTAGTTATACAAAAATCATTTTTGTCTAGTTTATATTTCATTTATAATTTAACACGGTCACGTTTTTCATAAGGATTATCAATTGTTGAATTGAAATTAAGTTTTTCATTTCTATTGCATTGACATTGAATATTTAATGTAATAGTTTATTGGCCCAACAGGAAAAAGATGCCACTGTTTTTGACATTATTAATCTGTATTTGGTAGATTAACTAGATAATTTATTACACTTGTCACATTTGTATTGCAATACATATTTGTATGGCTTCTCTCCAGTCTGAGTCTGTATGAGTTAAGTAACAAATATGTGGTATTTCAATTACATTTTAACTCCATTAGTGCCTCAGAAAAATTAATTCAACCATTATGCCATTGTTCAATTAAAATTCAATTTCCCTCACTGTCCTCTACTTTTACCATTAATTGCTTGGACTCTAATGATTTCAGTATGTCATTACATTATATGCAATAGTATATTTAAAGTATTAGCAAAACATGTCTCCTTAATTTATAAATTTCTTCATTTTTCACTAGAAATTGTCAGATTGATTTAAGTAAATGTTTTTTGTATTCAGTAGGTTAATGTTTGTTATCCATTTTGGAGATAAAATAGAAGAAGTATCAAAGACTTCATTTAGTTAGTTTTTAATAAGAAAATGGTGTAATCAATTTGTATAGTTGTTATATAAATGCATGAAAATGTTATTAGGGACTGAAACTGCTGCCTGTAACCTAGAGTGAAACAGAGACTATATTAAATTATTGTTCATAATTTGGAAAAAAGTTACAAATTAAAATCATGTCCACAATTTATTTTTAAATAGCATATATTGGTAATCAAACAAAATACAGTCAAAATAAACAAAAAATCAAAACAGGAACAATTCCAAACATCATCCCATCTGTATAAATAAATATAATTCTAATTACTATTACAATTATTGCAATGCAAAAATAATTTCCCTCACCATGGTATCCTTAAGAGCTACACCAGCAGTAGCATAGCTACTGGTAGGGCCTCCCTTGCCGGACAGGTCAAAGGTGATGATCCAGACTGAATGGGATACCCTGGCCCTCCAGGTTGGGGGTTGCTGCGTGTGTCTAACAACCCCACCACCATAAAAACTTCATATTGTCCAGAAACCATATCAAAAGAACCAGATGGTCCCACATTTACGACAACTACAGCATGCTAAATGGCAACGATATGGAAGGACTGTCGGAGTCAGGAGGTGACGTAGACAGACTGAGGACCGGGACAACTGGAGACGAATAATTTTGGAGGCCAAGGTCCTTAATGGACCGTAGAACCACGGAGTAAGTAAGGAAAAATAATTTCTGATAGTTATTTGCATAAATTGAATAAATCAGCAGCCAATAGTCACACTATTTAAACTGTAATATGAAGCTACATGCTTCATTTGTAATGTTCACCCTCTTCAGAATTTACAAATGCAAGCTGTTTTTGAGGTTCAACCAGCAGAAGTGAGCCTTATTTAGAACTGAACTGGTGTTACATGCATTGTGGATGATTCCTCCCAGTGCATTTTAATGGCATCAAATAATAAATATTTCAAATAAAAATATATTATTGGTTGCATATAAAATACTAATAAATACTGAAAAGAAAAATATATTATTCACTGCATTTTTAGAAATCAATTCATTTGATTAATTAAATCTCAATGATTAGAATTATTTTGTGTATAAGGAATAAAACCAAATATTAAATAATCACCATTAATTCATTATACTTAAGTAAAATACAAAAATTGTACAATTCCTGTATGTTACCATTCAATTTACAAAGCCATCACTATTAACACAATAATAATTCTTAAATTTCAATTGAATTGAAAAATTATTGTAAAAATTCATAAAGGAGTTTAAAGCAACATGAACAATTAGAAAACAATTTTTATTTGACCAAATTATACACTATATATTTACACAAGAAAAATGTGAAACAATATCAATATTCTCTTTAACTCTTTTAACAAAATATTTACATGTTGCTTCCATCAAAGTAACAAGTCTTCTATATCTGTGGATTCTGTTGGTTTATCACATTCTGAACAATTTCATCATTTTTTTCATTGTGTGTCTTCGTGTGAGATCTTAAATTCGTTGACTGTGTGAATGATTTGTCACACTTATCACATTTATATGGTTTTTCACCAGTGTGTATCCTCATGTGTCTTGTTAGGCGACCTGACTGTGAGAAAGTTTTATTACACTCAACACATATGTATGGTTTTTCACCTGTGTGAATCCGCATGTGTGTTACTAAAGTACTTGACTGTGCAAATGATTTTTCACACTCATCACATTTGTATGGTTTTTCCCCTGTGTGAATTCTCATGTGCTGTTTTAAGGGACCTGATTCTGAAAATGTTTTAAAACATACAACACATTTGTATGGCTTTTCCCCAGTGTGAATCCTCATATGATTTGCTAGTTGACTGGATTGTGTGAATGCTGCATCACATTCAACACATTTGTATGGTTTTTCCCCAGTGTGAATCCTTATGTGTTGATTTAGGTGACCTGATTCTGCAAATGCTTTACAGCACTCAATACATTTGTATGGTTTTTCACCAGTGTGGATTCTCATGTGTTTTGTTAGTGAAGTGGACTCTGAAAATCTTTTGTGACACTCAACACATTTGTACGGTTTGTCACCACTATGAATCCTCATGTGTGCTTTTAAATTACTTGAAACTGAAAAACTTTTGAGACATTCCACACATTTGTATGGTTTTTCATCAGTGTGAGTCTTCATATGCCTTGACAGTTGGCATGATTCTGAGAATTTTTTATAACACACTAAACATTTATACCTCTTTTCAGTATGAATACTTACATGCCTTATAAAATCAGATGATACAGCTATATCGGTCTCAATGCATTTATATGGCTTGTTACCAGAGAGAATAATAGACTGTTTTCTTAAACTGCCTGACATTGTTGTTTTTTCTCTATAACTTTGTAGAAATTAATGTAACGTTCAAATAAGAATACTCGTTTAATCTGTTACCAATTTGATGATTACTTTTATTTTATTTGAGGTACTTGAAAAATATCTCTGTGGATTTTCAGAAAAAGAAGAATTCTTAAGAATAATAAAATTTTCTATGACAAGTGGCTAACGTTTTTATTTTTTCAATTATATACTAAACTTTTGTATGTGGTTGTACCTCAGGTATCTGGTGTAGCAGTTGCTTGACTGATAGGCCTGAAACCAAATAAATTATAGTGGGATAAAAAATAAATTGATGTAAAATTAAAATGTTAAAAGAATAAATTCTTCTATATTTAAGTATACAGTGGTAAATACCAAGCCTAAAAATCCAAAGAAGCATGTCACTACATTTAGAAGATTAAAAAATATAGTAAAAACTGTTGTTACCAGTCCCAAGACTGGTCTGATGCAACCATCCATACTAACCCATCACTTCTACATAGTTACCACATCCTCCCTAATCTGCTTAGCAAATTCCATGCTTGACCTCCCTCTTCTGTTCTTACCCCACACATGTCTCTGCTAATTTGCTAATTTTATAAGACCCTCATGTCTCAAAATGTGGCCAATTAATATATATCTTCTCTTAGTCAAAGTCCCCCAAACTGTTATTTTGTTTGTGCTATAATTGGAAATCTAAAATGTTTCTGAAAAGATTATTATTATTATTATTTAATCTCAAATAACATTAATACTCCAATTAATTGAGGTTCTCTCTCTTTCCCCCAACTTCTCAATGAAGATCTAATTAATGATGATATTATGATTGGTTCTATTTTGTAAACTGAGATTAATCAATTGTATTCAGAACTAATCATGATTCCCATTTTTATATGTATGCAGTCAAATCTTCCACTTTAAGAGTCAAATTCACAAGTTTTGACAATACACCTATGAAAACTTTCAAATGAGCTAAGAAGTTGTATATTGTAATTAGATATATGATCAATATAAAATGGATTTTTATTATTCAAAGTAATTGAATTTTCCTTCGTTATTTCATTATTCCACGAATATATATATATATATATTAGAATGAGAACCTGGATTTGTAAGAAAAGTTTTACCTTAATAACGTGTTACTTGAAGTGGAACTAAAAATTGGCAGTTCTCCATCTTATTTCAATGGCCAATATACCCAAGTACCTTGGAAGGTCTCGGAAATTTCCAAATGGATACTGGTTTTGATTTAGTAATTGTTTCCCATAAGTGGGAGAAAAACATTACATTTCATTATATTTATTTCTGAAACTTAACTGTGTGTTACTTAGCAAATTGTGTTTAAGTATTTGATAAACTTACTCTACACAACAGTTTCTTCAAATAAATTTATTCTTTCTGAAAACAAGTTATTACACCCTATATCTGACACAAAGTTATTTGTTGAAATGATTACTTTGAAGATATCGTTTTTAGTCATAAGACGTTAGATTAGTGAATATTTCTTATAACAATATGTTCCAGCAGTATCAACTTCAACATTGATTTAAAATATGGTTATTGAACTGCTTTTATACCTTTATTTAATTTTCTGCAATCATTTAAGTACTTACACTAACAGCTAAACAGAGTTCACGTTTATGTTTAGTTCTTTTTTGATAGAAGGAAGAATTTTCTGTATACAGAAATTACACCTCATAGCAAGCTATGTTTTGTGAAAGAACTTACCTTTTTATTATATCAGACAATATAAATCTTGGATTAATTTGTTTTAATCCGCGTAATGCTGCCTGATTTAAATTTATAAATGCAAAATTGATAACTTAAATTACCGTGTATTGCACTTAAATTCTAAGGTGGACTCTCAATTTATTCTTTCTTACCTTAATATCACTTTGATTCCTTGATTTATAATTAATATTCATGCATTTTGTCTGACATAATCTTGACTTCACTTTCCACTTCTAAATCCTGAAATATTACATAAACCTGAACAAGTATTCAGACACAATTAAATTTTAAGGCTAGAGTCTCAGAGATGTAAGCATGTGATATGTATATAATTTTTTTAAATATGTAGGTAATATTTACCGTGGAAAGAATCCAAAGTATGTAAACGCTCGGAAGTTTTCATTTTATTTTTACTTCAAATTGGTTTTTTTAGCATCGGGGAAGGAAATAAATTTCGTTTTAAGAAGGTTAAGAAGAAAAGTTTGAAGTTGATTTAATATTACCGAGATATCAGTTAAAGTAATGTGACGTCACAAGTTGCAATAAAACTATATTACTGCTGCCAACATGATCCTCTGACTCCTCAAATTTCACTGCCAACATATTTTCGTTAACTCCAAATTCTGAAGTTTGAAGCTGATTTCCATAATTTGAATTTCAATTTGTAGTTAGTATTAATCGTATTTTAAGAGAGAGAAGTAACATATTAAAATATTGTTAGTAACATGTATTCATTTCCATTTGCCTTCATGTTGAGTAAGGTAAAGCAAGAATTATTGAAGATTTACAGTTACAGGAATCTCCTACTACCTTATCTGACAAGGCACGGGTGATTTCAGACCCGGAAAACCTCTCGACAGAGCTGGTCCAAACCTTCCTGTAGAATGGCTACACGAGTCAGAAAATTTCCAGGGCTAATAAATCTGGTGGAATCAAAATGAGGAAAAGCATTGAGGCTGCTGCCACCAACACGATATTCCTTCCATATGCAGGACAAACAACTATCTTTTGCTGCTCAAATCCGGACCTTTATGTGATTTACATTTTTTTAAAAATGGCTACTAATAAAGTGAGTAGGCTCCACGCATAATTAATATTAAATAATTTGCTTTTACTATTGCAACAAATTGCTCTAATTCCGAATATATAGCGATGTGAAAATTCAGATGCGTACTGTTAAAATCACAGATACGTTCACAATAAGTCGTCGTGTTTTATATAATCTGTAGTTCCTTTTTTTCTATGCAGTAATATAAAAATTACAGGTATAAGAAAGCATATTTCTTTTTTGTAGCAAAGTATTTTTTACCTCATTTCCCAACAAATAGTGGAACATAATATTAAAGCTGTTATTAAATCAGGAAGCAATAGAAGTACGTTATTAGAAGTTTTTTCAATAAATATATGAAAACAAATAACGTATTCAATACACTAAAACTGGCCAGGACACAGAGAAGGGAATGCTGTGACCCCATTGCAAACTCATCTCCCGCCATTTGGAAAGTCGCGAGAATAGTACCCAAAATCCCTTCCTACCTGATGCAGGTTTTTTTTTATGGTTTTCCCTGCACCTCTTTTAGGGGAAACACCGGATCCTTAAACTATAGCCTTGGCTACCTTTCACATCCCCCTCTTCAATGCTATTAAAGGGGAGTTGCCTGTTTCAGGCTTTCCCTCATGTAGCCTGTTATCCAAAAAAGTAAGATATATACTATTTTCTTGGTAAAAATGTGGATCTAAACTTGAGAGATTTATCAAATACCACTCAAAGATAGTATAAAAATAATTAAAGAAACCTTATTTGTGATTGGTTTGGGTCAGTTGACTGTCACATTCTATTCGTCAATTGGTTTTCCTAAATTTCAGTTTTTAAATATTAAGAACGGTATTTTTCTAATCCCTATTGAACCATGTTTATTAATTGCGTTCTCCATTAGCCAAGGGTTGCGAAAATAAAAATCAGTCACCTACTTCGTATATGTCACATTTTGGCGATATAATTTCGCGATTGTTATTACTGTCCTGTAAAAATTATAAGCTGTAATAAATTATATGAAAACATTAATGTCAATTCATTTGTAGCACCTCGTTAATAGCATGGCATGTTTCAGACCCTGTGGTGAAATTATAGAAAAATATTTTAGGTCTTCATAACTCCTTCCGTTCGCGAGAAATCGATGTTAATATTTCGTGGGGTTGGAGGTTAAAGCTTTACTCATGATCGAACCTTCTTTTTAAGTTAATGTATTTCGAGTGAAGGAGTGGTGCTTTTAATTTTCTTACATAATTCTAAGTAATTACGCCAATCACGCGGTTATGTCTTCAATTCACTCAGTATATTAAATAGAAATAGGTTTTTCATTTCATTAATCACTCGTTCCTCCATATCTCTTTTCTTCTTTCGCGTTTTCCTATTGTGGCACAAGACAAAGAGCAGCCAAAGCTCATCGTCGGCCGAGACGTTAAGCTCAAACTTGCATTTGTAACCTGTGGTATCGAACGAAAATTCTCCGTGCTTGTATAAAAGATTGAAAATGCGTAATGGAGGATAATACAATTATAACAGTTACTTTCCCATTCAGTTTTCAGCTATTTTCGATGCTAAACCTGTTCTCCTTACTGGGATATTAGGGATTTCGTAAAACATGGTTCTTCTCTTAACAATTCTTTGCTCACTGTACTCTTCAATGAAATTCTCACGACACTCCAGACGAAACATTTTGATGGGAAGTGTGACATAAAAATACCGCTGGTATAGTGCATGATTTATTTTGTAAAGACCCAACTAGTATTTGTCATACGTCAAATGATCTATGGCTCAGGAAAGATTTTAGCTCGGCTCTGATGAATTAATTAATAAAGTTGCAGCAGCGAAGGCTAGAAAAGCATTATACGTCAAATTATTATTTTTTGTTTATGTTATTTTAATTTCTAGGTCAGTATATTATGAAATGCAATGTAATGTCAAAGCTTTTGCAATTTTGTACTTGAATAATATTTGAAAAATTTATTTTCTAATTACCATTGTTGTCTAAATTATTTTACTTTACTCTCTTTAAAAATTTAGTGTAAACTTTTAATTAATATTTAAAGCATTTAAAATGAAAATTGTTCTTAACATCATTATATTTCTTATTTTTGAGAATTTTTCTCAAACTAAGGTTTCTCTCCAATAGAACAATCTCATAAAACAAAGTAGGAAATAAAATTAATAAATGTTTAAAAGATATATAATTAGTTATCATCTTCAGAGCTCTACACTGTATATCATTTTACGTCATTTTTCTCCATTTTGTAAGTCTTCTTCCACAAGATCAATTTTTTCCATTGACAAGTATATTCTGTATCCAGGTAGTAACAGGTCATCCTCTTCTCCTCTCAATTTCGTCATATTTAGTTTTATTATAAGTAATCTTAATCTTTTGCTATTCCATTGATAGTTTATGATATATAATTAGTATATTTTGCATATTGCAAACAGTATGTGATGTAATACTATTTTATTTATTATCTTTAGTCCCATTCTCTTACAATTTTTGGACTACACACGTTGCCTGAGGTGTACAAATTTTAAAACGTCTGGAGTAGCCTCTACGTGTTTCAAACATTTTTGAGAATTTTGTACCTATTTTCATCTGACAAATATTGTTTCTTTAAATGAGTTGTGTTAGTCGAATTAACTTGTGATCTATGTTCGCCATATTAAATGCCTTCCTAAGCAATTTCCTTGGTACAGTATCAAATGATTTTTCGAGGTCTACGAGCACCATTCCAATTCTTTCTCCCTTCCCATTACATTTATCCAATATTTGTCTCATCGTGAAAATGTGGTTTATGCAAGATGTTTCTGTTATAAAGCCACATTGTTCATCTTTAGCTTCAAATGCATCTTCCAGTTCCTTTTTAACTATTGTCTAAAAATATTTATAAGTGAATTCAGAATATATATTCTTTAGTAATTCTTTTTCTTTCCTGTCCCCTTCTTTAAAGATAGAAATTATTTTTCCTGACTTCATATCTTCAGGCAATTTATCTCCACACAAGATCTTATCCAAAGGTCTCCTTATTAAATTTATAATCTTTGGCCACGATATTTAAATCGATCTCAATTTAATATCTCCCGGTAAAGTTGATTTTTCCATATTTTGCATCATTATTATTTAATACTTTCTTTAAAATTTAATTTCGGGACACAAGAGAGGACCGGAAATCTTTAGTTGTGCCCTGGTGCTGGAAACGCTAGCTCCACCTCTGATCCTGACGAGAGCTTTCTATCAGCGTTGGGTCTCATTACACTCAATCTGATGGTTGCGGACCCCTTACAGACCCGTATAACGCATTCTCCTTGGTTTCTACAAAATGACAAAACTTTATATACACTACCATTTCGCTCTCATAAGACGTAATTGATCCAAAATGATGATGGTTTGTTTAAACGTTTTTCGATGTTATTAAAAGTATTTGATAAACAACAACGTAAAAAAGAAATTACTTTGTTAAATCTATAAGTTATCTGCTATTTCGTGTTGATTCTCACACTACAATATGCTTCAAAATTCCACGTTTTTCGTTGTACATCTTTCCTTGGGTTCCATTAACTTCGTAGTTAACCTATCCATAAGTTTCAGTGTACAGATATCGGTAGGTCTGTAATATTCCTTACAACTAATTCACATACCGTCTCTATATAAAAACAATTATCTCATTCGTCATACATTTCCGCTTTCGGTTAGCGCGGAAAGCTTGTACTCTTAGTGTAAAACAGTCAAGTTGTTATGGAAGATCACTTTATTGTTTCTGTATTTAATCAGACAAAAAAAGGGGCTCGTTAACGAGCAACAAAAATTTCACATTGCCGGCAATATTTTCGAAAATTATGGCCCGGCAATATTGTCGGCAATGTGTTGCCCTAGCTATGGCCGGGCAACGTGTTGCAATGTATATCCCGGCCAGCAATATGGCGGCCATAGTGTAACCACCGGAACATTTCCCGCCTACACGTAGCACAGCAATAATGGCCGAATATGAAGTTATTAATTAGCGCATCGTTAGTGGTGATAAACTAAAGAAAATGAGAACCTGGTTTAGACCTTTTTTAAATGAACTATTCAAAATCTAAGCAACGAACTGATTCTTGATTATCTATTCAAAACCGTCGCCTTCTATGTCAAAGGGAGACTGAATATTTCCTTCAAAAATAGAGGTAGTTATAGGGGAAAAAGGATACGGTGATGGTGAATACAACACCGATCTATACGAGATTGGCAATTATCCAAAAATTATTTTGACGGGAATGCCCTATACATCTTTGACGTATTTATTCAGTGTCCGACTGTTCGATTGAAGTACGCGTAGTTTTAAAGGAAGGATTAATTGAATTTATTTCATTACAAGCTAGACCTCTTTATTTGCTGAAAAATTATTTTAAAAATTATAAATTACGTTGTAATTATTTTTTTGTTACTTTTCAATAAATGACCAATATATAGGTTTCACAAGTTGTATAATTTGTTGGCTATTGTTTGCCAAACATCAATTTTTTTACTTGGAATTCTCTTAATGACCCACGTCTCAAATTGATGAATTCGTGTGAACTACATCGATAAATGCAATAATTTTTTCGTTTGGCGAATCCATGATTGGAATAATGAATAATATTTTAAAGAAACACGACGCTAACCACGTCTTATATTAATTACTAACTCAGCTGATTGGCCACAGAGACCTCTAGGGACTAGTAATGCCGGGCAATGTTGCATATTTTCGAAACCGGACCAAACTCTGCGGCAAGTGGTTGCAATACGGGCAACATTGTTCGGAAATATGTTTATATTGCCGGAAATGTTGCTGGATTTTGGGCAATATTGCTTGGCCACATATTGCCGTGAAAAGTTGCTCGTTTACAAGCCCAGGTTCGGACCTGATTATCAGGTCGTAGTTTATAGATACCTGATTTTCGGGTTCTTGTATAAATTAATTAAGTAATCTGTGTTCCCTCTATACTACTCATGACGGTATTAAAGGAGCAAGCCAGAATTGTAATACAGAGTTTTCAATTAGATCTCAGACTTGAAGGATTGTTGACAGTTCGTCGTTTAGTGAACTGCGATCTATTTCAGGAAGAAAATTTTATATCTTCGATATTTTATTTACGCTTCATCTACTAGTATTGCTTGTTTATCTTCTACGAAATATTGAGCTTTTCCCTTACACCTTTATGATACCAATTTTATAAATGTTTCATTCTGTAACTCGTCGAAAAATATGAAATACTGTAGCCCTAAATATTACCCTTATAATAAATAAATATTCACAATTTTTTCTTATATATACATTCTAGTATGATGCAATGACACCAAACGCATAAAATCGTTTTATGTTTATAAAGTTATTTACAAGTTTCAAATTATGAGGATTTGCTTTTTATTTTCAGGGTATCACACTTTCAAAATACATGACAACCTAAAAAATTATTATTGTATATCTTTATACATCGGCAGAGATAGTGTTTGTACTAAGCAACGGTATACTTTGGAGAATGTTCAAATTTCTGCAAGTGTCAAATCTATCAATAATGTCTGAATTTCTTGGAGAATGTAATGTGACATGAGTTAGAAACAGTTAATGTCTTATCCCCTTAATAAATGAAAACAATGTTTCGGTGCGCGTCAGAAAGTAATCGAACTCAAATGTTCGAAAAAGTGGCATACCGAAAGAAGAAGGCGACGTCTAATTTGAATTTGAAGGATGAATCGGTAAGAAATTGCTTAAAGTAATTTATATTCATATTGAATTAGATGTGACTATCTTGAATACAACGTAAAAGTACAGTTGTGGCTGAATAATTAAGTTATGCTAATAGTTCATAATTTTTTTTAACATTCAACTTGTTTTTAGCAGGGTTTGCAAAAACAATTTTTTTCCGTTTATTTGCATGAAACCCTCAAATAAATAATTAAATATATATTTGTGTGTTTGTTGTTACCTTATTGTACAGCGTGTTTACTATATTATTATACTATACAAAAAGAAAATATATTGTTCCCATGTATAATATAATTGTAATGTAATTTATATCATTGCTTCATTTAAAAGTTTATTATTATTAATACGGGACTGGGATTCAAATTTGTGAAATTTTCAGAGTTGGCCACGTCAAAAATTAATAGCAAGTGTATAAATACATATTCAGTGCTGAATTGGTAATCATATTTAATTTAAGATAACTTCTTGGTGATTTATTGCATCTACAAGTTTATAAATAATGTTATTCTTGGCCTTATTTAATTGTTACAGAGTTTGGAGAGGGATAGTGTTTACAACCTTATAACTGAACTCTGTGCTGTGTCTCTTAAGAACTCGGAGCAAACTGGATCTCAGTCTGCTTTGAAACGTCTTCGCTCAATTGCATTTGGAATATTGTTACAAAAAAGGGGAATTGATACCAGTTAGTATCATTATATGCTCATATTAATTAATTGTTTAAATTCAACTGCAGTCTGATGTAGATATTCAGACTAACATTGTTTTGTCCAGTACCTTGGATCTTAATTTATATATAGTGTTTTTCTTTTTGTATGACTTGCACTCGTCAGAAAAAATTAGGAACTGGAAGAGTTGTGTTCACCATTTATGTCATAACTTGAGTTTCCTTTATTGAGACTGTTGTGCATAATGAAGGGAAAATCCCAAGTTGAATAATAAATATTTGAATAAATAAATATATATTCAATATAGATTTCGATGAATATTTATTTTTAAATTTGTGTCTAACATGAAGGAACAATCCAATGGTTTTGCTGGACATGGTGTATCTCAACTTGCCTTTAGCCAAAAATTATTTAAGCTTAGTAAAATTAAATAAAAATGTTGAATATTTATACAATAATATATATAGAAAATGTAATTTTGAAGTATTTAAATATTTTGACACCATGAAGAAATATCTCATTGATTCAGTGCTACCGCTGTTAATTTTTTGTCTGTTTGACAATCGGTAACTATATTCGATCATTCAACAGTTAAAATTTCAATGTAATTTTATTTCTAAACAATTTTGCTGAGGAGCAAATTCAAAATTTTATTTATAGTTTTCCTTATGTCAAAACAGTATACAAGTGTAGTAATTATTTGTTCCTGAATTTTATAAAAATACTATGTAATCTTAACACCTCTTCAGGGGGTTTAGTGTTAAAAAATTGAAATTGGACTACTTTGATTCCATTGTCTGTTCTCTCACCTCCTCTTATTGCAGCATAACCTGGGATTCAAATTTGGGAAATTTTTCAGTCTGCCACTTTCAAAAGTAAATCATAGGGTGATAATGGTGGGATCCGCATTTTTTTACTTAATAAATGGGGCGAATGTGGTGGGATCATCTCTTTCAACTTAATACATGGGGTGATTGTGACTGAAAAATTCACATATTCCAAAATTATCCCTGTATTTCAGGAGATATAATAAATTTTTCCCATTGTACTGTCCATATTAACTATCTTTATGACATCACATTATTATCTTACTCAGTGGAGTTGTGTTATTTGGCTATTTTCATTTCATATGAAGACAGTGACGTTACAGAAACACCTTGACATCACATAACAGGAAAGAGACAGACGATACAGCAGGCTGGAGCTTGCGGAGAGGCTTGGTTGGTGTGTGGTTACGACTGTATCAAAATGATTGTTAGCTAAAATATTTTTGCTTTGTCTTTGTCATTAAAAGTGATTTACAAATAATTTTTTGGAACATTAAAAATTATTTGTTTGTATTAAATATTGTTCTTTCTTAGGCAATGAAGAATCTTTTGAATTGGATGCTATTTCTACTTTGGCTGGGTGGCAGCTGTTATTGCCTGGACCTGATGCACAAAAGTTGCAGAATTGCCTGGAAAGATTAAAAAAATTGAAAACTTGGGAATCAGATTCATTTGAAAGGAACAGAGAGGGAATAATTCGTTTCCTGTTAGCTTTAGCTAATTCTGTTACACCATCTGATACTAATAAAGTAAGTTATTTATTTCATCATAGCCCATGTGATGACACATTACCTTAATTGAGACAAGAAATGGTCCGGTACTGTATAAAAGCACAATAACAACAACAACAAAAAAGAATGCTAAAAACATGTAACAATTGATAGACTGGCTTAAGACAGGTGGTAATACTCGATAAACTTCAAGATAATCGTGTATACTTCCAGTAACAGAGTCAAAAATATTCCCAGCACACTTAATAATCTTGTCAATCTAAGTTGTTTTCTCATTTTTATGTAACATTCCTATCAATCTTGTCAACTCTGAAAAGTTAATCAGTCATTTTAACAATTTTGTTGCCAGTTTGCTAGGAATATGTGCAAAAATTTGTCAAAATTGCTCCTTAAATTTAATCTTGTATGAAGAATATTCAAACATCCACACAAACTGACAATTTAATTTATAAGAATTAATAGTTCAACTACCTCTTCAGCATAAAATAATTTATTTATATGTAATGAAAATTTTAAGTAAAAGTACATTCTAAGTAGTTAATAAATATACCATTTTGCTTAACCACTTATTGTTATTTTCAATCTCCCTACCAATACCTGCTTGTTTGCATTTTAAAAATTGAACAAACCGTTATTTGTTTAATTGTTAAAGCTGTAGTTTTCCAATAAATGCTATAATTATATTGATTTAATCGTTCTTTTCTTAGATCCAGTTTTCTCCAGGCCAACTTGATGCACAATTTGTTGGCAATGATCCCCGTTCTCACCCACAATATCCAGCAAAGCTCTTTTTATTGCCACCAGTTGAAAAGTATGAAGCTACTCAGTATGGCTCAAACTACCCATATTTACCTCCTAGTGGTTGGTTTCCATGTGACAAGAAACCTGGAACAGGTCTTAGCAAGTTTTTTCAGCATGAAGACAGGTATTTCCATGTATGGGTTTACAAACTTTTGATGGATTTAAAGAATTATTTGAAAAGCTACTCAGATTCTAGGTTGAGATACATAAATTTCAGTTGAGCCCCTGTATTCAGTCTCATTATTTGGCAGGGTGGGGAGAAAGGTTAATTTAATTAATTACATATTTTAAATAAAATATGGTATCAAATTAATTCATTTTCCTGTCTATTATAAAAGAACTTAAATTTTCACCGCATTAAATAGGAAGGAGCATACCTAATTTTGAGAGATTCAAGGTTCCTTCCCCAGGAGGAGAACTGTGTTCCTTCAGTTGGAATATTTGACATGTTCCTTCCTATCTCATGCAGTGATGCTGGCTCTCAATTTAAGTTAAGCCTGCAACAGTATGTTCCTTTCTCTTCTAAATTCAAAGTGATGTAAAGGTAAATTGATAATTTTATCTTCCAGTTTTATCTATCTGTCTATCCAATTTATCATTATTTAGGCTTACTCATCTTATTTTTACTTTTCCTTTATTATATATATATCCTTAACGGATGCTCCTAATTCTTCCATCCCTCTTCTCTATCCATCCTTACTTGAAAACCTAATATATATAGACTGAAAATGTTCGGTTGGTCGTACTCGATGTGGTGGCGGAGTGGATAGACGCACGCCCCGGCTCTAGGGGTGATGCACTGTTGTTTCGTGCACCCAGGTTCGAGTCCTGGCCACATTGAATTTTTTCAGTCTTTCTTCCTTCTTCCATTCCCTTCTACGCTTGACATATGTATTTCCTTGTGCATGATTCCATGCCGTACATATGATTTAAATAGCGAATTTCCTGCCTTTCTCCCATATATTTCTATCTTTCTTTCTATCCTATATATATATATATATATATTATAAGTCAGGAAATGACATTGTCATGTTAATTAAAACAATTAATAGGGAAAGGACAGAGAGATAGAAAGTACGTGACTTACCTGAGGTTCATATATGGTAGGCACCTTGTGAGGTTCGGAGTTCTTTAAATTTTCGGAGGCACTGCCCCTTTCATCAGAAAGTTAGGAAGACATTTCCAGTGATCAGCTAGCCGACGACTGAGCAGCCAAAATTTTGCTGTGCTGCTAGCTGAGGACATAAACAATTGACCCCACCAGGTCACCAACTTTCTCTCTCAAGAACTTGATGGGTGTTGGGGAAGATGCATGCTAACACCCCTATATTGACACACACACTCATTCAAACACATCCATCCTCAAAGGTGTCAATATTTAAATATTTACACACACATACATGCAAAAACCCCTCAAAGGCACATCAAGTGCACACACATCAAGTTTTATCATACATACAAATTCCACTGAGCTCGTGCTGTTATATGTGCTTTTGGGGGTGGGGGCAAGTTGAAGTGTGGGCATCGGTGATAGGGGATTGTGTTCTGTGGAGTTTTGCTGTACTGCGGTGGTTGGCAATCCATTCGGGGAGGTGTCACAATGTAGAAGGCCGGGCAGAGTGTGCAGTTAATTTTGTAGATGGTATGAGAGGACAGACAGGTTATGTTTTCTCTAATTTTGTATGTAGTGCTGTTGGGATTCTGGGAGATCGTGGTGGGTGGGAGTATTGGGCAGACATGGCAACTGTTTCTACCACACAGTCTGCAGCCAATTGTGGGTGGGGGGTTGGTGGTGTGGTGTTTGAAGAGTTTGACCAGAATGTTGCGGAGGCCACATATATGGGTCATTCCATATGAAGAGTCCTGATTTGAGGAACGATTCCTTGCGCTACCATTTCCGATTTTGATAAAATTTAGGCAGTTTGTACTATGAAACCTTAGATGAACATATGCAAAATTTCAGTTGAAAATATGCTTTTCTGACTGAGACACGGGCTTTTTCGTTGATGCCTACTGTTCGTCGTAGATGACGTCATTTCAAAAGTGCCACTTTTGAGCTTCAATATTCTAGCAGTTCTAGAGCCTCAAAATTCGTTTCCTAGATAAATTGCATGCGTAGATTATGAAAATAATAACAAATATTTAAACAAATTTCATCCCTGGCATGTATAAGCACACACAGTCGGCGAAAAAAATAGTGCCAATTTTTTTTTTTACGTATTTTCAAATGATCTTGTAGAGATAAATAAAATATGTTCGGTATTCATATTTTGTAGTTTGCATGTCTACATGAGTTTCTCTACAGGTCACATGATTTACAGCTTTATAGATAATACACTTGTTAAATGTGGTGCAGCAAACTTGGCGCCAAAGTGAAAAATGACAAAAATGAGCTTTATCTGAAATATAAATCATTCAGGAGGACACCAGATATAGTTTTCTAGTTGACACTATTAGAAATATAAGGATTTTATCTAATAGAAAACATATATTTCATTTTGTTGTCTCGACGGATAAGGTCTAAAATTTTGGAGCAAAGTCCACTGTAGTGCGCTGTAGTATCATCTCATCGTGTTTTATTGTTTAATAATCGCTCGAATAACATGCTATTAAGTGCTATTTCACTTTCTTAGGTGTATGATGTTCATATAAAGTAAAAGTAGTTTGGATCAGACGCCTATTTATTATCAACTCCATGTACTCTCCAAAAGTCAAAATATACCTTTCTAGAGGCACGAGTTTCTTTTTCAGTACTGTAGCATTAATTGATCTATGATTTCGTAACATGGCGAGTAAGAATCAAATACAACATACTCAAAATTCCATGTGGGGTCCATGGTAGCTTTGCACTACAAAAGATTGGTATCCCCATGGTCACGAGTGAGGTGAGACGAGCCATGGGAGGTTTCTTTAACTGCAGGTTCTCAATCCTGATACATTTACCTAAATGTATATTTATATAAATTTATTATAATTCAGTTTTTTACAAAGGTTTTTAACCTTGGTCTCACTCTTCAGTTCTTACCCCACACTTGGGAAGCATAAAAACTATGGATGGTAGAAGTATAGTAGACATAAAGAGTAGAATAGCACAGACTAGGAAGGCTTTTGTGAAAAATAGGGCAAAAAGTAGGTGACTTACCTTTATAAGTGTTGATTGGTCATTGTTTCCAGAATTCACTCCACCCCTCTTAGATGTGACATTAAACATTCAGGTTGCACATGACACCACAGTGATTTTTTTATTATTGCTAATACACAACACAATGTCTTGACACACAATAAAAACTTAGTTAATAATAACTAAGTTAATAATATATTAAAAAGCCACCATAAATACTAATCATAATAATAACTACAATTAACTATTTCATAATAATTGGAAATTTTTTTCTCACTTTATAATAATAAAGAAACATATTTTTAAATTAATTAAGTGTTGAGTGTTTTCCTTGATTCATTTCCATCTAATAAAACAGTAATTCTCAAACAGCATCAAATTATTTGTGCTGTATAATGAAAACCTTATCAATTCCCTAAAATTTGTATTCTTATTGGTTAGTTTTAGATCTTTATTTACCTTTTTAAGAAAAATTTGAAAAGCTATAAATTAATATTAATGATAGACAATTTTTTACAGATTGAAACACACTGTTGGGGTATATGAAATCCCAAATATTCCTTATCCAAAGAAACCACTTGAAATATTTGTTTCTTCATGTACTAAATTTGACCAGGTTTGTGATATATTTTATTGTGTAAGTACATATATTGCTTTAATGAATCAATAGAAATCATAGAATCATCTCCAAGTTTACCATATTAGCGCATGTTTATCTTTATTGTTTATTAACTATATATACTTCTCTCCTTATCCCCCATCCACTTCTTGAACATCATATGCTTTTCTTTCAGCATATTACTATGACTGAACATGTGCATTCCTATCTTTCTCATTATACAATTATCCTAAACAGTAGAAGTCTGCTTTAACCAGCCACACAGCTGAGACCAAGCGAAATATGTACTCCTCACAGGAACTGACTCGCCAACAAATTATATTCTGACTGTCTGAGTGCTGATACATTTCATGTAATGTTGTTGTGAATTAGTGTGTGCTGAATTCACTCTTTGAAAGTGTATCTGTGACCTTTTAAAAGAATTGTACCCATTTATCTAAAAACGGGAAAAAGTTATTACAATGTAGAAGTAAAAGCTTTAGTACTTATTGGTAAAGGAGAGTAAGAGTTTGTGAGGGTACACTCGAAAATGGGGTTTTCACCGATTAGCAGATAGTACAAACTGTTGGTGAGGAATATGAAAACTTCGACAAATCTGTAGGTCCTGAAGAATGAAAGAATGGTCTTCACTTAGCAGCAGGATATTTAGAAAATCAGATAAATCAACAACCATTGTTGTTTCATTTATAAATATAGGAACAATTTTGCTCTAATTAACTGTGATAAAAGCAGCAGACAATTCGCAGACTTCTTTAAATTTTAAGAACATAAACTCAGTGCAAATCTATATGTAGGACTACTGTAATAATATTCTTCTTCTTCCTTGGCTCTGAAGCCCATTCAGGAGCTTGACCTACCAGGTCAACTGTGGACTGTCATCTTTCATGACACATTCCAAATTTGGAGTGATACATGGTCAGCATGTATATTCTCCAGCAGTCTTAATCTCAGTCTCTGTGACCATGACGACACAAATATCCAAATATGTGCCAGGATTCGAACCAGGACCTCTGTTTTGTGAGGCAGCAATGCTAGCCACTAGACCACAGGAGGTCGGCATTGTAATGATATTACGAGTACAAATGTAGTTTAAATTAAATGCAATTAATCCAATATGCGTTTTAATTAATTGTTTTGCATATGGTTGCTGATTATTATGTTTAAAACCATCACTTAAATGTCCACTGATTTAACTAGCCTAGGGTCTGGTTTCATATTATATATATATAATTGGATAGCGAGTGATTGTATTCAGTTCTTCGGTATTTGACATCGGTTTTTGGGCTGTTAGGCCACGTAAATTCTCGGCATGTCTGTCGAGACACGCCAAGAATTTACGTGGCCTAACAGCCCAAAAACCGATGTCAAATACCGTAGTTACGTCGGCCACGAAAAACATCTGTTATTTTGTATTCAGTTCGTTGTGCTCAGCATGGTGTCAGAATTGGTCAACAGACGATTGCCACAACAACAATTTTACTGATAATTATGTGTGAATCTGAGTTCAAGCTGAATATTTTCAGTCTTTCTCTCCTTCCATTCATCTCTATGCAAAGTATATGCTTTACAAAATTGCTTTCACCCATATTTCCGGCTTTATATTGTGTGTTACTTTCTATACATACGTACACACACAATTGATAGGAAAGAAAGGAAGGAAGGCAGTGGCTTACCTGAAGTTGAAGCCACCACTGTAAGATGGAGATTTTCAAATTTTCACAGGCATCCGCTTACCTTTATCAGAAGAATAGGAAATGCGTTCTTAATGATGACCTTGGGCTGTGCCGTATAAATTGCTGTGTGGTTAGCTGTTGCTTGTAAACAATAGACCTTAGTAGCCACTAACTTTCTTTCTCAAAGAAGGTTGTGGCAGAGGCAAGGATTTCATGGTTTCTCATTATCATGACATACATGTCCATTCCCCCATCATAAATTGAACTTAGGACCTCTGTGATGCAAGGCAGTGATGCTAACCACTACAATATTTGTGCAGGCATACATACACATTTTCACATATACCCACATACACTCACATATCAAATTAAAACAAACATACATAAATCTACATATTAACACACATTAAATGGATTCACATGTACTCGTGTAACCATAGGTGGTCAGTGGAAAAGGTTACTATCTGGATGATGCTGAGTCCAGTGTTATGACTGTACTATAAGACATGTTAGAAGGAGAGTTACAAACAGATGAAGTTCAGCCTCAAAAGAATTGGAAGTGAAGCACTGGTTGAAATTGTTAGTGTTGTGACTAAGGGCATAGGCACTATGGGAAATTGTGTTTTGAAAAGTTTGGCTGCTGTGGTGGTTGGAAATTCATTCAGGAGAGTCTTTTTCTGGCTAACATAGAAGGCTGCACAGATAGTATGGGAGGAGATGAAGACTATGTTCTCTTTAATTTTATAGGTTGTGTTCTTGGTGGGATTCTGGAGGATTGTGGTGGGTTGAAAGATAGCACCTTTTCATGTATTCCAGGAAAATAGGTTGTTCAGAGTAGACTACATATTTTTTGTTTGTCAGTGGTGTGCGCATATTTGGACTGTGGAAAGAGCACAGGATATTTGTGTTTAGAGTTTTGTATTTTCTGTTCAGGAACCACATAAATGATAATATTGTCAAGGGAAAAGAATATTCAAACATAACACATACAAGTACATGAAGGGAAGGTAGGATGTTGAGTCCAGGGCTTTATTGGACTGAAGGATGTGTTGAAAAGAAAGTTCAGCATCTGATGAATCAGGAGGTAAGTGTTCAGGGAGTGTGTGTTGAATTTAGCCAATATAGAAAGCTGGGTTGAAAATTGATTTGGTGAGTAATGTGGGAAGACAGACAGGCGACATTTTCTTTAATATTGTATGTGGCAATTTAGGGAGAAGTTTTGAGGATTTTTATAGATTGAAGAATAGTGAATACATGGTACCTTTTTCTACCAGAGGGTTGAAAAATACAGGGGTGGGCGAGGATATTGTGGAAGTTAGGAGGGTGCCTGAAAGAGACCTTTGGAAGGTGGATATATGAGGCCCGGCAGAGAAATCAATTGAGATTTTGTAGTCCAGGAAAGTAGGTTGTATTAAGGAGTGGACTATGCTTTGTCAGTTTGTCAAGTGCTGCTCAAGTTCAGGTGTTTGGCAAGTGAACAGGGCATGGGATTTGTAATTTTGCTGTTCAGTGGCTGGCTAGCTTACGGAACCGTTCACACACTTCATCTGAAGAAGGTTGTTTAGACACTCAAAAATTCACACAAGTGTGTGTATGTAAAGAATAATTACTTCATACATATTTTTAAATATTTTAATATAAAATTATAAATTAAAAAAATTACATAATTTCAAATGGTACAATTTTAAAAGAACAAAAAAACTATTGCATGGACAGTTTCTATCAGGGGCTATTCACTGTAGGGAGATAAAATGAATATATATATTGTAACATGTTAAGTTATAGTCCAAGAAAAAAGCAATGTAAGCCGGATATTGTAGCTTATGAGTTGCAACTTGTTGGGAAACTTTGCCCCACGACATAGACAGGCATTGTGGTTGGGGATACATATTGTCTTAGCAGAAGTGTACGGCAGACCAGGCCAAAATGTCCTCTTGGACGGAGGTACTGTGGTCCACGAATCCTTGCGGCCATGTGATAATCAACGGCTATTGAATCAACCCCCGATTTACACTGGGAAGTATTTAAAGTGTTCGTTAAGTGCTTAATTAATTTATGTTAATAAATTTTGAGTGTGTTAGTGGAGAATGAATGAGTGACCACGCCCTGTAGAACACAAACTTCATGCTCTGATTAAAATTAAACTATTAAATTGATCTTTTGGTGTTTTTATGAACAAAAAATATCTGGTGCCCTAAAATTTCATAAATTCCAATATCGAGGACACGACCGATCTGCTACAAATACATATACATATATATATATATATATATATATATATATTGTAACATGAAAAGTTACACGCAACAATGCAGGCCAGCTTGTGAGTTGTAATTGTCGCAACTCGGGCCAACAATGGAGTCTGGCGAGACTTGAGCAGTCGTCATGGGGTAGTGAAAGGAGAAGGATGTGTCGGCAGTTGCGGACGGAGAAAGACCACGCCCTGTAGTGATAATTTTTCTCATGTTCTGAAATGGATTAAAGTTATTAAAATCCACTTTTTTGGTATTTTTATTAAAAAATACCTGGCGCCCAAAAAGCATTTAAATCCTCGAATACGGAGGTACACCGGATCTTCTACATTTGGCGCCGCAGCGTTGGGGCCCGAACAACGTTGTTTGGTGAGGACGACTACGTGGTACCCTAGAATTATACGACGACTGAAGAAGTGGGAGGCGCTGAAAAAGGAACGCTGTGGAAGAGAGCTGTTCTACGCATAGCTGAGGGGTCAAATGTTCCTGTGATCGCTGTGTGGATTTCGTCGAGAGGTGTGTGTGTATTAAAAAGCCGAGTACAGTGTGTGTTGTGTATTTTGTTAAAATGGAAGAAGTGCAGGAGGCTATTACGTGTGAAAGAGTAGATGAGAAGGCAGAGGACACCATGCTCAGGGACATAATAAGATATTTGATGAAAAATGAGGAAGTTCTTGATGACATGGTTAATAGTATTATGAAAAAAGAGGAAGTTCTTGATGACAGGGTTAAGGGTATTAAGGAAATGCATCCAGATGTATATAAGGAAGAATGTGTAAATAGTAGTGATAAGCAGATAGAAAACATAGTAGAAGTAGAGCGGTGTGTAGATACAAAGGGCAGTAACATAAAAGGGAACAGGATAGTAATTTTAGAGAAATCGGTAGAAAACTTATATGACCAGTGGAAGGCAATTTCAGTAAGTAACATGAGTGTGACCCCAAAGGGAGGAATCGAATTGCAAATGCCCCGTTTCGATAATAGAGAAAGACAAAATCCTAAGAAGTTTATAAATGAATTACAGGAGTATTTTGCAATTGTTAATATCCCAGAACATAACAAAGCGAGAGTGATGAGACAGTGCTTAGGAGAGAAAATTGTTAATTGGTTAGATGTAGTGGTAGGGGAAGAGCAGAGATTTGAGGTGCTTAAGAGAAAATTTTTGGAAAGATTTTGGGATCAGAACAAACAGAGGATGATTGTAGAAACCTTGTATAATGGGAAATACAGGGGCAGTAAGGATGGAACGAGAGAGGAATATTTCCTGGCTATGATAAATAAGAACGAATACTTGGATACCCCGTTGGGTGATGAAGAACTTGTAAACAGAATCAAGTTCCATTTTGAGGTGGAAATAATTAAAGCTATTGGTGAGGGGCAGAAATCTGTAATAGATATGCTGAAATTACTCAAATTCCTGGATGATGTAGAACAGGAAGAGAGGAGGAGGTCACATGTGGGAAAGACTTGTGATAGGGAGACGGACGAAATGAATAGATATAGAAATCCCAGAGAAAATGTGAGTAATGAGTATAGGGATAATAATTGGATTACATAGAGACGTGATATCCAGCACGAAGAAGAAAGGGGAAATTATAGATCTCAGCAGGCTAGAAAAGACAATCCTAGACCGAAGGAAAACTAAAACCTTCTTCAATGGCGAGTCCCCTGGTTGAGGAAGAAAAGAATAGAAACTACAAAAAAAAAATCAAATAATACCAATTTTGGTGAATGGGAAAGAATTATTAGAAGAAATTGAGGATGAAGGGGAAGAGAAATCATCTGACCATGAATTGTTATCTGTTGATATTGACATTGAGGGAGATGGGAAAAGAAGAGCCATTATTGACACTGGAGCTACATCTATGTTTATCAGTGAACAATTATATCTTGAGCTGATGGAAAGGAAAGCAGTTCTAGAAAGCTTGCCAATAACTGGGATGAGAGTGTATGGAGCCATTGGGAAGAAATTTGAGAAAAGCAGTAAACAGATTCTTTTAAAGGTTAGAATCCAAGGTCAGGAGATGCTTATTAGATGTATAGTAGTTAAGTCTTTGTTTGTACCTTTTGTATTGGGCTTAGATTGGATTGTCAAGCATAAAGTAGTTTTGGATTTTAGTAAAAAAGAGTGTCATATGGGTTTACCAAATGAGATAGCCAAGGAAATAGAAATAAAACTACCATTGTGGGCTAAGGATGGAACAAAACAGCAAAGAGATCATTTGTTAAAAAAGGAGAGTGTGGTTGCTCTAACAATAAAGGAAGATCTGATGCGGAAGGATCGATTTCATGATGTAGTTAAGAAAGTTGAAGTGGAGGTTAATCATAATGTAGAGAGGGACATAAGGTTGTTAAAATTATTTGATGTATTTGCAAATAAGTTTAAGAAAAAATTTAAACGTGTAGAGTATCAGATGGAAGCTGATAAGTGTGAAGGTAATGCGAACACATTGAATAAGCAGGTTAGGGAACAGCTGATTATGTTTGCAAACAAAGATGAAGTGGTGAAATGTTTTGTTAATAGATTTAAGAATAACTCCCGAAAAACTTGCAAGAGAAAGGTACGTGGGAAAAACATTCATCAAAAAACTGAGCGGATCTTAATGATTAGCGGAAAATGTGCTTCTATGTCTCAAAATTGTGCATCCTATGGTGAAAACAGAGCAGGAAGAAAGTTATGGAATAGGGGTGGATGTGGATTTCCTTGGAATCCAGGTGGAAAATCTGAATGCGGTATTCTGTTAATGTCAAACTAATAAAGATCAGATGATACATCAAATTCAACTGGCAACAATTAAAATAAATGTCATATGATCTGTCAGAAACAGCTGATGGGGATGTAAAATTTTATGTGATAACATTGTAATTAGTTATAAGAAACAGATGTTCTGTTGACGTGCGTTAAACAGCTGACAACAATTAAAATAAGTGTCATATGAACTGTCAGAAACAGCTGATGGCAAATAAAATTTTATGTAATAACATTGTAATTAGTTATAAGAAACAGACGTTCTGTTGAAAATTTGCGACGTGCGGTGAACAGCTGTTGTGCAGCGACAGTTGACTATAGAAAAATTATGGCCAAAGTAATTTTGGATCTTGACAGCGAACAGCTGGAAAGACAGCAAACAGCTGATTACAGAGTTCTTAAAGAAATTGTTTGGGTTGAAGTTATGTGGTTGTAATTAAAGTTAAGGATTTGTCCGTGATTGGATTATATTAATTTTGAATTATTTAATTGATGAAATTGTATTTTACTGGATGTTTAGGCTGATGAAGGATTGAATGGTACGTCAGAAAAATTTGTAATTAATTTATGAGTGAATTTTTGTAAAACCTAATGTAATTTTGACTAAGGGCATTAGTCAGTCAAACTGTTTACGACTGTGTTTCAGTGAGTGTCAGTAAAAAATTGTACAATTTTTTTAATTCATTGGGGGCGGGGATAATGTAACATGAAAAGTTACATTCAACAATGCAGGCCAGCTTGCGAGTTGTAATTGTCACAACTTGGGCCAACAATGGAGTCTGGCGAGACTTGAGCAGTCGTCATGGGGTAGTGAAAGGAGAAGGATGTGTTGGCAGTTGCGGACGGAGAAAGACCACGCCCTGTAGTGATAATTTTTCTCATGTTCTGAAATGGATTAAAGTTATTAAAATCCTCTTTTTTGGTATTTTTATTAAAAAATACCTGGCACCCAAAAAGCATTTAAATCCTCGAATACTATATATATATATATATATATATATATATATATATATATATATATATAGTGGCTCTATATGTTTAAAGTTTTTTATTATAAACTTCATAAAGATAATTTATTCTTAACCTTGAGTGTCCAGAATAGATTCCTCCTCCTTGTGAACTTTACCTTCACACCTAACATTCCTGAAAAATAAGAAGCACTGTGCTGTGCTATTTAGATTCTCTAAACTTTCGCTTCATGTTTTTTTTATCCTGTCAAACTATTACTTTTCCTCATGACATGCATCTATCAGTTGTGGAATATAATTTGCTATTGCTTTTATTCTCTCTTCAAGGAGCTACAGTAAAACATTTAGTTTTTTTTCTTTAAATTTAGTCAGCTCCCAGTCACTGACTTCGTGCCAACCCTGTCCACCTCTATTTTCCTCAGACTTGCTTGACAGAAGCTGTTACTCAATTATGTGTGCTCAGTTGGGTGACCTTGCTATCTTTCTGTGCATCTTCAAACACTTGAATGAGCATAAAATATTAGTAAAATTCAATTTTTTTTAGCAGAATGTAGATGAAGGATATGGTACACCAGCTGCAGATTCTCCTAGTATATTACCAGGATCTTCAACAGAGCTTTTCACATCAGTGAAAGAACTCAGAAATACATGCAGTAACCGTTCTAGGGACTCGAGAATATGGTCAGATGTTCTTTATAAACCACTACCTCAACACCGGACCTGGGAAGCTCTTGGTTCTCGTAAACCCCCTAAAGAGCCTCCGTTCATCACAGAAGTCCCAAGTGCTATCCACAAGTATGTTTAATACAAAAATTGAAATATAAGAAGTAAATAGTAAATTAAAATTAAATTTTCTATTATATTCTTGTTTGCATACTGCATATTTTGAACACTATACTTACTATAATTTGTACAATATAATTTTTCATCAGTTTGTTGTTTCACTTAGTTAAGAATTTAAGTAAATGCAGCATTGCACAGAAATAAATTGTAAAGTATGCATTGAATTGTATATTTTTAATTTTTCTATACTTCTTTATTAAACTTTTTACAAGTATCACTAATTGCAGATTGTGGATTGTCTGGTGCCGCAGTCTTGTGCTAAAAGAGTTGATTCCGCTGCAGGATGCTGTGATTCACCTAAAAGTCATTAGTAGGGACCAGCTCATGAGGGATATTCGATACCTGTTAGATGGCATTCCAAGCAATACTTTTCAGTTGAATCAAGTAAGTTCTTAAAAATATTTAATAGCTATGCACTCCCATTTTCTAGTTTAAAATAACTTAAGTTTCATCGTTTTTCAAGAAATTAAATCTTGAAGTTGAAATTGGATTTGTTTGTTGGCTCACATTTTTATCTATTTAAGTCATAAAATTTATAATTTTTTAGAGTTGTTCGAAAATTTGAGTTTTATACAAATACTATATTGAAGTAATTTCTTTACAAGAATAGTTCATAATAATTTTGGTACTCAAATACTGTAATACAATATTGTAATTAGACAGCATAGACAACAGTTTTTTAAATTTTCTATAAAATGTGACATATCTGAAAAACATACTTATAATTTTGTCTTACATTTATTCCTTCAGTGACCTCATTTTTGTATGGTTTGTGCAGTGATTTCCACTCACAGTTCTGCTGTTTTTCCACTGGAATAAAATCCCACCCACTCAAGGCTTTGTACTTCATGACTGGCATGTTCAGTTTTGTATGAGAGATGGTGAAAATCTCATTACCTCTCTGTCCTCCTTCCCACTCTCCTCTCCAGACCTCCTCACTGCGCCTATCTCTTCTCTCTTTACCATCAGTGTTAATATCATCTGCAAACAGTCACCTTCCCCAACCAATGTTTTATTTTGTCAAATGGCAGTCCAAAATTTTGCAGTTTCAGAGCAATATCAGTGACTACCTGTTTTTGTAAAGCTCATATACACATTCCTTAAGAAATCTGGGCCAATCCAATAGGAACAGTTTACAACTTTGGCGACAATATCTTGCATCCCACTTATCTGAAACAAGTCTCAAATACTTTCCCAAATAGCATATTCTAATGATATGCAATTTATTGTATAGAAATTCACACATTACAGTGGTGTGACTTTTACAAGAAAATGCTTTAAGACAAAGTTTGGAATACTTTTAATGTAACTTAAGTAGTTAATCATATTAAAAATTATGATAAATTTGTGTACTGACAGAGATCTTACATATATCAATATTGCAATTAAATATTGAAGGTCTTTCCCAGTATAATTGCTGTAGGAGGAGTTTTCATATTTACTAAAGGTTAACATGTAACTTTTCAGTGACCAATACCTCTGTCATCTCCAACTGGATGATGATACAACTCTTTGAACATCAAAACATTTTGTGTTAATAATAATAGTAATAATAATAATATCATATTCCATTCATCCTGAAATGTAGTGCTGTAGGAGAATGCTGAAAATGAGGGTTGGATAGAATCACTAATGAGGAAGTTTTAAGCAAAATAGGGGAAGAGCGAACAATATGGAGGACATTGACCAAGAAAAGGGATATATTAATAGGCCACGTTATAAAAACAGGAGTGGGAGGTCAAGGATGGAATAGGCTGAGCAGATTATGGAGAATGTAGGATGTGCTAGTTATATGAAAATGAAAAGACTCACGACTACAATTTACTTCATAGCAACTAACAATAATGCTAATAACAAGATAGGTTAGCATGGAGACCAGTCTGAGGACTGAATACCATAACAACGGATCCTGTAGAGAAGCTTAGCTTCAAGGATGAGTTATGAGGCAGGGTATACATTTATTCCATTAATACTGTGTGTTAACTATTAACAATGAATTGATTATTACTAATAATATTTTATAACATAAACTTATTAATAGCTCATGTTTGCTATTTACATTATAATTGTACATCTCATATTGTTCTATAAATTTTTTTATGGAATAGGAGGAGTGGCTGAGGAGAACTGAAGATAACTTAGCTTTAAATTGACTTTGGATGTTGAATAACTTTAATTCATTATGGCAGTCTGTTTAAGATGGAGATTCCCGAATGATGTACACCTTTTGTGCAATTGACAATGTTTTACAATTTTTGTTTATATTATTCTTGTTTCTTATATTGAAGGCTTGAATATCAGAATTATTCATAAATAAGTGCCTATTTGCAGTCAAAAATAACATTAATGAGTAAATGTATTGGCACGACTGAATGAAAATCCCCAAGTTTTTAAAGAGAGTTCTACACGAGTTTGTCAGGTGACCTGACATATTGCTCAGACAATAAAAATCTTGTCTGTACCTGCTGTGTTGTCCCAAAATATAATATTGATTGACAAAATAGAATGAAAATATGAAAAGTAAACTAGTTTTCTTGTTTTAAAATCACTGAATATGGACATAATTCTTACAGCATATGTAGCTGAGCTGAGTTTCTTAAGTAATTGATTAATCTGATCAGTCCAATGTAATTTATTATTTACTAGGAGACCAAGGAATTTTAATCGCTATAGTACACTGGTTGAATCACAAGAACTCACTACTACAATTTACTTCATAGCAACTAAATAATGCTAATAACAATCTGAAAACTTAAACAGGCCGGTCTGAGATGAAGACTAATTAAATTAAGAGAAAACTAAATGATTAAAGAAATACCATTCATTGTTTCTGCAATTCTTCTTGGTTTTGTTAAGTGATTTGAACTCTTAAGATCTGTGAGAATGAACCAATGCACAAACAAGGTGACAAAATCAAAGGTAAAAAGAACTCCTTAAGCAAGGACATGTATAAAAGGAAATAAGTTTGCCCAACAATATTGCATCATAGTCATTATTCATTTTCACACTACTGGTTTGTATATCAATTTCAGTGGTGTTCGATTTAATACAAAACATTTTGAAGCAATTGGTTGATGCTTTAAATTAACTCTAACATCAATTTAATTAGTGTCACTCGATCAAATTACCTCACAACTTATAAATAACTCAGGAGGTTTTAACAGGAAAATGTCCAATAAGGAATTCAACCTAATGTGTGTGTATTGCATTGACAAAAACCACATTTCCCAAACTAATGAATTTGCAGTTATTCATTGAAAGCCTGAGTCTCCTATTTCAAGACAGCATGTCTGAACAGTGTAACAGCCTGCTGCTCAGTCAATCTTTACAATGATATCTTTCATCACCACTACATCTTTTTTTAATTGCTACATTGTCTCAATATTGTAATAAAGGTGGATAAACTTCTATGAAGTTTTCTTCTATCTTTTATTATAATCAGACATTCTTCAGACTCAAACATGACAACCTCCATTCTATTTAGACACTGTTTTCAATCAGGGTTTGACATGTTACCGATTCCCAGCTTGGCAACACCTACTATTGAATTAATTATTTTGACATTGTCACATTTCCTTGCCTACTTCATATTTATATATATGGCCCCTTTAAGTGCCTTTTTTTACCCCATCCCTTTATGTTTTAAATGTCCTGCAGCATTATGATCTCTCCCTATTTACAAACAGTTTCCAATAATAAACAGAGAATGTCTAGTGGTGAACCTTAAAGATATAACATACTCGTTTAGCTTTGTAGTACATTCTTGGAGGGGCAATGTGACTTCTTAATATCCAGTCTATTACTAGTTGAACTCTGTCTTCTATGAATATACTTAACAAATATCCCTACATATTTATATATACCAGGTGTGTAAATATGAAACCAGAATTTTTTGTATAGAAAATACATGTATACTAATAAAGAACATTGTTTTCCGGTGAAATTGTTGGATGAAGAGTTTTTGGGATTCCATCCAGGTATCAACATTTATTTGAATGAAGGTTTGGATGACTGGCACTGCCATCTTCTTTTGGTGAAGTGTTGTAGTTTTCAAGTTATATATGACCTTGCAGACAAACTTTCAATTGAGATACAGTTACAAATAAATTTAGAAGTGTCAGATGTTTTAAAGTTAATCTGCAGTACTTTGTATTATTGTATTTGATATTATGCCCTTCCATTGTTTAATATCACTGCTCTGGATTTTTTTTCGAGGCCTGATATCATTACTGCTGATTTTTATGTGAAATTACAGTAACTCCAGAATCAGACATCCCAAACAACCACTGTTTTACTTGATAATAGTGGCATTTCATTCATCTGCACTTAGTTTTCTAACAATTACAGTTTTTCCCATTCTTTCATTGTTGTTATGTTACAAATAATTACAATCTTCCAGTAATTTATCCAAGTTGAACTCATTCTTTAACTTCATTATTCTTGTTGTGCTTGGTAGACCATAACCAAATTACACTGTAACTATTTTAATTTGATTATTTCAGAGTGGATGCTACTTTGCTGTTGAACACAACATATGCCTGGATGGTGTGTGCCCAGACACAATGCAGAAACTTGTTGCAGATTTTTTGATGTGTGGGACTTTATGTCGCCAGCTTCAGCAATTGTGTGATTCTCCTCCAAAAAATAAGGGAAAAGTTTATACTGTAAGTTTTGATTAACAATATTTGTCAGTAAAAATAAAATGCCAAATATCAAATGCTATTCAACAGTTTAATATAACAGTTTTCTTTTCTATGTTATCTAAGTAGGATTCAAAGGCTAGGACTTCTTTTATGTATTACGGAGGTTAAGTACAAATTTAAATAACTAATGAATGTTGGGTTTCCCAGTAAATTTGTTTAACAAATAATCCTTGGTTTATCAGTCAATCTATAATGAGGACTGATTGTTGTGGAAACGTACACACAAATTAGGAAATAGTATTTAAGTAGAGGAATGCTATGAGATCTTAATACTTCCAGCTTACAGTGTGTAAAAAATTATTGATAATGCAATTTGAAAATTTCGACGTATTAACAAGATTCAAGTACAGTGAAGAAACAAATTTCGCAGTGTCAAACTTGTAGTTTAACTTAACCTTGAAAGATTTTCGATGGAATGTTTTTCACCATGTCTTGTGTTATGATAGTCAAATAAATTACTAAATGTCGCTTTGTGACAGATTGTGAACTATAAATAAATAACTCGAAAAAATATATTAGTTAAAAAGCCATATATAAAATATGGTCTTTATAATATATTGATTGGAAATTTAATTTGTTAAATGGTGAAAGGCCTTCATCTTAATAATATTCTTATTTTTTAATAATCTTTTAAAATTTTTACACTGATTTAAGTATTTAAAAAAAACTAATTAAAACAGTCTCGAAGACTTTATTTATGAACTGAAAAATTCAAAACTCAGGTGATGAATATATAAATTGTTAAATGCTGTAGGTAAATTGTCACAGTACTAACATTCTTAGTCCAATAAAGCATTTATACTATAAATTTAGATTCAATAGTGAAGTCTTGTTTAAATTGTACTTGCCAGTATTATAAAACCCTGTTTATATTAAATTATATTATTATTACTATTAATTATCCAATTTTGTAATTAGCAATTAGTTATTAATTTTATCAATCATTTAGAACTGAACATATACAATTTTCTTAGAGATGATCAAGATAATGTAAGAACCAATGTCATTCAAATGTTACAAGAATTCAGTCATAAGAATAAACTTCATAGATCTAATTTTTATATGAATCAACTTGTAATTATAAAACACAACTACTTGCAGAATTTGGTGGTATGGAATCAAAGGCAAGCTGCATAAGGGAAGTTAAGATTATAGACAGGGGTAATAGAATTTCTACACAAATGCGTGGCTGGGGTTTTTCCCAAGTATCATGAGATTTGGCGGCACATGATGATGATGATGGTGTTTCCCCCAAAAGTGTTGGTGGAGAAGGGCAAATGGCTCCTCCCAGAGAGGAGAGAGAATTTTAATTGGACAATATCAGGCCCTGCCACCAATGGAATATGATATAAGGAAGTGGGGAAAAATTATTAAATACCGAAGAAATATAGTTTTTCGAAATTAAGGAGGTTAATATTGGACATTAAGGAAGTTGAGTTTATGATTGGCATTATGATTAAGACTGAACATTAATTGTGATGATTTAGTAAGGAGCAATAAGAAATTGGAGATTGTCCTGGTCATGAAAATTTAAATAATAAAAGGTAGGCGTGATCCAATTTACTTTCCGACATCATTATATAAGCCTTGTAATAACATATTTGTAAACTAAAAGATATCTTTTGAGATATGAAAAATAAAAATCACATCAATAAAAGTACAGATCATTCATTACTTCTCCAGGTTTAGCTAGAGCTTATGCTCTTCCAAAAATATGTAAACCCATTTTATCTTAGAGAAAAATAGTTGCATCTAGTACTCACTACTGCTACTACTAATAATAATATATTCTGTGGATCCTGTAGAGATGCTTAGCTTCAAGCTGTGTGTTAACTATTTATCATCAATATATTATGACTATTAATATTCTATAGCATAAACTTATGAATAGCTCATCCTAGCTATTCACAGTCATATAATAATGATCTAGTACAAGAATTTAATAGACTGGTCCAATAATGGTAATAGTAGTAGTAAATAAAACTCTTCAGTCTTCAGTTATCGACAACTTTATTATAAATTCTTCGTCTCAAAATCAGAAGCTTTCAGTCTCTATACTTGCCATTGTAAGGTGTAAAATTATATATGTACAGCCAAAGCCCAAAGTTGGCCACTGCACACTTTGGCCAGGAAGTGCATGGCTAATGTCCAATGTACTTCAAATAGCCAAAGTTCAATGTGCTGACGCAATGCTGTCCAGCAGGCGACACATGAATGTGACTGGTTTTCCCTTTTGCAATTCATTACGATCAATGTAAAAAAGCAGCTTTATTTGACTCCCATAAAATTTATATTGAAATATTTAAACATTAATTTAAAGTCTGTTTATTTTACTAAAAAACCATTAATATATGTTGAATTATGAAGCTATGTCATTGGCAAGATCAGCTAAAATTGTGACTTCACGAAGTGGCTGGCCAAAGTAGGGTGACTGGTCATTTGAAGTGCATCAAACATTGTCCAAACATGTTAGCCAAATTGTGAAATGACCGAAATATTGGCTTAGACCATAACATATACAATATATACATGGTAATCTAGATAGGTACTTACAAATTGTAGTTTAACACGTATTTTATTATAAAAGACTGGTCTTTTCTGTGTATCCTCTCGTCTCCAATATGGAGGACTTTGACAAAGCAGATAGACGAATTAGGCCACTTTTGAGTCATGGGGGTCTTGTAAAATTAGCATTAGAGGGAAGTGTGTAGGGTAACAAGAGAAGAGGGAGGCCAAGAATAGAACATGCTAAGCAGATAAGGTTAGGTTAGCACAGAGGGTTGCATCAGACCAGTTTTAGGACTGAATACCACAACAACCACCTCCCCTCTAACGGACATTCATGTACAAGACATTTTACTTTACTTGTTACGTGTTGGAATCGTAACTGTCCACACTCGTATTCTGCTGCTATGTTAACTCACAAGTAGCAAAGGCTTCATTATGAACCATCATACTTTCATACCCCAAATTTATTAATTAAGTATTTAAATAACAACCACAAGAAAACTAAAACAGCATGTTTCCCCCACATGTATCAAAGATAGTAATTCTTAGTCTGTAAGTTACAAAGAGAAAGTGGTGGCATTTGTGTACCCAATGCTCCAGTCGAAAAGCTAAAATTTTGCTAAACTGTTTATATGTTACATCTAACAGCTATTCCAAGATAGTCATTACAAATAGTTTTGTCTCCCTTCTTATGTAGTGGGCATTTATTCCAGTCCCTTGGTGTTACTTCATTTATCCCTACTTTTCCGCATTTCCTTTATTAATTCATATACTGCTTTCTCCACTTCCTCTCCACCATATTTTAAAAACTCAGCTTCTATCCAACCTCCCCAGCAGCTTTATTATTCTTCAGTTTTTTATTTTTATCATTTGCTTCCTCTCAGGTTGGTGGCTCAAATACTTCTTGGCTTTCCATTCCCAGTGTTTCTTCATCTTCCTTCTTATTTATCAACTCTTCCTTGTCCATTAATTCAACAAGATATTTCTTCTATCTTTCTAATGTTTTGTTTTTATCTCCTATGAGGCTTCCCTCTATGTCTCTATAGATTGCAATCCTTTTCTCAGTCCCCTTGCTCTTTCATAAAATCTCCACATCTCACTCTCTCCTTCATTTCGTCTAATTGTTCTATTCTTTCTCTTTCGAACTGTCTTTCTTGGTCCAACATAGCTATTTCATTTTTTCTCTTCTCCCTATACTCCTCCATTATCTGCCTTATTCTCCATTGTAGCATTCTTTACTGTGCTTCATTTCTTTCTATTATGGCTTCCTGGCATTCATTATCAAACCATTGGGCTTTTTTCTTTAAGGCTTTTTCTCCCACTACTTCTTCCTCCTCTTCTCTCACAGTGTTTCTCAATAACTTCAACTTAATTTCCAAATTACCTTCTTCCCATTGTTCCTTTTTTTCTCATATCTTCTAATTTCTTTTTATACTCCCCTTTGTGTTTCCATATTGTTCAATAGCTTTTCAATATTATGCTTTATTTTCCTTTCACACTCTTTGACTTCTTACTATATTTATTTTTTGCCTATATTTAATTCTTACTAAATAATGGTCTGTATCTCCGCCCACTCCTCTACAGCTACTTACTTCCATAACGTCTGACGTATGTCGTTTATCTATTATCACATAGTATATTTGATTTCTTATTATTCCATCTGGGAACACACAAGTCTCTTTTTTGATATCTTTCCTTGAGATCCATGTACTTTTAACTACCCTATCTTTGCCACTGGTTAAGTCTATCGGTTGCATTCCATTTCCTTCCATATTATCTCTCTGTACAGAAAACATTTATGTTGAAAAATTTTGCTTTTATTTTATTGCATTGAAATTTATTATATTTGGCTTCATAGATTTATGTATCAGGAAACTGGTACCTCCATACCTAGTACCCCCCACTAGACATAAATATATTTTCTCTTGTCATTATCATTCCTTGTCCTTTCCATCTTATCTCTGGAAATACAATTATTTTCACTTAATATTTCATTGTCACTTCTCTGATCTCTCTTAATCTCCCAGGTCTCTTTAAGGTTTCATTTTCCTTCTCATTAACCTTTTCCTTTGCCGGGTTTTCATCGGTCAATCCATCTTCTGAGACAATTGTAAAGTATCCGTAACAACTACTTTTTCTATTGGGTGGGGTTGTTAGTTCCACGCCCAACCTGGAGGGCCAATGTATCTCTTTTTAGTCTGGTTCTTCACTCAAGACCTGTACAGCTAGGGAGCCCCTACCAGGAGTTACATTCCCCGGCATAGCTCTTGAGGTAATTAGAAAACACAAACCCACTGCCACGATAAGGCATAGATACCATCCCCCCCATCCTTAAAAGATTTCAATCCTAAGTCCTAAGAAGATTGAACAATGTTTCATGGTACATCCTGAACAAAGTTGTCATTACAGATTTTAGAAAATACACTGTGAAACATTACATAAATTTAGTGCTTGATATCATGAAAGGATCCATGCACACAAACAGAATTGCAAAAGCACCTATTTGACAAAGATGAAAGTTCATGATTATTGAAAAGGTTTAAATCTTTGGACCTACAGTTTTGAATCCTCAAATAGTCATATTTTATTATACTATTTTAGAAAATTGCTATTTTTTTATATTTGTACATAAGTCAAAACTTTGTTTGTTTAATGGACATTATTAATTAATTAAATTAAATTATTAATGAAATTTTAAAAAAAGAGTTCAACAGGGCTATGAATGTTAGTAGTCTGATGATATGTCTATGGCACTGATGGGCAAACTTTTCAAAGAGGGGGCCAAAGGAAAGGAAAAAATCTTTAGGCGGGTCAATATAATATTATTAAATAACAATTTAACATTTTACAAAATTCTTGAATTTTTGTGATACTAAACCTTATTAATGACTGAAAGATTATGAAGGAGAATGTGATTAATTAAATTGTGATCGTTTTTCTAAAACAAACCAGAGAAGAGGAAAATGTTTATTTTTCTGTATTATTTTTTCTATTTGTCAGATTAAGAATTTCAGGGGGCCACAACTGGCCCGCATTCTGTAGTTTGCTCATCACTGGCCTGTGGCATTGACAGCAGTCATTTACTGATAAATTTATTTTGGAAGGTCCTATTCTAAACTATAATTATACTACTAGAGAATTCCAGCATAAAGTGTTAGTGGCTGCTGCTACATACATTACTAATTTGTTTACTTTTAATAGGCCCTTTGCCAATGCGTGCATGAATATTTGCGTCTCTACCAAGGAGGCCTTTTGAAACATCCATCATGGGAGAGTTTATTAGATTACAGTTGTTGGTTGCGTGAAGGCCCTCTACAGCAACTATTGTGTTTATGGCGTATATGTTCTGAACCTATAGTTCCATCTGCTCGTATATTGACTTGGCTCTACAATACCACCTGCAACACTGATTGTGAATCAATACAATATCTCTTGGGTGCTTTGCTTCAAGCTGGGTGCAGAGTCTATCTAAGGTATGATATGCAATCATAATTTGTACCAAATATTCTGTCAAATAAAGTAATGGTTACACTGGTATTTTGCAGATTTTTGGAAAAGTGGATATATGAAGGATATCTTGATGATGCTTATGAGGAATTTCTTATCCAGAAACGTCCAGAATTTTCATTGTGCCAGAATCGATATTACTGGACGAAGCTATTTTTTATAGATACCACCGCAGTTCCAAGTTTTTTGTCAGGGATAGAATCTTTTATATTAGAATGTGGACGTGCAGTAAATTTGCTTCGAGTATGTTGTCCAAAGGTATTAGACTTTTCTTTCTGAAATTTTATAAGTCATATTTTCACCACTTAATTTAAATTGGTGACTATATTAGATTACTCAATCATTGATTGTCATATGTAAAACACTTGTAAGCTGTTTAATAATTTCAAATAGCCAGATAAAGTAACTAATTACTCTTATTATTTTATTATTATTTATTTGCATAGAAGTGAAGACTTGATTACAGCTTCCCAAATACCTAGCTACTGTTATACCAATTCCTAAACCAAACAAAAAGCCCTCAGATTCAAGAAACTATCATCCAATCTCACTAACATCTACACTGTGTAAATTACTATAAAAAATAATAAACAAAAGAATCATATTTCACCTTGAAAACATCAACTTCTTCTCACCATCTCGGAGTGGTTTCCGCCAACACAGATTAGCTACCAACCACCTCATAAACATTGAAGAGCATCTTGTCATTGTGAACCTCATTATTGAAAAAGCTTGGAGGGCAAGAATCATTCAGATCCTCAAAGTAATTGGAATCAACAGATACCTACTATTCTTAATCACAAACTTCCTAAAACAAGATTCATCGTGATAAATTTCACAACACACATTCGCTATGGACTGAAACTGAGAATGGACTATTCCAAGTCTTGGTATTAAATGCAATGTTATTCCTCATAAGAATCGCCAAAATAACAAAAATAATTCCCTGTCCATTAAATATATACTCATTTGCCAACAGCATTTATATTATTTGCAGTGGCAAAGTCCCATCAGCAAAACCTACTTCAACAAGCCTTGAATTATATTGTAGACTGGATCCATGCCATAGTATTCAAAATATTAAAAAGCAAGTCTGAATATATGGTCTTCTCCTGCAACATAAAACTAAATGGGAACTTAAAACTGAACCTGAAAAATACAACTCTAAAACGCAGCACAAAGGTGAAAATCCTTGGTCTAACTTATGGTGAAAAACTAACATGGAAACCCCACATCTTACTACTGAAAACTAAATGTCCAAAGTGACTCAACATCATGAAAGCATTATCTTATACCACTGGGGCGTAAGGAAAAGCATCATCGTAAATATATACATAGCCCTTATCAGATCCAAATTAGGCTACAGAGCAGTTATCGACAACTCGGCCAAAGGACACATTTTGAAAGCACAATGCAAGATTGAGAAAAGCTATCGGAGCCTACAGGACTAGCCCATCTCTAAGTCTTAGCCGAAAGTAACGAAGAATGTCTCCATATAGAGCGTAAGCTTCTAAGCATCAACTATGCAACAAAAATCTTCTACATGCCTACAAACTATGTATACAGTAATGTTATAGCCAACAAACATATCACAAATATAACAACAAGAAAACCTTCCCAAAACCCTTTTACTTCAGCCTAAACAAACTTCTAGAAGAAATCAATTGCTCACTCCCACCAGTCATCCCTAAAGCCAAATCAAAATTCCCCCCATGGTTATCAAAGAGACCTGTCACTATCCAACCTGTATAAAAACGAAGCCAACCACATAATCATCCAAATGTGCTTCAATGAGGTAACCACCGAATTCCCAGAGCATTTTACATTTTACACTGGTGGATCAATCACTGCAATCATATCAACCAACCAAATCACTAAATGAAAACTCAATTACATAAGCTCCAACTTCTTCTGTGAAGCACTAGAGATGATCCAAAACTAACGTGCAACCAAATTTGTAATAAATATGTAATGTCATAACCAGCATAAATAATTAAGACAACAAAGCACCAATCATCATCAACATTAGAGAAAAATACCACAAAGTTATAAAACAAAGCAAAAAAATACTAATTTAATAAATTCCTTCACATACTGACATCAATGGCAACAAGATGGCAGACGTTGCAGTAAGAGAGGCTGTCACCCTGGGTTACACTCAGACATCATCTCCACTGAGCAATAAAATCATCATGGGACAAAGAATAAACACAAATACTACCAACTAATCTTTCTGATATAAGAAACACCTTTACACATCCTTATTTTCCCCAAGTCTACAACATAATTTTAATACCTTTTTCTGAATTTTGTCCAGAGCCTGAATGTTAACTCTGTTTATCCTTTTTTATTCCTATTGTTTCTAATACATATTATTTTTATTAATGTAAATGTGCTTGTTGCCCATTATGCAATATACATTCATTTTTATTACTCAATAATCTGTAAATAATTAGATCCATTCAGCCTTAGGCTGTCAGTTAATTCCATTATTTACATCTATACTTCAGAATCTGATAATTCTTTAGTTTTACTATATGGAAGACAGTAATTTAATGTTCTACATAAATCTTTTTATTTTGTGACAGAATAAGCTTTTCTCAGAGCTGGATTGTGGTTTTCCCTTCCTGGATCTTTGTCTTAGCATTGACCAGATGCAAAAATTGGAAGAAGATTGCTTACATTTTGAACAGAGGGTTGCTCATGTCTGTGGATTGGAAAATGGTTGGACAGCAGGAAAAATTATAGCAGAGACTGAATCTTCGAAGATAAAATTAGACGAGATAGCCACAAAGATGAGGAAGGAAAAGGAGAACTTGAGGCTAGGTAATTTCTTAATTAATGGAAAACCAAGTGGCAGTTGAAGATTGAATGTTTGTTTCTATCTCTCTATTCTCTTCAGCCTGATTTCTGATTCTCATTGACTTCCTAAATCCTCTTGTTTTCTCATTTCCTCTTAATTATGAAATATTCTAATTATGCAGATTTAACATTTATTTACATCATCTTTGTTGTTTTCATTAAAGATTTTCTTTATAATATCTCTAATATGAATTAAAGTAATGATTCTTCGTACATTATGAACAGGTTAGATAATAATATTATAGAAAATAGCTATGGTCTTTTATATGTTTATAATTGGGTTGGTGCAAAAGTCCATGATGGTTTATTAATTTCTCTGTACCAGTTGTACAAGTATGAAGTGCAGGTTTCAGACAACAGATGGAGCACTAATCCAGTATGCACTGTAATGATTTGACACTGCACCATTTTGTTGCATCTTCAACAAGTTTCAGACATGCACTAGTCATAGACTGAAAAAGTGTGTGCATCGTGTTGCTTTGTTGTGTTCAATGTGTCAAAATTTATAACGAACAAAGAGCATTTGCTACTGAATCATATTGATTACTTCGAGACGATTATGGTGAACATGCTCCATCGCAAGATATGTGTGAATGATGGTTTCAGCATTTCAAAAGTGGTGACTTCATTGTTGCAGACAAGGAGCATGGAAAACTGCCAAAAAAATATGAAGATATGGAATTGCAAGCATTGGTGGACACAGAAACAAAACAACTCGCATTGCAATTGGGAGTTATTCATCAAGCTATTTCCAATCGCCTATGAGGGATGGGAAAAATTCAGAAGACTGATAGATGGGTACCACATGAGTTGAATGACAGACAAATGGAAAAGCACCAAAACACATGTGAAATTTTGCTTGCTCAGTAACAGGGGATGAAAAGTGGATTCATTTTGAGTATCCCAAGTGTAAGAATTCATGGGTAGACCCAGGAGCACCATCCACATCAACCGCAAGACCAAATCGCTTTGGCAGAAGACAATGCTTTGTGTTTGGTGGGACCAGAGGGGCAGTGTCTATTGTGATCTGTTAAAACCTGCGTAAACGGTTAATACTTAATGTTTCCAACAACTGTTAAACCAATTTAAACCATTCACTGCTTGAAAAAGGCCAGAATACGGAAAGAGGCAACACAAAGTCTCCCCCCCCCCCCAAATTGCAATGCTTCGTCACACACATTAAAACTGGTTCACAACACATTGGAAGGACTTTCAGCTGGGGAGTTCTACCTCATGCGGCTTACTCACCAGACTTGGCGCCTTACTATTACCACTTGTTTCTATCGTTTTTTTCTGAGCAGTGCTTTGGTTTGTTGGAAGATATTTAAAATTGCTCAATGAACGGTTTGTGGCAAAATGAGTTGATTTCTACTGGCGTGGTATTCACAAATTGCCCAAAAGATAGGAAAAATGTATAAAAAGTGATCTAACATACTTTAAATAAAGCACTTCTTATAATTTTACTGACTTAAAATTCACATTTCATACTTGTACACCTGGTACTTGACTCTCCATACTGATTGAGAATGGCCAATGCATGCTGTTAACAATGTATAAGCTCCTGTTCACATCAACAATCAAACTCAAAATAGAAAAGAAAGAGAAAATAACATAATGCAGTGGTTCCTCTCCAATCAAGAGTGGCATGGACTCATGTGCCAATATATTTATTATATTAGTTGTTAAATTATGGGTGGAAGTGTAATATCATCGGATATTAGATTTAAATATCTTTATCATTGAATAGGAGGTTCTATCAATAAATAAAGGACATAAGTGTACACGGTGGAGTATGGCTCTTTTTATAAAGAGAAGTAAAAGAGGGGAAGATAAAAAAAAAAAGGAAACTAGAGAACTTTGTCTGGATTGGTGTTATGGTTTATAGCATGAGCAGCTATAGGGAATTGGGTTTTGGACAGTATTATGATGATGTTGTGGTGGTTATCAGTGTTCAGGGAAAGGTTGTTTAGTTTAGCTGATATATTACATAGGACAGAATTTGCAATTGATCTGGTAAATATTTTCGGAGGATGGGCAGATGGCGTTTCCTTTAATTTTGTTGGTGTCAATTAGGGGAGAATTTTAAGGAGTGTAGTTGTTTGAAGAGTAGAGGCATGGAACCATTCCTACCACAACACAATTAATATGGTTGTGAAACTTGCACAGGTGGACTATTAATAACTCTGAATACAACTATAATTTGATTAATTCACAAGCTATTCTTAACTGTCAAACTTACGAAAATTACAAATTTGGTATGAAGCATTACATCTAGAACCCCAAATTTCCATGTAAATACCAGAATGAGACCTGAAGATGGTCAGGGAAAAGGGAGATGAAGGTATGCTGGCCTAAAACATGGTCAAAGAATATGTCTGTCCATGTGCAAGTGTGAATCAATCTCCCCACAATAAATAAAGAGAACTCTGCATGCTGAGTGGTAGAGGATCTGCCAACTCACAGCACTTTTTAGACTAATGCATCAATTTGATATTTATTTATATATGAAGCAATTAAAGATAATTTGACAGTGTCAAAGAAATTAATTCATTGGGTAGGATTAAATCAATAGTAGGTATCAAGCTGGGAAGCATTAATTTGTCAAATTTTTGAGAAGCTGAGGCCCCTGTTTCAAGAGTCTGTTTGAACAACATGTTTGTTAATTTATCTTTATGTTGAAGTTATCAACTGATTTAATGTGTTGAAGCATAGTTGGATGTTATTTTTTGTACCTCTATTTCCACTTTTATCCTAGTCTTTATTGTTTAGCTGAAATACAAGAGCAGCGAGCTATTGTGATTAAGGAAAAAAGAGAACGTTTAGCTGATTTACAAGGACAAATTGAGGCAGCAGTAGAAAGAAAGCGTGAGCAACAATTGGCAGAACAAGCAGAAGATGAAAAACGGGAAGAAATAGTAAGAGCTCGAGAGGAAGAGGAGAAGCGCTTGCTGGAGGAGGAAAAGTAAGCATTCTTATGTACAATAATCACATTTAATTACAAATTGTTTTGTTAATTGATAATATGTATTATGACTGGTAAGACACAAAGTGATTTATGGTATTAGAAGATACCCATCTTCAAGGCATAACATTATTAAAGAACATGACTTGTCCACTGCAGTTTTTATTTAAAAGATATGAATAAAATAATTTCTTTAATTTATATAGTAGTACCTCTGAAAAGTGAGCAGCCTTGGTACTGAAAATCCCTGATCAAGTGGCTGTAGTGTGGAAGTGGTGTAAGGAAGCAAGAAAGCTAAATTAAAATTTTCAGCTTTAAATCATCAGGATGGGAAGTAGCTTTTTCCATGAAAAGAATAATTTTCTGTTTTGTTTTCTCATTAAACTCTACCAACCAATTGCTCATTATCCCAGCAATAATCCACAATTTATTTGACTGCATTGAAACACTGTTACTTGAAATGTGTACGCTTCTTAATTTTTCCGATAACAATTGAAGTTTTGAAATCTCCCAGCATGTTGCAACATAGCACAATAGTGACCCAAATTTTGAAAATTTCCCACCACTACATGTTTTATTCTTAAAACATAAGGTCTCGTCTGGAAGAATTTGATAAGAGGCCACTCTCTTCAACAATGAAAATGTCTCTGCCAACATATCCTTTGCACAAAGATTTAATTTTTCCAATCCTATCTGTTACGTCATGTGAAATTATGGATTTTTCTTTGCACAGATGTTTTTAATCCCAAAATTTCGCTGACTTCTCTCGATTTTTCTTGTAGCATAACAGTACTTAACAGAAATTTTCTTTGCTCGAAAAAACAGAACCATTTTCTCTACACTTCGTCAAATTCACTTGTTCTTGTCTTACAAAACTTCAAATTTACATTTGAATGGCCAACATTGTTTGATTTCTTCTATATCTTTCAAAAGCTTATTAACCTGCATTTTACTGAAATGGAAATGTTTGGCAAAATGCTCAGCTCTTCCTTTTCGGTATCTTCCTTTTCGATGCCATTTTAACGTAAGCTGATTCAGTTAGTACTGCTACTCTAAACTGAATATATTGTTAACTTGACACAATCGCTCAAGTGTGGAGGTTCTAGAAACAAAAGCAAACCATAAGTAGCCTCATAACACACAAACATGTATTCTTAGTTTGCTTGTTGGAATAATTTTAAAATTGAAAGTTTTTCAAAAATACTTGTTCTTTTCGGAGTGTCCAAGGGAATAACATGGATTGTCCTGTATAATAGTACTGGGACTCGTAAATAGGTCTGTTAATTAGAGGTGTCCACTATTCAGAAGTTACCACTGTATATGATCAGTAAATGCATATTGTATAATAAAATACGCATTTATACTAATATTATGTAGATATTTCCTATATGCTGACAAATTATGTGCAACATCTGCAAACAATATTACCAGAAGATTTTAGGAAAAACATAATTATACCCACGCTGAAGAAAACTGGGGCTGATAGATGCGAACAGCACAGGACAATTAGTTTATTATCTTATGCATGCAAAATATTAATGAAAATAGTGTATAGGAGGATGTAACATCAAATAGAATGGAGGACGTTGACCAAGAGAATGGATAGATTAATCCAAGGAAGTAGAAATGCTTTCACTGGAAGCTGAAACGGGAGCATATAGATATTTTAGAAGAAATACAAGAATGGAAAAATGTTGATCGGACCAGGAATTCAAACCCTGGACCTCTCAATTTCTGGACTGGCGCACTAACCACTGAGCTAATTAGGGCCAAGGACCCATTCAACATCCCTCCACTAATCACATTCTTCACACCTTAATTCTTGGAAATATGTGAAGAATGGACATTGTGTAAATTCTAGTCTACGGAAGGAGAAATTCTTTCACTGGAAGCTCAAGTCACGAGGGTCTTGTAAAATTAGCATTAGATGGAAGTGTGTGGGTAAGAACAGAAGAGCGAGACTGAGGATGGAATATGCTAAGCAGATTAGTCATTATGTGGGATGTGGTAGTTTATGAAAATGAAAAGGCTTGTACAAGAGAGGTTTGGATGGAGGGTTGCATTAGACCAGTTTTGGTCTATATATTTAGGGTCTCCAAGCTTTTTAGCTTAAGGGCCTCACTGGCTCCTCCACTAAGTCCCAAGGACCAAGTCCTAGGTAGTGCATCATTTTGAATTACATGAAAATTTTCATATTAGCACTAGCCCACATGTGAGGTAACTATGACACTGGGATAGACTCCAGTCCATTCATAATTTCATTCAGTACCTACAGGTATTTCATTGCAGATAGCCTATGTGTATGCCATACATTAGGTATTGTTACGACTACTTACGATGCTAAGAATCGTCAAGTCTTCTGTGGTTGCAGGTCGTTGGAGGATTCTCTCTAGAACACTTCACTCCTTCAAAGACAACCCTTTTATTCAGGATATCCATAATTTTTGTTGTACTTATTCCTCTGTTAGTCTGCCTCTCAACAATTCCTTCCAGCACATCATTTGTCAGGTAATTTCTTTCCACAACATGTCCAATCCTTATAAAATGTAGTCATTCTTTTAATTAATATTGTCACGTTTCTTAGGGATCGTGAGATTCAATAACACACACATGTAGAGGTTATAGGCGTTTAATCAACGGCGAAGTGCTGTACAAAGCTTGTACTGCTACAGACTGACTCCGATTTGGAATCCAGTCCTATTTATACATACATGGAATATTCTAGAAGCAGAACATTCTAGAAACAGAAAATACTAGAAACTAAAGGCAAACAATGTAAATAAATTAAACAAATAAAAATGGTTGCGTCGGCTGGGACTCGAACCCGAGTCTACGTGTCTGCAGTCCGGCTCGCTACCGCTCTGCCATCACTGCAGGTCTTCAGAAGTGGCATTGCTCCCTCCTTTGAAAAAACAGCGCCTCGCTGTTGGTTCTGAGCTGCCTTGAGTCCTCTGGATCTCGTCGTTGGCCCGACGTAAGTAGGTTCAGTTCTTCCTGTTCTTGAGCTGGCAGTCGTCATTCCTACGTCTTCGTCCCCGTAAAATTCCGCGTCGTCGTCGGGTCGTGTTTGGTCTTCAACCTCCCTTTGAGCGTCGGGTTCATGGTATGGCTTCATCCTCAGTACGTGGACGGTGTCGCGGCTTTTTCTGCGTCTCGAATTAGGATCATAATCCTCGACCTCATATGTGACGTCGGATAAACGTTTTAGCACACGGTACGGACCAAAGTACCGTTTGAGGAGCTTTTCTGAGAGGCCGACTTTGCGAATGGGAGTAAAGATCCAGACTAGATCCCCTGGTTGGTACAAAACTGGACGATGTCTTGCGTCGTATCGTAGTCGGTCCTTCTCTTGAGCTTGGAGCGTACGTATTCGGGCTAGTTGTCGGGATTCTTCGGCCCTCGTTACTAAGTGACCAATGTAAGGGTCATTCACATCGTCGGGATTGAAAGGTAATATCGTGTCCATTGTCGTTTCTGCCTCGCGACCGTGAACCAGGAAAAATGGTGTGAATCCCGTTGTTTCTTGCTTAGCGGTGTTGTAGGCGAACGTCACGAATGGAAGTACGGCGTCCCAGTTCTTCTGATCGACGTCGGTGTACATGGACAACATGTCGGCCAATGTTTTGTTTAACCTCTCGGTAAGCCCGTTTGTTTGAGGATGGTAAGCAGTAGTCATTCGGTGCGTTATTTCACACAGTCTATTGACCTCATGTATTAGTCTAGACTGAAATACCGTCCCCCGGTCTGTGATTATAGTTCTTGGAGCTCCATGCCTAAGTATTATTTCTTCGACGACGAAGGTGGCGATCTCGGAAGCTTCCGCCGATGCTACGACTTTTGTGACGGCAAACCGAGTTAAGTAATCGGTGCAGACAATAATCCACTTGTTTCCCCGGGATGATGTTGGAAATCTTCCGAGCAGGTCAATTCCGATGCCTTGAAATGGTACGTCGGCCGGAGGAATAGGCAGTAGTCGCCCAGGTGGTCGTTGGGGAATCGTCTTTCTTCTCTGACACTCTCTGCAGTGGCTTACATAGTGTCTGACGTCCTTAAGTTGTCGCGGCCAATAAAATCGCCGACGGATCCTGTCATACGTCCTGACGACTCCTAGATGACCAGCGGTGGGTGCGTCGTGGAAGTCCCGCAGAATTTCTAGACGCAGTTGCTTGGGGATGACTACCAACCATCTTCTTCCCAAGGAGTCGTAATTCTTCTTGTGTAGTACGTCATTAATTATTTCGTAGTCCCCTTTCACGCCTTGGGAAGAGTTCAAAGCTTGTATAATCTCATTCAGCTTCGGATCCTTTCTCTGTTCCACCGAAATATTAGTCAAAGAGTTAAGACAATCCAGGATCTCACTCTTCGGTTCTTCGTCGTCGACAGGGTTTCGGGAGAGACAGTCTGCATCCTGATGCTTTCGTCCACTCTTGTACTTTATCGTGACGTCGTATTCCTGAAGTCGTAAAGCCCACCTAGCGAGTCGTCCAGAAGGATCCTTGAGTCCGGTCAGCCAGCAGAGGGAATGGTGGTCCGTCACAACCGTGAACGGTTTGCCAAAGAGATACGGCCGGAATTTATTTATGGCCCAAACAACAGCAAGGCATTCTCTCTCTGTCGTCGAATAATTCCTCTCTGCTTTGCTAAGTGTTCTCGACGCGTAGGCTATGACCTTCTCTTTTTTGCCGAACATCTGAACGAGTACAGCACCAAGTCCGTGGCCGCTGGCGTCAGTATGCAATTCAGTCGGTGCATTTTGGTCGAACAACCCCAGAACGGGGTCGGAAACAAGGGCTCGTCGCAGCGTGTCGAAAGACTCCTGTTGTTCTCTGCTCCAGATAAATTTGGCGTCTCCTTGCAACAATTTGTGTACTGGCCGTGCCTCTCCACTAAAGTCTCGGACAAAACGCCTGTAATAAGAGCAGAGCCCAAGAAAACTCTTAACGTCGTGTAGATTTCTTGGCCGGGGAAAGTTTGTTATTGACCTGACTTTCTCCGGGTCTGGTCGTACGCCTTCCCGTGAGACTAGATGGCCAAGGATCTTTATTTCCTTTGCACCGAATAGGCACTTCTTTGGATTCAGTCTCAGCCCTGCTGTTCTCAGACACTCGAGAACAGTTCGCAGTCTATGCAGATGTTCGCTGAACGTTTCCGAGAAAACTATTATGTCGTCCAAATAGCAGAGGCACATAGTCCATTTCAAGTGGCGCAGCAAGTTGTCCATCATTCGTTCGAATGTTGCTGGTGCATTACACAACCCAAACGGCATAACTTTGAATTCGTAGAGTCCGTCTGGTGTAATGAAAGCGGTTTTCTCTCGGTCGGCTTCGTCCACTTCTATCTGCCAGTACCCTGAGTGCAAGTCCATGATGGAGAAAAACTTTGCCCCATTTAGACAATCCAGAGTATCGTCAATTCTTGGTAGTGGATAAACGTCCTTCTTCGTGATCTTGTTAAGTCTCCTATAATCGACGCAGAATCGCCAGGTTCCATCCTTCTTTGTGACTAGTACGACGGGTGATGACCACGGGCTCTGTGATGGTTGGACGATTCCTCGGCCAAGCATCTTATCCACTTCTTCTTTAATAATGCGTCGTTCTGTTGGTGATACTCTGTACGCCCTCTGACTGATAGGTGAGTAGCTTCCTGTGTTAATTTTATGTTTCACCTTCACAGAGGTTGATTTTTCCCTGATTACTACGTCGAAGCACGCAGAATATTTCTGAAGCAATTCAAGAAATTTCGTCTGCTGATCGATGGTTAAACGCGGCGCCAGTAACTTATGAAACTCGAATTCGTTGTTTTTCGTCACTGTAGGAATTCTGCGGCTGGGTGGGTTTTCTTCCATAACAGTCAGATGTTGTTGTGTTATTAGCTCAGCCCTTGCTAAGCACATATGTCTCGGAAGAAATTGAGGTTCGTTCTGCCCATTAACTACCCATAAATCTCCAGTGCCATTCTTGAAAGATATGACCGACGCAGGAATAATGACTTGTGATAATTTCTTCTTCGCTTCAATTATAAGATCTACGTGGCCATTTAACTTAGGGCACGTGACTGTAACCTTGGTAGCGCTCGACGCAGGAATGGTAACATCGTCGAGAACAAATAACCGCCACGAATCCTTATTTCCTATTTCTTCGGAAGCTTGTAATTCGTCTAACAGAATTTCAGAACGTCCACAGTCAATTACGGCTTGCGAGCTCTTCAAAAAGTCCCATCCGAGGATAACGTCGTGGCTACATTGCGGCAGGACGATGAATTCGAACGGCTGAATTCTGTTATTAATTTTCAGCCTGATGGTGCATCTTCCGGCTGGTTGCACATATTTGCCATCCGCGACCCTTAAAATAGTATTCCTGTTATCAGTGATCTTGGTCTTCTTCAGCTGTCGTCGAAACGTCTCGGATATAACAGAGAAAGATGCGCCGGAATCTATTAGGGCTCGTACCGACTTGTGGTCCAACATTACGTCTATATAATTTCCAGACATCTTGGCGACGGTCGTCGACGGAGGATTTTCTTCTTCCGCGGCCTCACCTCCAGGGAAGGTCGCGTCATCTAGTTTTCCAGGTTTCGTCGGCTAGGGGAGCGACCGAATGGCGACGGAGATCGGGAGCGACGTGACGGAGAGCGTCCTCTCCTTGCGGCGGGATGCGGCGACGACGACCTGTATCTTCCTCGAAACAACTCTGTCTGTTCGACATCGTCATATTGGCGTCCATGGTCATATGCATCCTGTTCTCGCCTAGTTCTTGCTTCAGCGAATACACGTCTCCTGTCCTTGCAGTATCTAACCACATGTCCAGGACGGCCACAATGGAAACACACAGGTCTATTATCCCGTGTCCTCCAGACGTCTGTCTTCCTTGGGGCGGAGGTTGCCTCTTCCTCCCGTGCAACTACTTTCGCATAGGTCGGCTTCCGCTTTGGAAACGACCTTTCGCCAGGAGGACGTCGGGGTGGAAATTGGCACCAAAACGTTTTCCACTTCCTCCCGGATGGTCTCTTGGATGGCCTCTGGTTCTGCGACGTCGTTTCTAAGGGATAGAGCACGCTGAATCTCTTCCCTTACTATCTGTCGAACGAGAGACGACAAATCATTCGCCTCTCCTACTGAGGCAATCGGCACAACGTTGGGAAGCCTCTCGAACCTTCGTCGAATTCGTTTTTGGTTCATCTCCTCGATGAACTGGCAGTGCTTAACGAACTCGTCCGTCGATTTTACGTCCTTTAGTAGGAGGGCTTGATATAAGTCCTCCGCGACACCTTTTATCAGATGTGCCAGTTTTTCATCTTCCCCCATGTTTGGGTTTCCCGTTCGGCACAATGCGAGGATGTTCTGTATGTACGACTGGGCGTTCTCGCCACTTTTCTGAGCCCTGTATTTTAACTCTTCGGTGGCCTGCCGAACATGACGCTCAGAATCGCCGAATGCATTTTGTATCTCGGCCTTGAAAGTTTCCCAGCTGGTCAACTTTTCTTCGACATTTTCGAACCACTGTCTTGCGGTTCCGTCCAAATAAAAGTATGCATTTGCTAGGCAAATCGTGTCGTCCCACTTATTGAATTTGGCGACCCTTTGGTAGCCCTTGAGCCATCTGCCTGGGTCTTGTCCGGCGTCTCCTGTGAAGATGGCAGGGTTCCTTATCTGCTGCTGAACAGCAGCATAGGCCGGTGAGCTCCTTTCTGTGCGATCCATCACAGTGCTTGTTGGTTTTGTGTATGGTTTCAGATTCAAGCCTTGGAGTCTCCTGCTTTGTCGAGGTCTAATGGGAGCCACTGTGTGTTACGTTTAGATGTACCTGGCGCCTCCACCAAAAATGTCACGTTTCTTAGGGATCGTGAGATTCAATAACACACACATGTAGAGGTTATAGGCGTTTAATCAACGGCGAAGTGCTGTACAAAGCTTGTACTGCTACAGACTGACTCCGATTTGGAATCCAATATTCTAGAAGCAGAACATTCTAGAAACAGAAAATACTAGAAACTAAAGGCAAACAATGTAAATAAATTAAACAAATAAAAATGGTTGCGTCGGCTGGGACTTGAACCCGAGTCTACGTGTCTGCAGTCCGGCTCGCTACCGCTCTGCCATCACTGCAGGTCTTCAGATGTGGCAATATCATGCCAAATTTATTTGTTAGAATTTTTATGTTCTGTTAAAAGCACCCTCTGCCAACCATTATTCTTGTTCTATGTGAAACCATTCTGTTTTCTAATCTTTAATTACCAAGTTTTATTTATGATTCATATACAAGTCGAGTCTTCTTTCTCTTCAATGTATTCTTTTTTAATACTTCCATAATTTTTTCCCAATATAACCAGTGAATTGCCTTCATCATATCCACAAAACACACACTGATATCTTTTTCTGTGTATCTTTCTCCTATAGTACTCTCAGCAACTATATTATCTCTTGTTCTCTTGCATGACTTTGGTAAACCTTCCGTTAATTACTCTCAGTGAGATTGTGGTGGTATGTGTAACTTGGTTAATCATTCTATGCTCTTGGCATTTTGTGGTACATTGCTTCTTTGGAATTGCTACCATTTCAGAACAAGAGAATCTAGCTGAGCCATTTACCATTCATGTACATGATGTTGCAAAAAATGTTAATTCCTGTACTCCATTTCATTGCATGCCTCTTAACTGTTCTACAGGTATTTCATCTACTCTATCCACTTTACCATTTTTTATGTATTTTATTGTTGTTCTTACTTTCATTTCCATAATTCTCATTCCAAAATCAATCTTATCCATTTCCTCTATTCTTTCTACCTCTATTATTATTATTTATTCAATGTTATAGTTATTCCTTTTACACATCTTCCATCTATGTTTTCATTCTGTATTGTCTTCCTTTCTTTGTTTTCAGCTTCCATTCTTACAGTTGTCTGCTTATTTTACTTTCCTTCCCACCACACGTTTCTTTATGAACCATATTGTACCTCCCCAGTTTTTTCCATTTCTTCAATTTCTGAACACTCACTTTGGAACCATTGTTCCATTGCCTTGTCTGTTTACTTTCCAGACTGAGTGTTCTGCCATCATGAAGTGGAGATTTCTACTTGGTTAGAAGCCCAAGAACTGTTTATACAAATATATAGTAATGTACCAGCCATAAATGTAGTGTGTACTCTTTGCCGAGTGGCCTGTATTCTGCCTGTGTTGCAATTTAAGGGAAATATTGACAGACATCAACTAGTGAATCCATGATAATTATTAGAGTTGGTTTCAAAGAATAAACCCACTCTCTTTTAACTTATTGGCCAATTCAATAGTGGAACACAAACTATCAAAAACATGGATTCATAATCTGTATAAATATATGTCTTTTCTGTGTAAGTTTGAAGCAACAAAATAAATTATATGAAGAACAATATGATCCTAGATTTATTTCTGTTTTCACATTCATATTAGGACTGTCTGTGCTTATCTACCAATACTTATTATTCTGGCGTATGGCACATGACATGACATCACTTTACTATCCTTTTCTGAGTATGAAGTATGACTATTTTATCCTCTTAAAATGACAATATTAAAATACAAATATGAAATAGTAGTTGATAAAAATGTTTCAACATAAATCTTTTTCCTACAGAAAGAAAATAATAAAATTTTATGCTGAACAGTCGAGGATTGCTGATCTGAGGAAGCTACGAGCTGAGTGGCGAATGAAAAGAATGAAGTTAAATGAGAAGAGAAACAGATTTCTACTTTTGCAAGTGTCTAATGATTCAGATGATCAGAATATGGTGAACAATACACCTGTGTTGTGTTTAGTGAACGATGATTGTGTTCAAGAGAGCAAAAATATAAATCAAACCAATGACAACTATTCATTTACACTTGAAAACAAAAAAAATAACACAAACCGGTGTTATGACCCAAATGAACTTGATTTTAATGTTGATAATGAGGGAAAGGCAGAGAATTTTATAAAGCAAGACGCAGATAAAAAACTAGAACTCCTTCGGCAACCTCCCTTAGAAAAGGAACTCACAGCAGCTCAGAGAAATAAATTAAAAGTATGTTGATTGAATTTTTTATTTTTACTAAACTTAGTCTTTAACAGAATATATTTAGTTTTTTTTGCATAATAAAATTCTTCCATATATACATATTTACCAAAGTTTATTTAAAAAATGTTTACCAGGATCATTATCTTGATTTAAACATTTTTAATCTTATTAGTTATAATATTAAAAATTTTGTGAACTATAAAGCCAATTGTTTACAATTTCCCATTAAAAAAAATCTTCTGTATTCCTAAGCTTGCAGAGTATTGTAAAACTAGTACCTTTTAGCTATATATATTTACATATGGATTAAACATGTCCAGACCTGATAAGAATATTGTTCAAGTTACGATAGATAGAATTTGTAGATAACTGCTTTGGGTAAGTCCAGTGGTAGTGTCTGAGTGGCTTGCAATTACACTATTCAGACATACTGTCCAGAAGAAAGAGGCTAACGCCATCAAAATTTTGGCTTGTTGCTGCTTCCCAGCCTGCTGACGCATACAATAGATATAAGGTAAGACATCCACGCTTTATCACTCTATTTCTATCCAACTGAAGTAATTATATTATATACATATAATAAGGCCATGAAAGCAAGAAAGAAATGTGGTCGCTTACCAGAAGTATAAATCTGGTAGACACCATGATGAGTGTAGGGGGTTTCTTGAATTTTCAGAGGCAACTGCCTCCATTGTCAGAAGATACAGAAGTGTGTTCTGAGTGATGACCAGCCAGTGGCTGTCTTCCCATACATTTACCATATCAATTGCAAATTCTGTCTTGCTTTCTAAATTAGCCAAACTAAACAACCTCTTGCTGAATGCATTGCTAAACATCACAGCACTATCAAGCTGCCAAAACCTAATGCCAAAACTTTCAAAGTCTTAGATGTTGAATTCCATCTTTAGGAACTTTCTTTCCGACACATCATTCAGTCTAGGTAAAGTCCTGTACTCAACATCCTCTACCTTTCTTGTTTTATGTTCTTCTTTATTGTTATCTATTGGCTGGTGTGCCATAATTTGAATTTACTCAGCTAAACATATCTTTGCTCGGACACACTGCCTGAAGAAGGCAGATGATAATTCACATTTTCATACTTCCTTGACAGTCAACAACTAGTATCAGTTATTTAGGGCAAGTTTATATTTTCTCTGTCTCACATTCAAATATATTTTGTAGCGCAGTACAACCCTGCCAAATTTTTATATAATTTAAATTATATATAAATTTTGGCAAGAGCGTGTCGCTGGCAGGTAGAAGGGGTTTTTCCGGGCACTAAGTTGTCGGCTGGATAAATGTACCTGAGTACAGAGTTAACAGTAAGCTTGTTTTTTGCTAAGAGAGCGTTCACCTGTTGGGTTTTCCAAGGACACATACCCGTATCATCATCAATAATCTCCCGTGTATGACTGAGAACTCACGATGATTGGCAGACAACCGTCACATGAGAGAGTTTTATCCCTTGGATGGGGCAGAGAAACGAGGTGACCTAGGAAGGTGAAGGGTGGAGAAATGGTCAGTATAAAATGAAACATTGACTAGTGGAGGAAGACAGTATAAATTATGGGCTGATCAGTCGAGGAAGCAGCGGAGAAGTATACCCTGTTTTGATCAGTCGAGGAAGCATTGAAGAAAGGTGTAAACAACGAAGGAAGAAGTAGAAAAAATCTGAGTTTTCCTTTATGCTATTATCTACAGGCCGCTTCATGTTCAACTAGAAGGAGGGTCCAGTTGTATCTGCATCGAGACGCACATGAATAAAAAACAGGTTCGTCAACGAACGGAATATCTGCTACACATGGTCACCCAAACAATAACTACCCCTGAGAATTTTGAAACAGGACCCATTTAAAATTATTGTGTTTTCTTTTAATAAATGTACATATAAAACATCCAAAGCTAAAGTTAATTAATATCCCCCCATCATTTACAATATAAGCACTCACATGTGTACATATATTTGGTGTGGTAAAGGAAGAGAGAGAGGTGGCGCTTACCTGAAATTTAAACTTGACTTGCCAATTGAGGATAGAGTGTGATTCTTCAAATTTTTGGATGCATCAGCCTTCATCTTCAGGGGGATAGGAGACATGCACAGTTATATAATAATTAATGAGAACAGGAGAGAGAGAGATAGAAAGTTGGTGACTTATCTGAGGGTCACAGATGGCAGGCACCATGTAAGGTTTAAAGTTATAAATTTTCATTAGGAAATGACAATGTCAGTCGTTGGCTAGCGGATCACTGGAAATGTCTTCCTAACTTTGTGATGAAGAGGGCGGTACCTCCGTTTATATATATTGTAGCAGATCTGGTCATTTTTTTGTCATAAAACACCAAAAGATTCAATTTATAGTTTTAATTAATATTCAGAGCATGAAAATAAGAAATCAATCAGGGCGTGGTCACTCATTCACCCTTACTTTATGAAACTCAACTTTCCTCTACAATAACCCACTGACAACTTCCCTGTACTAAACGCTTTCGTCAGCCAAAGCGACAATGCGTCTCCAACAACAATGCTTCTTGGAACAAGTTTGACGTGCAACTCCTCCAACAAGCAGCAACTTGCAAGCTAAATTCCTGCACGTATAGATTTTGTCTGGGCTGTAACTTTACATGTTACAGTGATAGATAAGGTGACAAAGTCAAAATCTCATTTGGATACAGGGAGTAGCAATTGAGTTATCTTTAATTGATAGCATGAGTCAACAGACTGGGATTCAGTACACATCAAATTTTCAACCTGAGTTCCCTTCTTCAAAACAGTGCATGTCAGAATGACATGACAGAGCAGATGATTGCCACACCAGTCAGACACACACTGTCTTGAAGGGGGATCAGGCTCTCAAACAGTTGACATGTTTGTGTATCAATTTAAGGTAAGTCAGGAGTCTTTTTTTTTTCTTTCTCTCGCTCTCTCTTTCGTATCCAAAGTAATTATTTATATGTGTATGTCCATATGTTTAAACACACAACTATCTGAATACTAATCAAATGTCACCTATTGTCTCTTTTGTAAAATAAATTAGCAACCCATTACAGAAAAAACACTTTATATTTAGTTTAATAAGCCTTTATTACCATCCAAAATTAAAATACACTTACAGATTGTGATACATACTAGAAGCATTCATCCTTTTTTGGACATATTCATCTAATTTCATAATCTATTCAAAAGCTAAACATTGTTCTGTATTTGTTAGTCAAAATTAATTTAATATATTGAAGAAATTTACTGATGAATTCCCTAACACAGGAAAAACAACATGAATGAAATAAAAACTTTGTTATATGGGGGATTATTATTAATATAAATAAAAATGAATTATTGGATATGATTAAATAAAAACAAATTAGTTTTATTTACAGTAAGACAAAAGAAAACCACAATAATGATAAACTTAAGGGTCCAATTTTAAAAATTTACCATGGGTAATTCATTTTATAATGAATTTTGGGGAGTTTTGCAGCAGAAAGACACTTGTGGCACAGACATGACTCCTTTGTGAAATGGCGGATTCCACCTCCCTTTATCATAACTCGGGCAACTTCCACATTCTTCAGGCGACTCTTTCCAGTGGTGAATTTTGCTGTCGGTACCTGGAGTTCTTTCTAGGAATTCTCTGGACTGGATTAAGTAGATGGGGCGCCCTCTGCTTGCTGCTGTAATCTTCTTTTCAATTAGCTCCCAGATTAGATAGCAAACAAACTTCTCTCGGTCTCAGGCTACATTTGAATCTTACATTCCTGTCCAATCAACTTCTATACCACCACTAGCTGTGCCATGGATCAACCACCATGCACCCTCCAAACTTGTTCCTTCTTCCAATCTCCTTGCCTGACTGCCGTGCCATGGATCAAACAGCACGCTTCCTACAGAAATCTTTTTTTCACTTCTCCATGCCGTGGATCAAACACCACACACCCTCCAGAAATCTTCTTTCTTCAACTCTCCATTCCTAGCTGCCCAAATTTCTCCCCTCCATCATCTCAGGTCATCTCCTTCATTCATCCCCCCCCTCCAATAAGATGTATAGCAGATCACCTGACCACCAGCCTCCAATCAAAACTCTGCTTAGCCTGTGGTTTCCCTTCCGTCTGGCCTTCCAAAATTCCTGGCGTCAAATTACTCAACTCAGAGTTTTTTAAGTCTCCAAACTGTGTTTTTGGCACATTTCTGAAGCCCGATGTCTCACGCCTCTGGCGCCTTGGTGTTTACCTGGACTGCTGTGTCCAATATGGGGGGGATTCTTCACCCAATGGCGGTTGTCATATCCACTCATCACACATTAATTTTAGTTATATTCAGTTTGAATATTGTTGCCAATATAATTTTCAAATATTTTGTGCTGCTAGCCTCAACTACTGTGCAAGATATTTATCATTTATAATTAAATTTTTCAAAATTATAGTATAAGAAGGTAAATAATATTTACATTCTTCTTTTATATTTTTGGAAGTATACTTTTGTTTGTGTGATTCAAATGTTATTTCAAATTTTACTCCATAGTTTTTTTTTTTTCAGGTTATGCGGCATGAGTATGGTGTTGATTTGACGTATAATGATAAACATTACACGAAATACATATCCAAATTACTTCCGGGATCTGAAAATAAATTTTATGAGTATAATATAAACGTAAATGAAAAATATGATAAAATGACTTTAGACAATGGAAATTATGTTGTAGAAGATGAACAGAATGACAATATTATGGCGTACAGTTCACAGGCGGCTGGAAATCCTATTTTGAATTCAGAAAACGCCACAAAAAATAGTAATCTATTTACTGAAAATGAAGAAGCATCTGATTTTTACAGTACAATTGTAAATATGCAACAAAGCAATGAATCATTAAATTTTCAAAGTCCAACCAGCAGAAATTATGTTAATGAAATTCCAGTTAGTAGCCCAGAGATAGATGATGATATTTCTATGAAAACTGAAGATGATGTCTGTGTCAAAACTGAGGATGTAACTACTTTGACTTTTCAAAATGATAAATTGGACAGTTTCCAATTTTCAAGTGCAGCAAACTCAATAAGAGCTGAAAGTTATGATATCCATTTACCACCACATAAACTTCCTCTTGTGCGTGAAATTATTAATACCAAAGCTTCTCCACAAGGGTTTTTGGATTCCTTTGACTTTAATCTTGACATGTCCTTCCTTGGACTTTCATCCCTGCAGCGTTCTATACTTTTACCTCTCCAGACTCAGACACGCCTGGTCAATGGATGCCTTTTGAAACTTTTTCTCAAGGAGAAATTGTTGATGAGTCACATTTCAAGTCTGCGAAATTACTTTTTACTACAGGATGGAGAATTCAGTCAAGTTTTAAGCTCTGAACTTTTTCAAGGCAAGTGAATGGTATTATTTTTATAATTGAACCCATATACCATGAACTTATTTATAGGTTTTCTCACCAAGTAAGGTTGTATTGTAGATAGTGGAACTTGTGATTTGGACATTCAGTTATGAGCTCACTTCCCTGTAAAGGGTAAATTATTAATAACAAAATATTTGTATCTCTAAAATACTTCTTCCATATAAAAATTTCAAAATTGAAGTCATGAATGACCAAAAAAACTGATGGCTTTGAATATTAAAATGAGGGTGACCTACCTTAGTTGTTTTGTTATTATTACATCATCACAAGTCATTTGGACATTTGATGTAAAAATCAGACTTATTGATTGAAATGTTATCAATAAATTTTTAGATCTAACTTAATCCTCTTTACTGCTTTTTTATGAAGTTTTTATTTTTGCTTGCCAACATTTAATTTGAAATATGTTTTATAGGATTGTATGACGTTACTGAACCCATCAGTCTCTTAAATGACTTTACTTTGAACGCTGTACTAGCCCGAGCTGTTGGAGACAGGGACTCAAATTCCTCTCATTTATACTTTACTGTGATAAAAGAGAAACCTGATTTCATTCTTCTCGCCTCACCTCAGACCTTTGCGTCTGTATCACTCCGATACTCGGTGCAGTGGCCCCTGAGTGTTGTCTTAACAGACAATGCTCTGCAGAGATATGACCAGATATTCAGCTTCTTATTCAAAGTTCAACGAGTGGCGTGGGCACTTGAACAAACATTTAAGGTAAGATCATTGACTTTCCAGTATCATTGCTGCAAACATTAACAATATGCAATAAAACTGCCTTATCTCTATAGTGATATCTGTGTAGTAATAACATTTTTTAGTCAGGTAGCATGAGGTGCATTAATGTCTGTTCTGTTACATTCAGAATAAGAATCGCTTATTAAACCAAGACAGAGAATCGTTAATTCCAATTGTTAATATGAAAGGGGTTTGTTGTGTAATTTTTATGCACATTTCTGAAATAAATTCAATCACTAATTCCTCTAAATGTGTTAGATATTGGAGTTGAAACTTGTACTTCCAACTGTTTTGATTGGATGAAGGTATCAGGAATGCCCGGTAACAGGGGTAGCGGTAGCTGCAATTAAAAAATTCATAGTCTTAAACCAGGAAAATTTTTAATTGTTGCTAGGCTTGAAGTATCCCTTTCTGTCTCATGCCAGTTTTGTTATAATGTACCCACTAGTGAAAATGTGTTGCTTTACCTCCTAACTTGGCCAATAATCACAGATTCTACAGGATTTTTTAAAAGAAACATGAGTCCGCATATAATAAGTTAAAACAGTTTTATTCAATCTTTGTCAATAAAATAAACTTTCAATCTTTTAAAAGTCATATTCATCTTCGTTATACTGTGATGGCCTTTTCCAAAACTTACTGATGTTACAATCTGACACTGTGCAATACATAAAGGGACTAATACTAATTCATTTGAAAACATAAAATATATTATGAAACCTTAATCTTACTGAATGTAATCTATTTCACTATGCACAGACCACCTGGCAGAAAAAAGCTCAGGCCTTTTCCATGAAATATATCAGAAATGTTTATACTGATTTAAAATTGAGTTAACTTTATTCAAACTAGAATTCTGTACTAGATTCAAATGTCTGATCCCAAAGTAGGATTAGAAATGTTAACTCGCTTGACCTAAAATATTACAAATTTTTTTTGTCTCATTACGTCTCTCTGTTATTTCACACAGGTTTTAAAAGTACCCCATCTATTAGAAACTCCTCAGTTTCATGGTATACACATCTGCCGCCATGAGATGACTCAGTTTGTGCACGCCCTCCAGAACTATCTCATGTCGACCGTTCTACAGGCCAGCTGGGCCGAGTTCGAGACCACGGTAAACGGTGCCACTACAATGGAACATCTATATCGCATGCATGCTACTTATGTCAAGAATGTGCTGTACAAGTAAGTCTGTCATATTAATGAATTAAAGTTTAAACATGAATCAGTAATTAAACCAAATTCCATTATGATGTCAAGTAGTTTGTTCTCATAAATTGTTGTGTTGATGGTTGTCTTGCAAGGTTTTGTTTTAAATACATCCCTAATATTTCATGAACACACAAAAATGCAGTCCATTTCATTGATGCTACAATATTATACAATAAATTAATAGTTATAATAGTGCAAGCAGTATGGTCCTCCTTTTTAATTCAATGAATCAGTTATGTCTTCTCATTCTAGTTCAACTTCATGAGTATGTTTCTTGGTAACTCTAAAATATCTGAAGATACTCACTTGATGATTAGATGAAAGGAATAATTGGAATTAATTAATTGTTATACTGCTGCACAAGAAACAGTAAGAATGATTTAGTAAATCTCAGGTAATTGAGGTACTTCCTACACCTGTAATATACTCACAAGAATAATAAAAATAGGCACAGAAGATCAATCAGAATAAGCCGCACTAGGAAGCAAGTAAAATTCACAAGTAGCCATATCAAAACAAATAAGAAATTCAGAATGTAAATGTTGCCCGTGACTGATGCATAATAATATCCAGGGTTGACAACTTTGTTCAGGATTTCTTACGTAATATTTCAGTGGCAAGCATCACAGTTACTTCATTCATATGCAGTTTTCAAATTCATGACCCCCCCCCCTCCTCCTTTCCCTCTTGCACACCCATAATGTTCAACAAACTGCCGTTCTTTAGTGTTTTGGACCACTGAGCACATACAAGCAAGACCATGACAGGCTACGACACAGATATGTGGCTCCATAAATGTGAACTATTCTTTAATTAAAACTCTTATTTTAAAGTACTTTACATTTTCAAAACAAAAATTAGTTTTTAATTATATATTTAACACAAGAGAAAATATAATCATCAAATAATGTAAATTATAATTTTACTGCACAGCATTGAGAATGAAGATCCTCTATTTCAAAGGGATTCTGGGTTCAATTATGAAGTCAGAATTAAACCAATTTTAAATATTTGCATTTACTTTATCAAGAACATAGTTTCTTATGGTGTCAAATTTTCTGAGCAGCAAGGAAGACAAGAACAGGTTATTATAAGTATATGAAGAGATATTAAAGAAATAATTTTTTAAAAATTAAATGTTTACCTTATTTTATGGAACAGTTGTTTGCAATTTAGGTCATTTATGGGTTTTAGCCTCATAATTCTTTAAATATTTGACCATTTCATTGAGACTTCAATATTAAGACAAGTTCAACCACGATTTGGGGTATGGCACGCAGATACGTGAAAAGGTCAAGTGACAACTCAACAAAGTCAATATTCAGTGACAGCAAATCATTTTTCTCGGGCTGACTCAATCGAAAATTAGTTTTCATTATTCTCTTTAATTCGTAGTTCCAAATGTTCCAAGTTTTGAATATAATATGTAGTATTTGTACTTCAAAACCACACTTCCAAATTTTTAGATAACTATCTTATTATATTTAAAAATATTTTTCTGTCGAACATTTGCATGGAGTAGTACTTATATTTGTTAACATAAAGACTTGAGTTTAATATAATGATTGCACGTCATAGATAGGGATCATAATACTGAAAATGCAGAAAAAATTAGACAGACTGGTTTAAAAAATATCTAAACTTAAATATTATAAATTAAATAAATAGATTGGTCAGTAAAAACTGAAAATATAATTATTTAATACAATTAAATTAAAGAATTTCTGTAAAATATTATTCCCTTGTGTATCTGTATTGTGAGGTAGGGCAGGTCTGAAATGCTGGGACATTTGAACTAAAGCGGAAGTCTGAAGGTAGCTGGTGCAGCTTGATTGTCTTACATAGATCCCTGTTTATAGTGTAATATGTCCTACAAAGCTGATTGCCCAAAAAACTTAGCTCCACTCCTATTTACTCATCTCCAGATTATAAAATTTATGGTACTACTGTGTTCCAACAACTCTCTTGATCCTCTGCAATGTCTCCTATTTTGTCTCTATTGGTCACTGGAAGGATTCACACACCCTAAATCCAAATTTCTGGAAGTTCTTGGTTGATGGATTTCTTCTGATTCTTTCCTTTCAACACATCGACATAGAGCACCCAATAAATTCCGAAGTTTCCAGTAGATTCTTTTAGCCAAAGAATGCCACTCGTCCTAAATCCATATTACTCTTAAATTTAGATCTGTACAAAACATAGAGCCGTCTAGCCCCCCCCCCCTCCCCCCAAATCCCTTGCCTTTTAAACAGGCTATTTTAACTCTCGATGCTGAAAAGTGAAATAACTCTGTTTACATTATTTGATTATTTGAATTTTTTTGTTAATTCAAGAATTGAAGAAATGATTTTAATATAGCTTAGCATTTAGATTATGAAGATATTTTTATATCACAATCTGTTATGTCAAATATTTCAAAAGTATAATGAATGTTAAAATAAATCAAAAGTTAAATGTGATTCATGTGTGTGGCAGAGTGAAAATAAACTAAAAACATCTCTAGTTAAAGTGGTAGAGGAGTTTCAATAATTCTTCAAGTCTTATTAATAATTACTATTTCTTATTATTACAATTCAGGCACTTAGATTTGTTAATTAGTGCATGCTAACTACAATGTTGTGATATCACTCTCTAAAATTGCCAAGAGGAAGAAATATATTAAGTAAGTTGGCAAAATTAAATCTTAACTTGGAGAAAGTGATGGTAATTTTCAATAGATACATATGGTATTAAAATGGCATATGGAAAAGGAATCATCCTGCAAGGAGAAGAAATAAAATCCTTACACTTTGCTGACGTTGTAGTATTAGGAGGGTCAGAAGACAACTTGGAAACGATAGGAGTAGGGGAAAGGAAAAGAAAGAATAGAATCCTTTGAAATGTGGTGCTATAGGTGAATGCTGAAAATCAGATGGGTGGATAAAATCACAAATGAGGAAGTTCTAAACAGAATAGAGGAAAAGCGAACAATATGGAGGACGTTGACTAAGAGGAAGGATAGATCAATAGGCCATGTTTTAAGACACAAGGGTCTTGTAAAATTAGCATTAGAGGGAAGTTTGTGGGGTAAGAATTGAAGAGGGAGGCCAAGGATGGAATAAGCTTAGCAAATTAGGGAGGATGTGGGTTGTGCTTGTTATGCAGAAATGAAAAGGCTTGGACAAGGTAGGTTAGCATGGAGGGTTGCATCAGATCAGTCTTGGAACTGAAAACCACCACAACAACAACAACATATGGTAATAGGATAAGTCTTATAAAATTTTGCACTACGGACAGTTAATAAATATAGCATTGCTCTAGAAGTGAATAGAAGAACAAGCTCTGATTATATTTAAACATATCAGATGGAAAAAGAAGAAAGGAAGTGGAAATCTGTAATTTTGTTCAGAGATATCTGCTTCATACCATTTTTTTTAAAAAAAGGTTAACCTGACAATGAACTCTTCATATTGTTTTTATCATCTTTATTTCCAGTTGCTTCATGTGAGAATTACTTCCAATATGGATATCTCACACAGTCCAGAATTGTTTTTGTATTTATCCCTTTGAATCAAAAAACTGAACTATTAAAAATTGATGTAGGACCTTGTCATATTTGTATTTTAAGAGAGAACTGAATGAGGCATATGTAATAGTTATCATTGTCTTTACAGATGCTTGTTGTACAAAGATTGTGAACCTGTTATGGAAGCACTCCTGAAAGTCTTCTCAAACATACTTAAATTTTGTGAGATGGTCCGCGGGAACCAACCCTATTCTGCGCTACTTGACGTCTTCACAAATTACCAAAAATCTTTACACTACTGGCTGAAGCTCATCAGCCGCCTGGCTCGAGCTGGCTACCAGCCGTATTTGGTGCAGCTGTTGCTCAGCGTGAATGTGAGTGGATATTATGGTGAAGACTTGGCACAGAATTATTGTGTTCTGTGAGTTAAGACTCAATCAATAAAATGAAGTTAACTCATATTTTGTCAATGTAAAATTTTGTGTTTTATAATGAAATCCCATTCAAAAATCAAGTGATATGAAAGTTGTGAGTCACAAACTTTAAATTTATTTTAAGGATAACCATGAAGGTATAGGTGAGTTATAAGTATATTAACTTTCGGAAGCCTTCCTGGTTAATGTACAACTGGTCACATTCTAAAATCACAATATTTTGTTGATCCAGACTGTCAAAATCTTCCTAGACATCTTCACCGAGAAAATGTTGACTGTGTGGGTCAACGAAACATAGTGATTTTACAATGCCACCTTAGAAACATGAGAACTGTAAATATATTGTCTTAAGAGGAAATTTGTATGCTGCACAAAGGAAATACACTTCAGATTATAGGTTTTCTTCTGTTAACAAATTTGGATCCAGAATAAAACTATTACAAAATATGAAAGTATTTTTTTTTCTTCAAATTGAACAATTACATCAAATTTATTAAATAAACCTTTTCCATCGTCAGAATTTCACAAGAATAACCTTCCTGAGTATATTTTGTTGTGTCACTATCAGAAAACAACGTTAACATTTGAACATTTTGTTTATATTTGTGTATGTTACAAAGTATCCTAAATATTCACTAAAGCATATGAATGGTATTGAATAGAAACACTACTATTTTTTTACTAAACAATTATTTTGGAAAGTGGCTGATGACTTGAATTGAAAGTCACAGTGAAATTGCTAGTGTAGTTTTAATCATGGTCAGAAGTAATTGTACTTGGTCTATTATTAGACCCAGCCTAGTGATGCTTTGTTCGTCAATATCGTTAGCATCGTCTGTAAGCAAAATCTGTGAAATGATAAAGAAAAAATAACTTTTCTTTAATAAACAAGATGAGAAAATAAGGTGTATACACATCTGGCACAAAGATATGGAATTCACAAGTAAAAGCAGTATATTGGAATGCCAATTTGTTTAATTGAATATTAAGTTGCTTCTCACTCAGATTATATCATTTGTAAAATACATCATTTCAATAGCTATCTCCACCATCATCAGGTAACTGAAGCTTTCAAAATAAGGTTTTTAAATGATGTAACCTGGTTGAAAAACAGAGAAGTTTATATTAAATCCATTCACCGGCAAACTTACATTCTTCAGTTTGTTTCATGTTGATCTATTTCTTGAATGAGAGAAAGGCAGAGTATACGGTGATATCAAATAGTTTATCAAGTAAGGTTTGGCACAAAAGAAGGCCACACTATGATAGTGAATGAACAGTGGATCCGAGTCCATGAAATAATTTCTGAAAATATTTGTATTCTATATAGTTTATTGGGAAGATAAGTTGGGGGAAACTATACTTAATAGGCAATTTTCTTGTAATAATTTTTTCAATGAAAACAGTGAAGAATTAAAGTCTTATTTTAATAGTATTTCCTATTCTTGTTTTAAAATGAAAAAATTTGAATGTATAGGGTTTTCTAATAACGGCAGGTCAATAAAATGAACTGTGTGTGAGGTGTAAACAAAATTCTTATTTGAAAGGCCCATGTATGTCTTTCAAATAAAAAATTAATTTCATTGACAAGTCCTTATTGAAAAACCCTATACAATCTGCTTCACACTCAAATAATTGCAAAAACACATTAAAAAACTGCTTTATACCAAAAATATAATATAAACTAAAGTAATTGAATTAAAAAATAATAATATAACATTTTTGGCCCCAGATGCTGCAGGAGCAACATAGAAACTTTTGTTATATTTTAATCAAAGAACCAAGGAAGTCCTGAATGTTGGTGGACAAAATGTTTTCAAATAAAATTTGATTTCTAAATTCTTTGTTTTATTTAGAAAAATATAGTAAATTTAAAAAGGCTGGATTCACCTCAATACGACAAACAATAATATAATATGTCAACACTGTTGTATTATGCAGATTTAGTGGAGACCAAAAGTGAGTAACATAGAATATATTAGAATACTTGGTTTGAGTCTAATTCTATTAAAATGGAAGAGTTTAATTTTATTCATTATTCAAATAGCCAATTTATAAATTTAGTGATTCCAAAATCAAATATATAAGAACTGAAAGACTTAAGTAACAGTTGTTAAACAAGTTGTTTCACACTTCTTAAAATTGATTAAGTTATCCTTAAAATTATGTTAATTTCATATAACAACTTTTTTAAAAGAGTGATTACTTGATTTGATGTTTTTGAATCTATTATATTGAATGTAAGAAGGTTAGCTAAAATCTGAAACCAAACTGCCTGTCTTCAAAGCATTTAGTAATGCCCATTTGCAGAAATGGAGCAAGACATAATGTGGGAAATGCAGAGGTGAGTCTCATATATTGACTTGTGACTGAACCTATCATTAGCATCTGTGCCTTCCTCTGATCAGTTTGAATATAATTTTTTATGCAATCTGGTTTCTATATAAAACCATTTTTTTATTGTATTGTTTAAATTGCAATTATGTATGATCATTTTTGTTTTTTTAGTTACTCAAAAATACACAAATTTTCCAATTATGTGAAATGTACAATAGTTAATTTATTACATGGGGATTACAAATTGAGCACTACAACTTTCATCATTTATGTATTGTAAAATGATTCACAAAGAGTGTATTGACATATACTTGTACATTTTTTATTCAACTATTAAAAGTTTGATTTTTTTTCTTAATTTTTTATTTAAAAAACATCAGTGTTCATAAGCTTTTGATAAGTGCACAGCACCACAGCTCTTTTCACAATCTTTGGAATAAATGTCTCAACATTTCTTCTAAAAACCTTGTTATAAATGCTTTGCAATACTTGTACAAAAAACTAAATTACAAAATGTGTCAATTTAAATGCTGCATACAGTATTTTCTGTGAAACTAGCACAGCAGTTTGAGGAGGATACAATTTTTGTTTGTGCACCTATTAAAGCACCTTCAGTGCACAAGGAATTAAATATCTAAAACTTGGATGAGTTTAATCTCATTTATCTTCCAAATATGGGTAATAACTACCGCATTTGGTGTTTCAGTACTTACATTTTATACAGTGACATAGTACACACAGTTTATAAGTAGAGGATTATGTAACATTAACTGGTATAACAGCTTCCTTCATTTTAGCATATTTCAGATTCCTGATAGCACCAAATTTCACCACTTCTTTACCATTGGTAACAGAAAAAATTACACTTAATAAAGTACTATATTATATCCTTCTCACTACTGTATTCTGGAATACTGAATTGAGCATTATAAGAAATCAAATATTCTTTCTTCACGAGACCTCACTGTGTTTCTTCAAAGGTACCTCAGGATACACAGGAAAATCGATGGCGTCGACACGTTGTTCCACCTGTTTATCAGAAACTTGTTAAGCGCATGATTAAATATTCTAACACAAAATAAAAGCTGAGATTGAATAAGATCAGCATTTAAATAATTATTAAACTTACTTGAGATGTACACCAGGTTTTCTATGATCATATTACAAAATGTTACTGTAAAACACTATTGTACATACTTTTTTTCACAGCTACTCCATTTTAAAGTTTCATAATATAAAAACACTTTAAAATAAGATAAATATAGTCATACACTACTCTGGATGTTTGCACTTTCAAATTCCACACTCTTTCCTAATTTTCTCTGTTGTGAAGCGCTGCGTAGTCAAAAATTCCCACTGTAGGGTGGCAAGACACCAGTCATGCAAAAAATTGAAGCTCAATGGAATATATTCATTCTTTTTTTTTAAATAAGCATAAAACCATTTTTGTGCACAATCCCAATTATAGGCAAACAGACTCCTAAATGTTTCATTTTGGCACAATAAGTACAAAACCATAAAAGTGCCATTTCACACATGCTAAGCTTGTATAGATTTTGGCTGAGGTAAATGAAACAAAACTGAATATTTTGTTAGAATAAAAAGCACCAAGTGGAGGTCCCAGTTGAGATTTTTCCATCCTAATACTTAAGTTCACTTTTCGTAGTCTCTTTGGTAGTTAGTCTTGGCCAGGAAATTAGACAAGAGAGTAAATTACTCTGCTGCCAAATATGGGTTTGAAATGAGTCATTAAAGCATTACTTAAATTAACTATTGAAAGTAGGAATGGCTTCAGTGCCCAGTTAACTATCACCAGCCAAATTTTCTAGCCACCATTATCGTATGTGTTTAAGCATAAATTGTGCCAATGAGCACTTCTGGCTGTGAATTTTGACTACCAATTCCCGAGTCCTTTCCTCGGAACATCCATCTGATAGGTTCAGTCTTGCTTCTGCATGTCTTATACAATCATGTTATATTTGTAAACACAGTACAATCAACACATTGCAAATTTATTACAGAAAACAATCCCCTGGACTGTACAAAGGTTTTAAATCAACCATCCATATTGTCAGTCAGCTACTAGATTAATAAGATAGTTGCTTTTGTGACTCGCTTTTTATTTCTCACCTTGAAAGACGGATATAGCCCAGTGAGACCTGTTCGAACAGACTTTCCTTTGCTCCACCCGTCCCAGTGGTTTCCTGCAACTCCAACCAGATCACCAACATTAAGTTCCAACTCTTTGGGTCCTTTCGGTTTGTGAGGCAGGATAGCAACACGAGAATGTTGTGCTTGACCACCATAGTAATAAATATCATCCAGAGAGCGGAAATGTGAGGCAGCATCAGGATGTTTTGTCTGCATGAGCTCATACGCAACTCGGCAAACCTGAGAGACAAATTAAGAATTAATTTATTCACAACCTTTAATCTATGAAACCTTAAACATTGCAGTTTAAGATCAACAGCACTATCAAGAATATTTTTTTAAAGCTAATAGAAATATGGAACAGGTCAGTAATTAGATGAATATACGTCAGTTCCACTTCATCAAGTATTTTGTATGTTTGTCCAAAAACCTCCCAGGTGTGCCAGGGTTTGAATTTGACACTGAGCAGCTGGCCTGAGGAGAAGGAGATGGGCAAAACTGTTCTGTTTAATGATTGGAACCACTAACTCAGTGACTCTCCACTTTTTCAATATGTGTTTGTATATGTATGTATGTATATATACAGACAGAGAGAGTGAGGGCTGAGTGTATTGCCATTCAGACACACTGTCTGAAGTCATAAAATGACATTGTCAGGCTAATTAAAACAATTAATAAGAACAGGAAAGAGAGAGAGAGAGAGAGAAAAAAAAATTGGCGACTTACCTGATGTGTACAGTTGGTAGGCATCATGTTGGGTGTGGAGTTCTTAAATTTTCGGAGGCACCACCTCTTTCTTTAGAAGATTAGGAAAAACCTTGCAGGTGACAGCAGGCCATCGACTGAGCAGTCAAAATTGAATGGCGGCTAGCTTTTGCTGATAAACAATAGACCCCACCAGGCCACCTGCTTTCTCTCTCAATGAAGGTGAAAGGCAAAGAATTGATGGGGACTGGGGAATGCACACATACAACCATATGTGTTATGTTATTTCACAGGAGTAGGGCTCGCTCGCTCACTCATTGATTCAAACAGAAACTAGGATCACAGACCACACCCTCTGATTCACTCACTCATTCAAATTGTTACACATCACTTGGAAACAGGTACTAGTTCAGAGATCCATTCACTCTTTCGAAGATCTACTTGTGCACGCATTTGACAGGACCAGAACAGAGAGACCTAGCTTTTTTAATCAGCTCCTGATCTGATCACCCATCTCTATGAGGAAAGGGGTTAAGGTGCTCAAAATTTGACATGTTATTGTTTCCCAGTCTAACTCTGCAAGTTTAAGGCTAGTCAGCTGCTCTATGCTCTATATCACTCTTTTGTATCAAAATGGACGATCAAATTAGTTTGGAAATGTCACATTTTCCTTACTTACACACATATACATTTAATAAATACACCTTGTAATGGAAATATAGTAAGTCTAATACTTCAATGATTCATAAGTATTTATTGGATATGTTATTCTCAGGCTCCCAACTGGGGGTGAGAGAAGAAGCTAAGGCCATGGCAATTCATTGCTGGCCACTGTCATCATTCATCTGATATCACATAAAAGTCATGGCCTAACTGGAAACATCAAGAATTATTTATACATAAGAATAATTATTTACCTGAAGTAAATTAATACCAATATCTGTGAACCAGAAAAATGTATTGGGTTTGTACATAGTAAATAAGTTGATTTTTCATAAAAATATTTGTATGTATATACAATCAGCTAAGTGAAGAGTTTGAAATAACCTCCGGTGTCAAACAAGGCGATCCCCTGTCGGCAATCTTTATTTGCAAAGTGTATAGTCATGGAATTCAAAGGAAATATTACCACACGTTAAAGACAATGCATAGCTTATGCAGATGATCTATTGATAACAACAAAAATGTACAAACCATTAAAAGATACTCTTCTTGAACTCAAAACAATTTCCCTTGAATATGGGCTAATAACTAACACAAACAAAACAAAATTCTTAAGATGTAAAAAAAGTATAACTATGACGGCGAGAATTATCAAGAAGTAAAATCCTATAAGTATCTAGGCTCACTGGTAAATGGAAGTAATAAGATGGAAGAGGAAATTGAGGAAAGAATTGCTGCAGGGAATAGAGCATACTTTGCAAATAAAGATTTATATAAAACCAAATTATTCTCCAAATCTGCCAAAATAAGACTTTATAAAACCACAATAAGGCCAATAATGATATATGCTGCAGAAACATGGACCCTCAATAATGGTTTTCGAAAGAAAGATTCTGAGAAGGATATACGGACCCATTAAGCTAGCAGAATATACCGGGAGACAAAGATATAACCATAAATTGAATATGTTAATAAAAGCAAATAACATAATAAATCAAATCAAAGCCTCCAGAATAAGCTGGCTGGGTCATGTATATAGAATTAATGATGACAGGGTGGGTGGGGAAGCAATTCTAAGTGTAATTTATCCAATTTAACCGTTGTTTTCAACAATTTGTGACATGGGGCATTGTCCTGGTGAAACAGCACGTTTTTCTTTTGCATGTGGGGCCATTTTTTCTTGATTTCTGCACTCAATTGATCCAATAATGCCATGTAATATTCACTATTAATATTTTTGCCTTTCTCAAGATAGTCGAACAAAATTCCATGCGCATCCCAAAATATGGATGCTATAATATTGCCGGCCAACTTTCGAGTTTTTTGTCACTTTGGATGATTTTCACCCAGCTGCTGTCCCCTCAGCTGACAATATTTTTGATTCAGGGGTGTAGTGCTGGATCCATTATCACATACTGATGCAAGAAATCCTTTTTATTTCACTAGAACAGTTCCAAACAGCGCTCTGAATCATCGACGTGTTGTTTCTGGTCCAGTGTGAGCGAATGCAGCACCCACTTTGAAAACAACTTGTGCAAGCCCAAATTTTCAAGTAAAATTGTAAAGACACTACCTTCCGATATCTTCAAGGTGTCAGCTGTCTCACACAACTTCATTTTATGGTTTTTTAAAACTATTTTGTGGACATTTTTTATGTTTTCCAGAACAACTGCCAATTTTTGGTGACCAGTGTGTTCATCATCATCGGTGCTGGTATGATCGCATTTAAAATGAATAATAGTTGATTTCTCTGGCGCATAGAACAGGCTCCAACAAAACTGGGTTCACTAAAACGGCTGTAACCTCTAAACTAACAGTCAGAATGACATGAAATTTTGAAATGTACTGTTTGAAGGTTAGTACTAACTGGAAATCAACAATGTTGTCAGAGCAGGGACTTATTGAGTGATGTGTTACTATATACAAAGCATTTGAAATACAAATCAGTTATTTTTAAGATAAGTGATCAGCTTTAATAAAAATCTTGAAATATATAAAGTATTCAACATACCTGTGATGAAAATGTGCACACAAGGAAGTCAGAATGAGCCAAGAAGTGAATGTCTATGATTATTCCATTCAGAGAATTGTCTGAATAGCGTGTAGCGACACCTGCAGTTTTGGCTATTGATGGATCTCCAAGTATCTCATATTGGGGGTACCTAAATCATAAACACCTGTTAATTAATGTACCATTATAATGAGCATGTGCTAAGTTTTATAAAACATTCATATTAACAATTGGTATTCCTCAGTTACTTATGATTTGAGTACTACTCAATCTAATTAAAATATTTATAACACAGCATAATATAGCATATGTGTAAAAGGCAGAGAAAACCCAACAAATTGGGTAACTCTATCATTAGACAATATGTTAGTTTTTATGATTCCCAATCTTTTTTTAAAACACATTTACAATATCTTCCAATGTCAAATTAACACAAAATAAACAAAGTATAAAGTGTTTTACCACAACCAAAGTTTTCCACACTTTTACATATCATTTTGAGCATTTCTTAATTCAAAAGTGGTAATTACCTATTAACTTCACATGGCATTAAAATATCTGATTGTGTATACATTAATTTTCAGTTCCATTAAGATGTGTAGTAACAGCAAGACTTTGTAAGGGGGGCAGGAATAATCGATTTCTCTTTGAAATAGTAATTAGAAAAATAGTTTAAAGAAAGAACAAGGCTTTCACAATGTTTACCTTTAATTGAAATAGTGCATAACACAAAAATGTTCTCAATACATATTAAACACACAAGTACATAACAGAAAATTGCTCTCAATATTACAATACAATTATTTTTCATCAATGAGAAACCACTCACTTTAACCGCGCTTCATTTAGTACTTTTGGATCATCAGAAGCAAGGTAAACTCTGCGTTTTGGAGGTATCTTAGTCTTCAGGTACATTAACTCGTAATAGTCTTCAACAATAGACATGTACTCCTCAATAGGATGGAAAGCAGCTTCAGTGCCAATTTTATCTGTCCTTCTCACGTGTACCCTGTAAAAACAAAGTACACTATTAAATAATGTTGATAATTGAATAAGGGAGAGTTGAGGGGGAGCTGAGGATTGGCTTTAGGGGTCTGTTATAGCCTCACCTTCCTAAACACCAAACTCACTGTCATGTGGTTAGCCATATTAACAGGGTATAACACCCAGATCTAGTGAGGAGAAAATTTCCACAACATTGGCTGTGCATTGGTGGGTACAATGGATCAACTACCTGTCCACTCTGAAATTTAAAAAAATTGAAACAAATCTACAAGAAGATAGAAATGGACCTCTTACCCAATAAAAGCTCATAACAAATAGATGTACCATAGAGAGTTAAACTAAATCAGAAGGCTAGACACCTGAACACAATAAAAAATGTGTACATTTAGAGTACAGGTGGGGCGTACAGAAAATTTTGGTAAAATTACCAATTTACAGAAACATGTATGCCATATAACTATAAGGTGCACTCAATCAAATGAAAATGAGATTTTTTTCAGATATAGAATATGTTAGCTGATATTTAATATCCATAGCCAATGACAGTTGACAACAAATAAGTCAACAATCTTTCTTCCAGAACCTATCTTTCCTATCCTTGCAATTTATATAATTTAGGCCAAATATTATTTTATAATATATATAGACACACACACACACACAAAGAGAGATAGAAAGTTGGTGACTAACCTGAGGTTCACAGATGGCAGGCACCATGTAGGATTGGAAGTTGTTGAATTTTAAGAGGCACTTCCCTTGCCCCTTTCATCAGAAGGTTATGAAGACTGAGACAGGTGGCAGTCACTGAAAATGTCTTCCTAACCTTCTGAAGAAGGTGGCTGGGGCGGTGCCCCTGAAAATTCAACAACTTCAAATCCTACATGGTGCCTGCCATCTGTGACCTCAGGTTAGTCACTGACTTTCTGTCTCTCTTTCCTGTCCTCATTAATTGTTTTAATTAACCTGACTATATATATTATATATATATATATATATATATATATATAGTCAGACAAGTGACAAAGTCACACATTGGATAGAAAGAAAGATAGGAGAAAGGCAATGCACTCATTAAATTATATGTACAGTATAGTATTAAGCTCAAAGAAATACGTATGTTAAACAAAGAAAAGAATGTAAGAAAAAGAAAAGACTGAAAATATTCAATACACAAAATCGGCAGCGTAACTGCCACTAGCCGTGGCGTGCGTCTTACTGTATCAAGTACGACTAACTGACCATTTTCAGTCTATACATTGTGATGGACCAGTGATCGCCACTACGTCAGTCACTTTGGGGGGGGGCAAATTTTTCTAACCTCTCTATTGACCTAGGAATACAATTTTATTCTCTAACAATCGAATTTCTATCTCTAACTTTCAGTATTTATACCCTATTTTCAATTTTTCTTTTCCGAATTCTTTCTAAAAAGATATAAAAATCTTGTAATTTTTCATATTTACACATTTTTTATCTTGAATATTACTTCTACAATCTACTGTAATTATCTTTTTAGTAAATCTAACTGTTGAAATAAAGAGAGTTATAATTAACTTGATTAATTCACATTGCCAATTCAAGGCGGGCGCTGTGGGAGTTTTCTCGCAGGCGCTTCCCCCCCCCAGAGTTACTGCGGGGCTCACCTGATTATGTCAGGAATGCCTCTACTCTCCCTGGGCATGTTCTCACATGCCGAGACACCTTCACCTATTTTAAGAGGTATATGTACTGGGGTCAAAGACCTTGGGCATATGGCACGAGTTGTCTGCTGATCCCATTGGATCAGTTGGCCAACTGCCTCCTCAAACTGGTGGAGACATGGAGAAGGGAATGCTGCGACCCCACAGCAAACTCGTCTCCCGTCATTTGGAAGGGCGTGAGAATAGTACCCAATGCCCGACCTACCTGATGCAGGTTTTCTAGGGTTTTCCCTGCATCTCTTTAGGTGAAACACCGGGCAGGATCCTTAAACCATAGCCCAGGGACCCTAGTTAACCCTTGGCTACCTTGCTCTACCTTCCACATCCCCCCTTTTCAATTTCCTTCCTATGCTATTAAAGGGGAGTTGCCTGTTTCAGGATCACCCTCTTGTAGCCTTTTAACCCCCAAAAAAAATCTACCACATCCTCCCTAAACTGCTTAGCGTATTCCATCCTTTGTGTACCTCTTCTGTTCTTACCCAAAAAAATTCTCCCCTTTAATGCTAATTTCATAACACCCTCATGGCTCAAAACGTGGCCTATTAATCTATCCCTTTGCTTGGTCAACATTCTCTCTATTCTGTTTATAACTTCCTCCATAGTAATTTTATCCACCCATCTGATTTTTAGCATTCTCCTATAGCACCACATTTCAAAGGGTTCTATTTTTCTTTTCCCCAACTCCTATAATCCACGTTTCCCACCCACATAACGCCACAGTCCATACGAGCATTTTTAGCAACAATTTCCTAATATTCACACTTTATTTACCTATAAGTAAATTTCTCCTTTTTGTAAAAGCCTTCCTTGCCTCGGCTATCCTACTTTTTATGTCTACTATACTTCTACCATCCTTAGTTATCTAGTCTCTCACTAGAGACTTTGAATTTGTGAAAATATCAATTAGTTTTAAACCATTTTTACAAAGTGACAAAGTTGAGATGGAAATAACACGTAAAAAAGAAAAAGGAAGAATTCAACATAAAATATCAACAGTATAGATGACTCATTGGAAGATATTCCTATCTGTCTTTATATAACAAACTTTGGTGTATAACCAAATTATTAAACCCACCTGGTCATATGGTATACAACTGGGGATGTGCAAAAGAAAATAATATCAACCAAATACAGACATTCCAAAATAAAATTTTACATGCCATGGTGAATGCTCCATGGTACATTAGAAACACTGGTATTCATAAAGACCTTGGCATTCCAACTGTCAAAGAAGAAATTAAAATATTTGCGGGCAAAGCTTTGCCAGCATGAAAACACAGAAGTTCTTAAAAAAAAGTAGTATGTTTGGATAGGTCCTGCACTCTATATTTGGACTCATATTTGAATTTTTTTTTTAAATATGGTCTTTGTTGTACAAGACAATTGCATTTCCTCACTCAAAACAAAAAACTTTGTCAGCCTTTAACCATAAATGAATAACAAACTGGTAATCACACACCAATATGTGCAGCGCCCTCACAATACTGCCCACCTGCCCTGCAATGCCTTACTTACACCAAACTGCAATCCATGTGGAAGGAACTGGTGTCATGTCTGCCCTATTCTTCAATACACTATAATCCCAAACCAAATATACAAGACTATGGAAAACACCACATGCAAATCCTATAACATCATCTATCAAATTACATGCAGACTCTGCTCTGTATAGGTTCCAATAGTAATAGAGCATCAACACCTACAATTTCAGTCAAAGGTTCACATTACCTCTCCTTCACCAAAATGTTATTTAAGTGCTCTACTGCCCATCTCTATTTGCACAAGTCTATGCGACTATGCATGTACAAATGTGTGTGTATAAGTGTACATGTTTGTGTGTATCTATATATATGTTGTTTTTGTGTGTGTTTACAGTACCTATCAGAACATTTTCTTTGCCGTGAACTTGTGGCATGTCCATTGTTTACGGGCAACAGAATAACTACAATTTAACACCACAACCAGCCAGAAAAATTGGCGTCACTTCTTTTCTTCTGAAAATTTGTGACACTAAGCATAAATTTCAGGTAAACCACCATATTTCTTTCTTCCCTTTCCATATTGATTGCATCAAGTACTTTGACAGACACCCTTCCTTACTTGCTATTTTATATATATCTGATAATTGGAAAGTGAGTAAAGATAGAAATGCGGGAGACAGGTAGGACTGCTCTTTAAAGCATATGCTTAATGTTCAAAGAAAAGCAAATGTTAAGCATAGAGAAGAATGGAAGGAGAAAGAAAGACTGAAAATATTCAGCAGGGTCAGGACGCAAACCTGAATCGTCATAAGACATCTTGCTGTAGTTGTGGAGAGTGTTAACCAAGGAGTATAACTTTTGAAATATACTCACTCTTAATATTGTATTGTATTTATTTGTTAGTCTACAGTTGGGCTTAAGACCAGAGCCAGATACATAATTAATTTTACTTATATTCATAAAACTCCTAACCTAAAAAAGAACCATAGCGCTTTAAAATTTCTATACCCTGAAATAAAGAAAAGAGAAACACTACAACAAATATATATACCTAACAGTTCCCTTTGGATTTAACATCTTCAATTCTAATTACTGCCCACTGCCTTCTGTAGAGGTTATGGATAAGCCCTCTTTCTTGATATTTTATTCCTGTCCTTTCAAAAGTCTTAATAGTGTGCTCCAGTTAACATTAACAAAGATTATTTCTTAATCTTCAAATGCCATGAATGTTGGCATTTTATTTCTTATCCTGTCTTCTAAAATTAGATGCCGAGTCAATATTGCTTCACTTCCTAAAATCAAACTGATCTTCTTGTAGCTCAAATTCTATTTGTTGTTTCATCCTCCAATATACTATTTTTATAATATTTAGCATGCATGAGATACTAAACTAATTGTCCTGTGCTTGTTCGTATCTATCAGCCCCAGTATTCTTCAGTATGGGTATAATTATGTTTTTACTAAAATCTTCTGAGATTCTTCCTGATATGTAGATTTTACAAACTATCCTAAACAGCCAAGATATTGCTTCTTTGCCTGATGATATTATAAACTCCACTGGGATGTTATCAATTCCTGATGCTTTATAATTACTCAGATCTGTCAAGGCCCTATCAAATTCCGACCTTAAAATTTTGTCCCCCAGCTCTTCATTATCCACCTCCTCTTCTTATTCTGTTACTGAATGATCTAGATTTCCACCATTATACAGCTAACATGTCTTGTGTCATTAGTTATCTTTCTGTAGACGATGCAATTGTCCATGTAAAGCCTGACCCCTTGTTTTAAATAGTTTGGTAAATCATTGATAAATATTACAGAGCCTTAAGAAACTCTCAACATTACAATGCCTAAATCTGAAAATTATTAGGTTATGGAGATACATATAATTTGGAGAATCCATTAAGGATAAATTATTTATTCATAACTAAGAGAAACTGAGTGCCTGACACACTGAAGAAGGGAACTGAGGGGCTTGAAAACTCATATTTTCATATGCCCCTGCATGTTAATACCTACTATCATTTTATCTCTCTTTTCTATTAAAAATACAACTTTGTGAAAATAATAAACACATTTATATAAGGACAGGAAAGAGATAAAGAAGGGTGAATTGTAAACCTGTCAGACACCATTATAGGTACGTGCTTTTCTTTGAATTTTCAGAGGCAACCACCCCCATCATCAGAAAATAAGGAAGAGTATTCTGAGTGACAACCAGCCATCGACTAGTCTCCCCCTAACAACAAACTATTTTGCCAGACTAAGTAAACAAAACTCCTTTCTCCACCTGACCTTCACTGAAATGCAATTCAACACAGAAATAAAGAACATTCTTCCTACAATACTACCCACTTCACCAAGAGTTGCCTTCAGCTGCCCACCCATCTCCGCAATATACTGGTTCAACTCTACAAATCCCACACCCTCAGCCCCATACCCACAAGAGGCTGCAAACCTTATAGTAGGAACAGGTGCCATGTCTGCCCACCCACCACAATCTTCCTTGCATCCTACCAAGAACACTACCAACAAAAATTAAAGAAAAAATAACCTGCCTCTCCTCCCCTACCACCTATTGAATAAACTACAGACTACAGAGTCTTCTACATTGAAAAGACAAAGACAACCTCCATGAACATATTTCAAACCACCACAGCACAATTTTCAAAAACCCAACTTTTTCATTGCTGTCCATGCTCAGAGCCACAACATTAATAATTTCAGCCAGTGCTTCAAACTGATCCTTCTGATCTCTGTGACAGTCTTGACAAGTTTTAATTGTCAATATAAATTCAAAATCCTAAGCAATATTTCAGAGTACTTTACTGACTTGACATTATTATTATTTGATTGCTTTTGGCAATGACAAAAGCTATTATTCATGTTTAAAGTTAACAATTAATATGCTATATATAATAAAGTTACTTACCCAACAATAGGATTCTCAAATTTGAGCCGTGAAGATGCTTCTTTCAGCATTCTGTCTGTGGAATCTTGAGGTCTAAGCAGGTACTTGAGAAACTGACCAACCCACCACACAGCTGGATCTCCGTGTAACCTTGTCAGCCGAGGTGCAAGATCACTTGGTACAGCCTGTGGTAAGTATGGGGGTCTTGGAAACAAGGAGTCCACAATAGGTAAGTCTACTACTTGTGTGCTAGATTTTCCTGAAAAGTAACAATATATTCTGTGACTTAATTTTAATTACTTAGTTATCATTGGACTGGTGCATAAAAAATTACAGTCATAGCATATAATCTTCATTTAAAAATATATAACACACCATATAAAAAGTTATTTATGATGGCTTATAACTCACAGTTGGTTTTGAACAGGTCCTGCTTTCTTAGGTTTACAACAATAGATGGAGTGAGAATGCTCACCCTCCCTCTCTCACATTCATACTGCCAAAATTATTCTCATAATAACACAGTAAGTGGGATGAATAGTATAGGAATGCCAAATAGGACTTTTAACTCACAGTTGGTTTTCATGCCATCTTTCACGTGGCCATTCAATGGATTTATAAACATTTACATTAATATCTTCTAAACTCTGCAAGTTATCAAAATGAAACAGATGGAAATTTAAGTTCAATTCCTGTTTAAATCCCTGAAATGGCACTGTTTGTTTCTTATTGTCAACTAGCTAACCCTTGCGATTTCGTTCGCACAAAAATAGTTCTTTTTTATTTTGCCGTAAAAAAGATACAACAGGTGCTGAATTTCCATAAAGTTGAATTCATTGAATATTTAAAAAGTATGGCATCATCTATTTATGATCACTTCAGGGCGAACCTTATAACTAGCAGCTGGTTTAGAACAGGTCCCTGTATCATATATTTGGAAGCAAATAAAAATGAGCAATTTGGGCAGCAATTCAATGGATTTATAAATAATTACATAAATATATTCTGAACTCGTCAAGATCTTGAAATGAAACATATATGAAAATTTAAGTTGAAATTCGTGAATATTTTCAGTCTTTCTTCCTTCTTCCATTCCCTTCTACGCTTAACATATGTATTCCTTCGAGCATGATTCCATGCCGTACATGGAATTTCAAAGAGCAAATTTCCTGCATTTCTTTCAAATATTTTTCTATCTTTCTTTCTATCTATCCAATTATCCAATGTGTGACTTCGTCACTTCTCCAAAATATAATTTATTTATTTAATTATATATATATACACACACTTTTGAGATTGTAACACACGTATGAAAGAAACCTTCACATAGAATATAAATATATATAGTATTATATTAATATCGTTACTGAAATTAAATATGCAGGAATATTAAAGTTAAATTGCCTTTTTTTAACCCTCAATTTTTATTGAAATCCGTTGAGCCATTTCAGAGCCTATTCGAGACAAACATACAGACAGATGGACAGACAGTTAAGCTGTATTTTTATTAGATTAATATCTATCAACTCTCTATAACTCTCTCTTGCCGATTCTACACACTTATAAAATACGATCATGCCATTCGTTCAATATTATATATTGGAGAGAAGAGGGGTAGAAATAGGAAAGACAGAAATGATTAAAAACTTGTAAGGTTCAGAGAAGCCATGTTTGGTTCCAAACTTAGGATAAATAATAACTTGGACCCTATGTACAAATAACAATTTTTTTTTTCAAGTATTGTAAACACCCAAAAATATAATTTAACTGTACACACCTGGCCAATGAGACTGTGTTGATCCTCCAGGATCAGTGCAGGTGTCAGAGATAGGAAGGAACACTTCTTCCCAGCCAGCTTTATGATAACGCCATCCTTTAGATTTCAAAATAAGAGTACGTTGGGTTCCATAGGCTACAAGGAAACAGTAAACAGCATGATGAAGCTGGCAGCCATATCCACATCCCTGAAATTGTTAACCATATTCAAATTTGCTTATATTAGCATATTGAAGTAAGAAATAATTATATTTTGGCAATGATGATATTTAATTAAAGACAAATAGTTCTGCACTTTAATTTGCAACACTATTAAGATTAGGAAAACATTCTAAGAGACGGCCAGTCATTGACTGATGGCTGGCCAGAATGTTTTCCTAATTTTCATGTTCATCAGAAGGTTAGGAAACAATTTCCAGTGACAACCAGCTGTCAACTAAGTAGATAAAAATGGCTGCATGGCTAGTTTTTGCTTGTAAACAATGGACCGCTCCAGTACAACAACTTTCTCTCTCAGAGGGTCCAGGAAGAGGCTGGGAGATGCATACAAACACCTTCAAGTTAACATACACACTCATGCAAACAGATACATCTTCGCCACCAAGGTGTTGGAGAAACTAAGGACCAAAGAAAAGCAGCGCCTAGAAACAATGTAGGAGACGCCTACTAAGTAAAGTGTATGTGTACCAAAGTGTGAGTGTCAATGAAGACTAAGTGAGTGAGCGAGTGTGATGCGCGATGCCTTAGGGCAGCAGGATGCAACGTGTGTTAGAATTTAATAAGGATATTTATATTCATAAGATAAGTTAGAAATTACTTAAGCACTCAGTTGTAAGCCAATTGGCAATCCGCCCCTCGCGAAGTAGTGCCTAGCAGGTTGTTCCCGCGAGGGGGTGCGTTGTAAAGGGAGGTGGTTTTTAGTGGGTAAAACTCGGGTTTCACGGCGTCTTTGGAAGATTTTCCCCTACCCTCGATAAAAAAAAATCCTCAAAGGGGTCTACATTTAAAATATAATGCCAGCCATATTTTTGCTGGAGCTTTCGGTTCAATAAACCAGTCACCTGTAATATTTTTTATGTTTTATTGAGCAGAAAGCTCCTGAATAAATATGACCACCAGCGCTACATACCCATATATGCTATAGCGTGAGGAGCTAAATATCAAACATACGAAAATAGAAAAAAGAACATCCATAGATGTATCATAGCACACAAAGGAATATTGTAGATGACTGCAACTCTGTGCTAATAAGATCTCATAACCTGAACAACATGTTGAAATATACCTGCAACAAGATGACAAAGAAATGGCACAATATATGGAAAACTTTAAAATCCAGTGATCTCCACAAAAACGTCAGAGACTTCTATAATATAAGTAACAACACAGATATTGGAAGGAAGGAACAGGTTGCCACCACCAGAATAAGAACTCGACACTGCAAATTAAACCACACTTATCTACTGGATAGATCCATCCCACCTTCAGTCTTGTGATCTGTGTAATTCTGCCTTAAATGTAGACCATATCATCAATCAATGCCCGAAATACAACCAACACAGACAAAAATACCTACAGGGCAAAAACTACAAATCTATTTTGGACTCCCATGAATACCAAAAAGACATTATTAAATTAAATTAAGGACAGTAATATTTTTGATTTGATTTAAATGTATTGTATTCCGAGTTTTAATTGTATTGGATCAGGACTCAAACCTGAATCTTCATAAGACATCTTGCTGTAGTTGTGGAGTATGTTAGCCAATGCTGCCATTACAAGGAGTATAACTTTTGGAATATACTCAGTCTTAATATTGTATTGTATTTATTTGTTAGTCTACAATTGGGCTTAAGCCCAGTGGCAGATACATAATTAATTTTACTTATATTCATAAAACTCCAAATTTAATTTTTTTGTATGTTGTTGTTGAGGTATTCAGTCCTAAGACTGGTTTGATGCAACCCTCCATAGTAATCTATTTTACATAAGCCTTTCTATTTCCTTATAACTAGCACAACCCACATCCTCCCTAATCTGCTTAGCGTACTCCCTCTACTGTTCTTACCCCACAAACTTCCCTCTAATGCTAATTTTACAAGACCCCATGTCTTAAAATGTGGCCTATTAATCTATCCCTTCTCTTAGTCAATGTCCTCCATATTGTTCACTTTCCACATATTCTGTTTAGAACTTCCTCGTTTGTGATTCTATCCACCCATCTGATTTTTAGCATTCGCCTATTGCACCACATTTCAAAGGCTTCTATTCTTTTACTTTCCCCAACTCCTATCGTCCATGTTTCCCACCCATATAACTCCACGCTCCATACAAACATTTTTGGCAACCATAAGTAAATCCCCTTTTTCGTGAAAGCTTTCCTTGCCTGTGCTATCCTATTCTTTATGTCTACTATACTTCTACCATCCTTAGTTATTACACTTCCCAAGTAGCAGAATTCCTTAACATCCGTCAAAATATCCCTTCCCAATCTAATACCCTTTGTTATTCCTCTGTTTCCCAAACTACACACCATTCCTTGGTTTTGCTTCTATTAATCCTCATTGAACTCTTTCCCTAGGACTACGTTCATGCCATTTATTATGGTTTCCTAGTCTTCTTCTGACTCCCCTAATACTACAATATCGTCGGTAAAGCGTAAGGTTTATATTTCTTCACACTGCAGTATGATTCCTTTTCCATATTCCGTTTGAAATTTATTCATCACCTGTTCTATATATACGTTAACCAGCATGGGCGACAGACTGCATCCTTGGCTTACTCTTTCTTGATTTCGGATTTGTATTCTTGGTCTTCTGTTCTAATTACTGCTGCCTGTCTTCTGTAGAGGTTATGTATTAGCCTTCCAGTGTTCTTCAAAATCCTTAATAGTGTGTTCCAGTTCACATTATGAAACACTTTTTCTAAATCTACAAATGCCATGAACGTAGGCCGGTTTTTTCGTGTTTTGTCTTCTAAAATTAATCGCAAAGTCAATATTGCTTCTCTTGTCCCTATATTCTTCCTAAAACCAAACTGATCTTCTCCTAACTCGCATTCTATTTTACATTTCATTCTCCTATTTAATATTTTCATTAATATTTTGCATGCATGTGATAGATACTAAACTAATTGCTCTGTGCTGTTCGCATCTATAAGCCTCAGCCTTCTTTGGTATGGGTATAATTATGTTTTTACTAAAATCTTCTGGGATTCTTCCTGTTTCGTATATCTCGCAAACTATCCTGAACAGCCATGATATTGCTTCTTCGCCCAATGCTCGTATCAACTCTGCTGGAATGTTATCAATTCCTGGCAATTTACAATAATTCAGGTCTTTCAGCACCCTATCTCTTCGTCATCCACCTCCTCTTCTTCTTCTTTTATTACCAACTGATCTAGACTGCCACCATGATATGTATGGAATTTAAATAACTTAAAATTAATGTAATTTTATAAAGCATGAAAATAAATTGAAATGTTAATGTATAGTTGATAAAGACCTAGACATTAATGTGACTCAGATCAAAATTTAAATAAAAAATCATCACCTCACAAACATTTGTTTAAAAATATTGTCTCAATTGTTGAAGTAATTTAATAAAAGTACAAATTTACCTTATTAAGACTGCATACTAATTTTCTAGCTGTGGAACAATCAGTTGGATTTTGAAGATAGTGCAGTCTTCGTTGTACCAAGTCACTCAACTCATCTGCCTCACGTTCTCGCCAATTTTCATAGCCATCGTAGGAGGTTAGAGATTCAATATCTGCTGCAATTGACCTGCGTAAAAGTACTTCAGATCATACATTCAAAAAATTGACTTATTCAGTTAGAAGCTCAACCAATATGTCTCACCTCTGATGTTCTTGTGTTTGTTCCAAAATTTGTGAGATTCTCTCTGGCATACCATCATCAGCAGCCAGCTGCTTCACCAACTTGCGAAGTTCTGCCCCAATGTAGAACCACATCTCCTGCACCCCAGATGCAATCCGCCTCCGTGTTTGCTCATACTGGGTACTTGGCTCATCTTTTTGTTCTATCAACAAATATTGCTAGAGATAGTAATTAAGTATTAAAAATGTCTCGTTATATAACCATCATTAGGATATATTTCCATTTTTGTTTTAATTTCATTACATTTTTGTCTGAATTTTGAAAACAAAGTAATGATTACTGATTTAAAAGTAGTTGCATGGTCTATTAAAGTCATGAATACAATAATCCAGGGTTTCCCAAACTTTTTCTGCAATGGAACACTTTGCAAATTCAGACAGTAAAGTGGAACCCTTGACTTTTTTTTAGGTTGGGTAACTCCTACTCGTTAAAATTAAAAACACTATTATTTAGTAATTATTTTTAAATATAAAACTGTAATATAATATCAACATAAAAATATTAATAAATAAAACACTTAGACTTTGATGATTTTGGGTCCTAGAATTGCATAACTTGTTGATATCAAGCAAAATATTTGTATGTTGAATTCTAATATCTGGTGTGTTGTTGAGCCTGTTTCTGCACTTTGACTTCATTGTCTTAATAATAATACTTGTTCCTTGTAATGATAAGTTACTTTATAAAAATATCTGCCATATATGCAAGTTTTATCAACCAACAAAGAAAGGTGTGAGATGATTCCACTTTCTCCCGTTCGATGCAAAACAACTTATTAGTTGATATTGTAACAGGATATTATAATCCATAGAATAGATAGAATCATTCGAAATTTTTTGTGGAATTCCTATTCAGGGCCCATGGAACACAGTTTGGGAAACCCAGCAATAATCTATAACAGTATTTCCCGGCCTTTATCTTCCAAGTGCAACCTACATCTTCTGATGACCGCCATTTAACAAATACATTTTTAGATTCAAAAATCAAATTGCTTCCTCAATAAGCCCAATTACAAATTGTTCTGGACAAAAATTTAGGCTTTAGGCAGGAATCACTAGTAGTTTGAAAACATATAACAGACTACTATAATTAAAGTACAAATTAATTTATACGAAATATTTTTCTATAACACTTTTACGTTTAATAATTATTACTTAACTGTTTAATTATTTCAACATTAAATATGAGGTCACTTTAGGATTAGTGAGACCCTTGCACTTGATGCTTACTGCATAAATATTTTATATTGGGCTCAAATTTAGTCAGCTTCAGTCTCAAGTCATAAAGATGAGATGGCTATAGTAATGCTTACCATAATAACTGTTCAATACAGTACATACTATTCCCTCACTAGTAAAAAAATTCTAACAAAGTAAATTGTAGTTCATATTACTCCAAACTTTCAACAGAAAGTACAACATTTAATGAATGCTGGGTCATTCCACGTCAAACCAACCCAAAAAAATACGATTCGACACCCATGGTCTCAGATTTTAATGAAACTTGGCATGTTTGTTCCTTTCATGGATATAAGGAATGATATGAAATATTTCTGCTCTATCACAAATGGTTTTTGTTTTACAGCCTGCTAAAGTTTTTGAAATCGCGCGTTTTTTTTCGATCGGCGGATGAAATGAAATTTGTTCTCCCATAGAAAATACATTATATCTTCCTTATTTACCAACCGATGTTGATGAAATTTTTTATGGGAATACTTCAATAGGAAAGGAAGATAGAAAAAAAATATTGTATCTATAAACTATCTGTAAGTGGTCTGAAAAAAATTCTGAAGTGGTGAAATGAATTTTTTTTAATGAAATATCACTATCGACGCGAAGCGGAATATCATCGTGAGGGAAAAGGATAACGACGAAAGTTTTTTATAATTATTATTTATAATGATATACACTACCACATGAAAAAATAAAATTAATGGTTTTTTCACTCCTTGATTGATTTTTTTCACTTAAAAAATAGGAAATGGGTCGTTCCATGTCATGTGGCTTAGTTTTCAGAACCGATCCCCGAGCAACCATTTCCGATTTTGATGAAATTTTTACAGTTTGTACTATGAGGCCTTAGATGATCATCTGAAAAATTTCAGCTCGAAATATGCATTTCTGGCTGAAATACGAGTTTTTTCGCAGAAGGCAGCCGTTCGTCAGAGTAGACGTCGTTCCAAAAATGCCTCTTTTGAGCATTAATATTGCGGCAGATATTACAGAATAGATCCTGAAAATTATTTTCTATGATAAACCTAATGCTCAGATTACGAAAATAATAAAGAAAAGTATCGTCCCTAGCCAGCATCGGCCTCCAAAGTTGACGATAAAATTTTCGTTAATTTTTTTTTCTGAAATTCAAGGAATCCTGAAGGCATTTATATTTTGTACTTCGCATTTCTACACGAATGTCTACAATTCAGATGATTTACAACTTTGAAGTTCTATACTACAGTCAAATCGTTAGTTATTTCAAATAAACGTATCATAAGCAATCAAAAATCCTCGTTTAAACTAGACTTTGTTTTTAATAAATTTAAAGGGAGCAACCACTCTAAATACAGCTGTTATCTCAATGGATTTTAGTGAAAACTATGCTTTCACAATACAAGAAGCAGCTCAAGGTTACCATTAGACCTCAGATTCATCCACAATTCATCCTGTCATGATTCACTGCAATGATGCAAGCAATAAAAAACTGATTTTACTACTATGTATTATATCTGATGACCTAAAACATTAAGTGAGTTTGGTATACGAGATTCAAAAATCTGTGAGGTTTTTTCTGAAAGAGAACTACCCACATGTAACAAACAATCGGTATTTCAGTAATGGTTGTGCTGGGCAGTATAAAAATAAGTACAACTTTATAAATCTGTGTTTGCATGAGAAGGACTTTCAGCTCAAAGCACAGTGGTCATTTTTTGCAACCAGTCATAGTAAAAGAGAATGTGATTGTATAGGAGGCACTGTAAACCGTTTAGCTAGGAAGGAAAGTCTTCATCGACATTTGGACAGTCAAATAACGACAAATGATCTTTTTGAGTTTTGCAAAAACACAATTACAAATATTAACTTCCAACTTATTTCTAAAGGAGCAGTTGATACAACTCGCCTAAATTTGGAAAGTTGCTTCAAAGATATTCAAACTATTCCAGGAACCAGATATTTTCACAGCCTTCAGCCAATAAATGAATTTGGAATGATTGAGGCTAGAAAAATAAGTAGTGATGAAACACCGGGTCTTACATTCAACTTGTGTAACAAACAGCGTACTTTATTTGTGAAAAAAGAAAATTTATATCCTGGATGTTTCATTGCTTGTATTTATGACACATTATGGTATGTGGTACCCGTCACCATCGCATTGCAATTGTGGAACCTCCCAAAACAATGACTGGAATAACTTATGAGTTCTCTTAAGAATATATTATATATGTTCAATCTAGTTATAAAAAGTGTGCAGGAAGTTCAAATTCAGTATCATAGAGTTTGAAACATTTTTCTTGGTGCGTTTTGTAACATTTTCCATTCTGACAAATATTATAATCATACACTTTGTAATTACAATTTTTTCTTTATTAATTTGTTTTAAAATCGCGGTTTATCAAGATAATAACTAACGATTTGACTATAGTTTAGAACTTCAAAGTTGTAAATCATCTGAATTGTAGACATTCGTGTAGAAATGCGAAGTACAAAATATAAATGCCTTCAGGATTCCTTGAATTTCAGAAAAAAAAATTAACGAAAATTTTATCGTCAACTTTGGAGGCCGATGCTGGCTAGGGACGATACTTTTCTTTATTATTTTCGTAATCTGAGCATTAGGTTTATCATAGAAAATAATTTTCAGGATCTATTCTGTAATATCTGCCGCAATATTAATGCTCAAAAGAGGCATTTTTGGAACGACGTCTACTCTGACGAACGGCTGCCTTCTGCGAAAAAACTCGTATTTCAGCCAGAAATGCATATTTCGAGCTGAAATTTTTCAGATGATCATCTAAGGCCTCATAGTACAAACTGTAAAAATTTCATCAAAATCGGAAATGGTTGCTCGGGGATCGGTTCTGAAAACTAAGCCACATGACATGGAACGACCCATTTCCTATTTTTTAAGTGAAAAAAATCAATCAAGGAGTGAAAAAACCATTAATTTTATTTTTTCATGTGGTAGTGTATATCATTATAAATAATAATTATAAAAAACTTTCGTCGTTATCCTTTTCCCTCACGATGATATTCCGCTTCGCGTCGATAGTGATATTTCATTAAAAAAAATTCATTTCACCACTTCAGAATTTTTTTCAGACCACTTACAGATAGTTTATAGATACAATATTTTTTTTCTATCTTCCTTTCCTATTGAAGTATTCCCATAAAAAATTTCATCAACATCGGTTGGTAAATAAGGAAGATATAATGTATTTTCTATGGGAGAACAAATTTCATTTCATCCGCCGATCGAAAAAAAACGCGCGATTTCAAAAACTTTAGCAGGCTGTAAAACAAAAACCATTTGTGATAGAGCAGAAATATTTCATATCATTCCTTATATCCATGAAAGGAACAAACATGCCAAGTTTCATTAAAATCTGAGACCATGGGTGTCATGGCTGGGTTGAACTGACATGGAATGACCCTGCTTACAACTGAGACACCAGCAATTTTTCCTATTGTTCAAGTATAATTATAACAGGTGATTGGTTTTAAAACTAATTAAAGAGCCCTTTGTTGAATTGCCCTCCTGAACAATTAAATTCTCACCACATGGTGCATGGAACACATGTTAGAAAACACTGGTCTAGAAATACAGAGGAACATAAACAAGACAGATTTTACATTAATAATACTGCTACTTGTTGTCTTGATTTATGAACAACTGTTAACTGGCATTACATTTAAAACTAATAGATAAAATTTTAGCTTGTCCCCCAAATGTTTGCTTACACACACTAATCATTCTCAAAGGCCTTACCAATACACAGTATGCATAGCTGTAGTGACAGAAAAGAACTTAGAAGTTCTAAGTTTGGTTTATTTATTTTTCTGATCACGAGAATGATTTCCCTACTAACTGTTATTATGTCCAGGAATGCCTCCATTATAGTGTTACATTTAATAAAGTTAATGGATAAAACTGCGTCCTAAGAAATGTATTGTAGTATGACTTCAATGGTGCAGAAAACATTTTTTGATGCCAGAAATATGGTCAAAGTGTGAGACGGTCTTACAATGTGCTAGAACTTGATGAAAGTGATGTCTTAACAAGATGTTATATTGAGTGACCAAGGCACACAAAGTCATTTCATTGGCCAAAATGCATAACTGGTTAACAACCACCATTATAGGACTATTTAGTTCATATGAGCAAAATAATGTCACACCCAGAAACGACATAGGACAACAACAGACAAACATGGTATCATGGGAAATAACCCACTGAAACAGACACTAATGGGCATTCTGGAAGTATGTCTCAAATAATTTAGCAAACTGTAGTACTAACTGTATGAAACAATGCAAACAACTCAAAAAAATTATAGGGAGTGTAATCAGAAACTAGCACTACCGCCATTTATCACATATTATTTCTGTAAAAAAGGGTGTCAAACCAATTAAGCATCATCGGTAATTTCACAATTCATTAATTGCATTGTGAAACTACCAAGGACATTTTATTGGTTTGTCACACTTTTGATATTATAAAGTAAGACATATTGACATTCTTTAGCAGAGATATTAACAAATTAGGCAACAAAAGAATTTCCTGGAGCCTAGCAATTGTAGTGCCTTAATTTGTGTACATTTTGGTTTCTTCACCTTTCTGCTATGAAGATAAGAGTGAAATGTATCAATCAATTTTTAAACTTTAAAATAAATTAGACTTAAATGTATATTAATTTGTATATCAAACAAAGTGACAAACAAACTATAAAGGAAAATTATATTATAGCTTCTAATGTTGTTTTCATGGAAGTGTTGTAAATGATTCTCTCCAAGGAACTTGTTTCATCTAATTTACAATATAAATATGATTTGTGAAAAATATTGCTTATTAGTATATACAACAATATGGAAATGCTCTTGGGGTTTTGAGGTACTTTCTAAATATATATAAACTGTCAGTACTGTGTGCGAGACTTCGTGGAGAATGGACGTGTCTGTCACAGCGGTGTCAGAACACACAATAATTAGTAACTCTGTAGTACACTCAATAAATAGGATGTACTGGATTATTAGTGATACCGATGATGCTAGATGCATAAAAATCTTTTCATGTGGTAACTATTGGATGCATAACATTTTTCGTATGAAAGTGATAACTGCGGTTTGGTGAGTATGCTATCACATACCACACCAGCCAGCTGATTGCTGATGTCAGGTGCTAAGGGCCCCTCAGCTCAGTGGAAGTATATCACAGCAGGGACCATTGCACTTGCCTCAAACTCCAGAACAGGTAAATACCAGTAAGCTACAATGACATTTACAAAAGGCCCGAAAAAAATTGCTACTGAATGAGCAAATAAAATAACTGCATAATAATCAAAATTAGCACAGACAAGTAGGGTTCTGTTGGCAAAAAAGGTAAAACTTGCCCAGAAACCACAGATGAAGAGGAAGAAATAGTAGCTGAAGAAACAGACTGGTTATTTCAAAAAAATAGAAATAGGAAAAAGTCTAAAGCTAGTGAGTCTCCTGATAAAGAAAATGAAATCCACATAAAGTTAGCAGATGAAATAATCAAAGTCAGTAAACTTCCACTAAGAATTATAAGTAATGTAAAGGATTTCCGCACAGTCAGGGAAAAGTTAAATACAATTAGCATGGATTACAAAACTATCCTGTTAAAAAAATGAGAAAATTAAAATAAACATTAATTCCAACAGGTTTGTTAAATAAAACATATTTTGAGTGGCATTCATATGAAAATAAAACTATCCCTCACCTCCTGCAGAAGAGGTTTTAGATGAACTAGAATTTTTTTTTATAAATCCTAGTAGTACAAAAAATTTAAAGAACTGTAACTAATAACAAAATAAACCACATACACTCGCCACCATAGATGTTAATATTTGACAGATGTGAAGACATCAATAAAATATACGGTATTCAGTACATAAAAAGGATTAAAATAAAAATAGAGGGAGTAAGGAACAGTAAACTTATACCACAATGTAAAGATACCAAAGATTTGGACAGACAAGGACATTTTTAAAAAGAGCCCCCACCTGCTTTAAATATGCAGGAGATCATTTAACCACAAACTGCACCAAAACCAGTTGTCAAGTGTATCAACTGCTTTTAAGATCACCCTGCTAATTATAGAGAATGCACAGTAGCAAAGGAGCTAAAGAAATGGAGAGTAAAGACTAAGAAAGACATTTCTCAACAAGATCAATTGTCCCTAACATGACCAGAACAGAGGTATCTTATGTTCAAACTACTAAGCAAAATATAGCAGAGCCATGCCCTCTCCCGACATCTGAATCATCATTAATGCAGCTAATGCAGACTTTAGAAAGATGAAGAAACACTAAAAACATGCCTAAGACTAAAATAAACCACTGAACAAATATATATATATATATTGTAATGGTTCCTACCGACCTCCTGTGGTGTAGTGGCTAGCATTGCTGCCTCACAACTCAGGGGTCCCAGGATCGAATCCTGGCATGGGCTTGGATGTTTGTGTCGTCATGGTCACGAGGACTGGGATTAAGGCTGCTGGGGAATTGATACACTGACCACGTATCACCCCAAATTCAGAATGTGTCACGCCAGATGACAGTCCGCAGCCGCCTAGGTAGACCTAGGCCCTCAAGAGGGCTGTTGAGCCATTAGAAGAAGAATGGTTCCTAACAATCCAAATTACTTTTGCAATGCCCGTTCTCATAGCATCTTAGTGAAGTCCTAATGCATTGTATTTGGAGTTATAAAATATTATTCTTTTTATTTTTGGAATAACTAATAAAAAATTTGTTTAATTAAAATATTTTTAAAATTATTTATATTTTTTTTGTGCCGCATCAACGGTGAAAATCGTAAATATTGGCAAGCAATATTTCCGCGATAGTACTTGAAGAATTTCTATTTCGACAATTAGATATACTTAGAAAAAAATATAAGAAAAAACAGATACAGCATTGTTGACAGAGAGAAGGAGCGGGCAGCTGCAAGCACCGAACATTGGAGGAACGGACGAGCAAAAGATTTGTTGGTTTAAAGTTGTCTACTAATTTGGAAGGGTTTCGGAATTGTTTTGTGGTGTGCGGCCATTAAAGAACATTCTCAAGGTTTTTTTTTATTTAGCTGCTGATATCCTGGTCTGTCTTTTGACTTGATTGCGGGCGCCGCTGTCCGTGCCTGCCGAGGCAAGCCATCGCCTGTTTCATCTTGGTGGGCGCCATCAGAGGAGAAGGCGAACCACATGTAAGGTGGCTTAATTACTTCTGTATTGGGAATTACAGAACAGTAAGAGGATTGGTTCCTTCGTGTAAATGCTAGATGAACACACAGAACTTGCATTAGATTATGAGGTAGGTTCTGTTCCAGTGCTTCTGGCAATGAAAGATGTAAAAGTTGAAGATAGGTTAGTTGGTTTGCTAGATGTGGATAAGTTAAGGAAGTTTGTTGATCAAGTTTGTGCAAGTAGAAATGCAGCCAAAGCTACATCTAAAGTATGATTAATATTCAAATCTTAAAAATAATATTGCTGGATTATTGTAAAGTCAATTGAACAATTGACTCACCACAAAATGGTTCACAAACCACATTATTAAAGTAAAATCTAATTTAAAATGTAATATTAAATTATCAGCTAGCCGATAACTGGAAATGTCTTCCTAACTTTCTGATGAAGGGGGCGGTGCCTCCAAAAATTCAAGTACTCTAAACCTCACAAGGTGTCTACCATCTATGAACCTCAGATAAGTCACCTACTTTCTATCTCTCTTTCCTTTCCTCATTTCAGAGACCCACATGTCAAACCAATCATATATTAAAATTAGAGGATATAAAACATATCACAATCACACTATTCACCAGAACAACTAAGCCAAGGGCAGAAGTGAGATTGTTATAAAAGAAAAGATAAACCATTACAAAGTATGCTATCTTCAAAGACAGGATATTCAGCTAACAGTGGTAGGAAACACGTCAGCAAATCAAAAGTTGAGAGTCAGTGCTGTCTACTGTCCACCTAGACACAATCTAAAAAAAAAGAGTACTTAACACTCTTGAGACACCAAGGAAAAGGTTTGTTGTTGGGGGCGATTCAACTCCAAACATGAAGACTGGGGGTCTAGATTTACCACAACCAAAGGGAGAGAATTAAAAAAAGTAATCCAAGAAATGAATTGCAATTACTACTCAACAGGTAAACCTACCTACTCACTCACAGATAGAGATAAAATCCCTGATACACTGGACTTCTTCATCACAAGAAAAGTAGCATTCAATTTCATTGAAGTTGAAGAGAACTTTGTTTTATATTTCTATCACTCAGTAGTTACAGTAAACACTGAGTGAAATGATAATAAAGAGGGAAATTTGAGATTCTAACTAATAGAACTACTGACTTGGAAAGCTTTCAAATAGACCTCCAAAACAATAAATCTGAACATTTGCCTTAAAACAAATAAGCAGTTACAAGAAGAAGCTAAAAGTTTCACCCAGCTTATTCAGAAAAAGGCACATAACAATCCCAAAGCCATAACACACAATGAAACTGAGACTCAAGAACGAATCAAATGCAAACAGAGAGCCAGAAAAAATGGCAACAAACAAGAGACCCAGTAGACAATGATACTAGACAACAAAACTCAGATCGGAAATTCAAAAGCTCAAAGATGAATCTAAAAACTCCAACTACATAAACTATATGGATATGAAGATATAGATTACTCATTATGGAAGGCAGCCTCTAACCCTCCTACTAGATGGGCTAGAGAGAAGAGACAAAAAGTAGAATTATTTTCTGAACATAGCTATTCCACCCAATCAAGGGAATATGAATCTCACTCTGATTAGTGACAACAACGAAAGTTCAGAAAATATTACCCTGAGACAATTATCTAATGAAATAAAAAGCAAGATGGATCCAGATTTGATTTAATCACTGGAATAAACTTAAATTTGTATTATAGTGGTTTATGAGCAACAATTGAGAAGCCTTGTGGTCATGCTAATGGGTGTAAATTATAGATATCTTTTAGTCAATTAAATTATATTTTAAATGTTAACATATGTCAATATTACATAAACCCCTACAATAAATCAAATCTAAGGCCTCCAAGAGTCTTGTGCTCAGCTCAACTACTCACAAATCAGGGAAAGTAGTTTATAAGTCCCATGTTTGAATCATGTGGATAACATAATTTGAATTTAAATGATACAAGGGAGTGGATGAGCTCTACAATACAGGGGAATTGAAAGATCCAAAAATAGTCCTTGAAAATCTGGTGGGATTAAGGAGAAATAAAAGCACAAGAAGAGCAATTGAAGCTCTGCATGTTTTAATATATAACTCAATTGCACATGAAGAAAAGCTTTGACATTAGAATAAGATGTTTTACATTCTGAAGAAAATAGGATTAAATTATCTGATAGCTTAATAATATTACATAACCTTTTTTAAAACCAATTGGCAATAGTAAAAGGAGATGAAGAGAAAGAAGCTGATAGCAGAAAGGGTGTAATGAAGGTTGCAGCTTATCTTCTATGGCATTAGTGAACAAAGATTTCTCTGGTCTAGTTGCTGCAAAAATAGTTCTCCGGTTTCCACTCAAGTAAAGCTGCAATCAAGACATTTCACCAAGCATATTCTGAGCTAAACGTCGCATCTTAAGCACAGCTGTACCCAAGAGGAAACCTGAGAATTATTTCTGCAGTATCTTACGTGTAATTTAACTCATACATTGAAGAAAGAATTAAAAATAAATCTAGCAACAAGAACTAAATCAAGGAAGAAGGATCCCAATGCTAAGACTAGCATAAGGCTTTTTTTTTACAGAGAAGACATTTGGTACATCTGTTGCAAGAAATGAACACTTACCCCAAGGGATGTAAATTAAAAAAAGGGGAATATGAAGTCATGTTTAAGCTGCAAACGGAGAAATGCAGATTCAATATGAAAAAAAAAGTTCTTATGCAGTGGAGGAGTTTTGATATTTGGGCGAGCAGGATTCTTATACAAGGATGAAAAAATGTTATCAAAAGCAGAATGGTGTAAGCTTATAAAGCATTTATCAAGAAAAGAAAGCTACGGGTGTGCAACATTAAAATTTGAAATGGAACGAAGAAAAAGCTTTTAAAATTATATGTGTAGAGTACTCAACTGAATATATCTTAAATATCGAGAGATGGAAAACCTGAAAGGCATGAACTGGAAGTTATTTAAAATTGCTACTGAAGTACAGTAAAGGTTGGCTGTGCTAGTACATTTAGAAATGGTTAAAGAAGTCTATACAGCACACTAGAAAGAAGATCAACACAATTTGTAGGACAGATTGGGTTTTAGCATGCAAAAGTTCACTCGAAAAATAATTATAGAAACATTATTCTCAGAGAGAAATAAGCTTCAGAGACAAAAAAATATGTCTATGGACATTAAAGCATGCTACAACAGTTTTAAGAAATACCAAATACATGCATCTGCAGCCTTGGACAAATGAGAATACCCTGCCCTCACTGCAATAAGAGAAATCAGAGGAATGTTTGCAACAGTAATATGGCTAGATGTGGAGCCCATGCAAGTATTCAACAAGCAACTTGTCTTCACCTGGCTTTGAAAATGTTTGGTGTTTGTAAGCAAAACGTCGGCAGGAAAGCTGAAAATAAATTAATGTTGAATAAGGATAAAACTATACTACTTCATAATCCTATTTGATTCTTAGTTTTTAAATGCTGAGTCAAAATCCAAACTGGCATTATTTATATCAATATATTTATTATTACACAATTTGTCTGTTAACTAAACAATGAAATTTCTGGGATTATGATTATGAGAAAATCTTTCATAGTAACTGTTCAAAGTAAACCAGTAATTTCTTAAGAACTCACTGCTAATATTTACACCACAAATTGGTAACTATTATTATTGTTTCAACTTAGTTGTATTAACATACTAGGAAGCTAACTACAAAATTTCCACTTACCCAATGGAGAAACTTTTATATCTCCTGGTTGATCTAAGAGAATTTCTACTTTGTGCAACTTTTCCTGAATATCTTGGTAAAGTGCATCCTTATCTTCCTGATGCACTGGTTGCTCCCTAAAAGCAAAAAGGTTAACAATATTTGGTAACATGTTATTCTGAAATTTCAAATCTATGATTATTTGTAATAATTTGACTTAAATACAAATGTCAGACATGCATGCAGCAAGATCAGACCACACAACAGCAGAGGTAAGACACAATCATTTTATCTAATATTATATCATTACATCTAATATTCTATGCTAATTAGTTCAAGTTCAACAATAACTCTGCCTGACATTGGTTGTAAATATTGTACGAGTGTCATAAAATTATGGGAACATAATCAAAATGTTATAGGCTATTTCTTAATTAGTATTCAACAATCAATGTATAAGAATTTTCCTAGCAGTTGAACAACAAATTAATGCTGATTTGCCAAACCTCAAGTCATTTACTTTTTTCCATAAATTGCTAACAGACCAATATAAAGTTGTATGACATAACTGCACCTTTTACAGAAATTTTGCCTATTTACTAAACAATAATATAATTGTCAAAAAAATAGTTTTACTGTAGAGTTTTTTAGACTGATCACTTCTTCTTTTTAATACATCCATTCATTAAAACATCAAAATAGATGCCGACTACTATTATCTCTTGCACAACTTATAACATGTAACAATTACCTTCAACTGGAATGCTTTAGCATTACTTATAAAATGATAATTCTGCAATGAAACAAGAATATATTCTAAATTATAGAAAGTAATTTAATACATCTTTTTAAACATCAAGATCTGGAATTGAAACAATTTTTCAATGGCCTACCACTTACAAACTAAACATCAAGAAAATTAGTTTGTGCAATATATATATATATATATATATATATATATATATATATATATATATAATTAATGGGGAAAGGACAGAGAGATAGAAAGAAGATGACTTACCTGAGGTTCATAGATGGTAGACACCTTGTGAGTTTTGGAGAACTTGAATTTTCGGAGGCACCGCCCCCTTCATCAGAAGGTTAGGAAGACATTTCCAGTGATCGGCTAGCCGACGACTGTCGTCGGCTAGCCGATCACTGGAAATGTCTTCCTAACCTTCTGATGAAGGGGGCGGTGCCTCCGAAAATTCAAGTTCTCCAAAACTCACAAGGTGTCTACCATCTATGAACCTCAGGTAAGTCATCTTCTTTCTATCTCTCTGTCCTTTCCCCATTAATTGTTTTAAACATGACAATGTCATTTCCTATCTCATATTTATATATATATATATATATATATATATATATATATATATATATATATATATACTTACATAACATTGATGCTGGACAAAAGAGTTCTCATCTCGGAATGTTGTCTCTTAAGCAAGTCCAATTCTGAAAAGGCTCTAGACAATCTTTCGATGGATCGTGAGTCCACTACAGAACTTGGTGTTGCAGATGGGGAACGGATCACTGGCACAGCCAGCAAAATCAAACCGCACACCCACACAGCCAGCAGCAGCAGAAGGACGTGGCCACATCGTGCCATGAGCTTCATATCTGCCACTAAAAATGATATTCAACTATCATATGCTAACATTAATAAAATAATCTATAATTAATTAATTAATTAGATTATTAATAGATATTAATGTTAGTTGCCTCCAAAAAGAAAGAATGACCTCGGTGGATAACAAATGTTTAACTTTTATTGTCATTTGCTAATTAGTTCCTTATAGAGTCTACATATCGCACGTGACAATAAAATTATCTGGAAGAAATCCAATTTTAAACTCTTATTGTCATGTGCTATATGTTGTTGTGATGGTATTCAGTCCTAAGACTAGTCTGATGCAACCCTCCATGCTAAACTATCTTTTCATTTCCTAATAACTAGCACAACCCACATCCTCCCTAATCATCATAGTGTATTTCATCCTTGACCTCCCTCTTCCGTTCTTACCCCACAAACTTCCCTCTAATGCTAATTTTACAAGGCCCTCTTGTCTTAAAACGTGGCATATTAATCTAGCCCTTCTCTTAGTCAACATCCTCCATATTGTTTGCTTTTCCCCTATTCTGTTAAGAACTTCTTCGTTTGTGATTCTTCAGCATTCGCCTATAGCATCACATTTCAAAGGCTTCTATTCTTTTCCTTTCCCCTACTCCTATTGTTAAACAGTATGGGCGACAGACTGCATCCTTGTCTTACTCCTTTCTTGATTATGGCTTTCTTTTTTTGGTCTTCTATTCTAATTACTGCTGCCTGTCTTCTGTAGAGGTTGTAGCGACATGCACTGAAGTTCAAAGAGTAGCAGAGCAAAGAACTTCAGTGGCTGACGCACGGAGTGACAGTTCTTTGCCGCAACAATGAATCTAAGTTTTCTGGAGTAGTCTTGGATTTAAATACGTGTAACTTTGTACAAGCATGAGCTATAGTTAAATAAAACGTTGTAGATGTTATATTATATTATTGTTGCTGATGCTGCTGTGGTGGTGAAGGATGCTGCTCATCGTCCTCTGTCATGTAGGCTGGCTGGGTGTTGCTGCTGTTGAGATGGTGGATGTTGCTGTGAAGGATGCTGCTGTTGAGGAGATGAATGTTGCTGCTGAGGAGGATGTTGCTGTTGTGGATGTTGCTGTTGTGGATGTTGCTGCTGTGGAGGTCCATGCTGCTGTTGCTGTTGTGGTGGTCCATGTTGCTGCTGCTGGGGAGGTGCATGAGATGGTTACTGTGGATGCTGCTGTTGAGGCGGATGTTGTACATTCATGGATTCGCATACCAGAATATTGGTGCCTTTATGGCTACATGTGCCACACCCGCGGCGTCCGAAACAGCGACGTTTTCTGCCATAATATTAAAAAAACACACAACAGTTTCTATATACATGATCACGTTGGGGGTCACCACTTATTATTGCTATGTGATTTATAACGCACAATAATATAATATAACATCTACAACATTTTATTTAACTATAGCTCATGTTTGTAGATGTTATATTATATTATTGTGCGTTATAAATCACATAGCAATAAGGTTATGTATTAGCCTCCTTTCTCGATATTGTATTCCAGTGCTCTTCAAAATGTGTTCCAGTTCACATTATCAAACGCTTTTTCTAAATCTACATGCCATGAGCGTAGGCCGGTTTTTTCATATCCTGTCTTCTAAAATTAATCGCAAAGTCAATATTGCATGTGCTATATGTAGGCCATATAAGGAACAACTTGGCAAATTCCATTAGACCTGTCACAGATCGCAGCCTATTCTAGTTTACTAAGCTGACCATGACGTTATTTGTTGAGGTGTTGACATCCAATAGCGTGTTCGCCTAGTCATGGATTTACGGTCTTTCAAGCTCTTTCCATTGAGGCTCATGACAACAGCCGACCAGCTCTGTCATTTCCGAGATGCTCATTCCCGGGCACAGGGCCACAACTATAGACTTTTATCAAAGTCACTTATATGACTGGATTCTCAATTTCAAGTGCCCACTTAATAAGGTAGAATTCAATCTTTCGGTTGGCAAAATACATAATATTTTGCCTCCTCATTATGTATACATATATACACAAGACCTCACTAACAAACTGACAGGGATTAATTTAATATCTGGAATGAGCCAATATGTCCATCTTCCTTAGGTGTAATTGTCCCAGCATTGTTGACATCTTGCCATTGTCACTTGTCTCTGTAGTCTTTGGTACTCTCAGTTATATAACCTGGCTTGTTCATCCACCAGCAAATCAATTTGTGGAATTTATGCACACAGTATTATATGATTGCAGTGCTTTCAGTGGTATATTACAGTCATCTTAAGCTTGTAACATTTCTTTGCCACAGCCTCTGACTATATAGAAGCTGCATAACAATCTGTATATGTATATTTACATATGTTTGTATAGACAGAGTTGTTGAAGAGTGGAAGTGATAATAAAAGTGAGTGATCCACTCACAGAAAAGGAATAAAGGGTAGCTTATGGAGGAAGTTAAGAAACATGCCAGATAGTGAGTGGAGTGGGTGGTGAGAGGAAATTACAGTGAAGAATGAATGGTACTCATTTTCTTGTGGTTGGATTGTTGACACTGACAGAGAATATGGTTGGTAGAATGTTACCTGTCAGGTGAAAACATTTTCTTATTGTTATTTTGCATTATTAAAGCAAGATATAATCAAAAACTGTATTTCACTATTGTGATAATTATTTTAACTATTAAAATGTAATCTTCGAAGCTATCTATATAAAACACGACAATTGCTATCCTTGATGGGAGAACAACCGCGTAATCAGCTAAAGTAAGTATAAGATAAGTACTGTCTTGGGGGAGGGGGGGGGGAGTTTTTTGTAATTTATATTTGGACAGCATAATAATTAATTTAACCAACTCTAAATCATTTCAGTATATTTTACTAGAATGTACATAATTCTAAGTTGGTACCCAGTTTGTTGGTCAAGTCTACCAGCCTGGGGATAATTGTGATAAATGGAGCACTTCACATCTGTCCCATACGATTTTTCCATTGATTGTGTTCCTCAAGTAAAAAATTTCAGCACATGCATTTTTGCATCATGAAGAATATAAATTTATTGATAAATTTCGTTGACTATCAATCTGTTTTGTGGGACAGAACTATAGGCATAGAAATTCCTGGATAGCAAATAATTAAAAATGGTTATGAAGATATGAATGAAAAGAAAAAATGGAATATGGCAAGTAATACAAAATATTGATTTTTTAACACTCATTTTATTATACTGAAATTTTAAATGTTTTAAATTCTGGTAATTCATAATGCACATTATGTTTACATATATATTTAATTAAAAACAAAGTAGCCAAAAGTCAAAAATGGAAACTTTGGTTTTTGATTCAACTTAAAAAATTTAGAATCTCTTAAAAAGTCTTAATTAGGTTACTATTCAGAATTGCACACACTTACTTGCAAACCTAACAGATATACAGAGCACAACAAAAACCAGTCCAGTTCAGATGAAAATAAAAGGAAAATATAGCCATCAAACTTGTATAGCACACTAGCAAGGCTGTGACTAATGGAATGGCAGATTTTGTCTGTTGAACAGACACACTAGCAGAGGCATGGCAAACAAACAAGATATGTCTAAACAAGTGTACCTGATTAGTTGGCGGGGGGAGAGGGGGGGGCACCACTTAATGGTCTTGTTTAAGGCTTGAATGTTTAAATTGCTTTTGATAAAATTCATTTTAATAAGTCACTGATGAGTAGACTTGAGTTTTGAACTAATTTTCGAACTAAATTGTATTCTATTTTTTTATTATTCAAATTAAGTCTAATTTTAGACCCTATGAGTCGAGACCCTGACATTACTGACAGGCGAAAGACAAAACAAACAAAAAATAACCGTCGTCGTCTTTCCTTTCCAAAATCTCAAATACAAGCTCTGCCATACCACTCCCAAGTTTAAGAAAAAAACTTCCCTCTCTGCCCTGACAATAGAAAAACAATACGCAGGAGTTTGTCCACTTTTTCCATAGCCAGGAAGAAAGAAGTTTAGTTTGACGACAACATTAAAAGTTAATCAGCCAACGTGTGTCAGTCGACACATAGCAACGGTGACAGTTGTTTTTATCAACCACACGGTTGATTTTTCGAGTAGAGTTTATACACGAACCAAAAGGTTGTCCGTGTAGCTATAATATAGAGATTATGCCAATAAACCAACGACCGACATATGATTTTGAACAGTACATTTTGAATCAATTTTTGTACCTTCAGAGAAGAAACGATATGCTATATATAATTTTCAGTTATGACTAATAATGAAAAAATTTAATTCATCATGAAAGTTGATAGTTTTCTTTAAATAATACCAATTGACCTACAAAATCCCCGTTCCCCACTGATACACACATAGTAAATAAGGACAATTATTATATAGGTAGAGGTTAGCACCAAATACACCAAAAGTGTCTTTGGGAGGTGACTTTTTAGTAGGCAAGAATCCCACACACGATGGAGCCAGGTCCACGGCGTCTCTTTTCATGATTTTTCCACCTTGCCATACAAAAGAATTTAGATATATACAGGGTGAGAGACAAGCTCTGAGGAGTGATAGATCTAACAATTAACCTTTTTCTTGTGAAACAGCGTATTTCTTCAGATACATCGTTTCGAAGTTACAGTGAAAATGTTTTACCGCGGGAGGACGTCAATGTAATGCGAATGTGTGCACCCTATTTGTTTGTTAATGTTTGTAAGATACGAGAAGGCTTGGAGACGACCTATTCACAGTACAGTATTGAGTCATTTGAGTGTAATCTTCAATTGAGAATTGATGTTGGCCGATATGGTAACGTGTTACGGGAAGATTCGCGGAAACTGAAGCAGAGATCTCCGCAGACCACCGTGTTTTTCTTTTCGCTTCTTACACAAAAGTTTTCAACAGTAATTTCGAAACGACGCGTCAGAAGATATAGGTTCTATAACAAAAAATGTTTCGTATTGTTAGAGTTTGTCGCAGTACGACCACGATTATTTTTGGACGGGATTTTGGGTGAATTCAAGCTTCGAGATGTCATTTCCAGCCATTCAAGTCACACCAGCAGTCTACTTACCAAAGTGAAATTCTACTAACCAAAAGAAATTCCTCGAAAATATTATGGACCTTATTTCCATTATCCTTTAAAATATTACGATGTCATGAAAGCTAAGACCTTCGTTTACAACACGTGGTTTGCATCGCCTCGAAGAGATTTTCGTTCGAGTCAGGATATATTTTGAATTACCTCTGTTCAACAGTGTTAGCCTAACGTAAATTAAAGAAACTAAATCACAGAATGTCTTAATTTAAGGCGATCCTAAGACAAAATAAAAATAAATGTAAGATAGTGTTTACTTTTCTAAACCTCATCCTATGCTTGCAAGATCAATTTGCACTCGACGTTAAAGTGTGGTCTGCAACTCTTAAACGTTAACATCTCGTTGCCAACTCCGAAATAGTCCCGCGGTCATGTAATGCTATTTGCAGTGCTTGCGCATCTCCGAGCACCTACCTCGTGCAATAACGCCTCTAACAATCACCAAGTTCGGATGACGATAAAAACTTGATAAGCGATAACACCAACCAGACACACTACGCGTATATTATTTAATAGATAACTCAACTTGCTGACTTTGGAAGGCGAAAATACTCACCAGGCACACTGATAATACTACCTACAGGAGTGATAATTCCGTCAATTTGGTTCACAAAGAGTGCTACAATTTATGAAAGATCATGCATATATTAAAATGAAAATATTTTCCTTTTAATACATGCGATGCATTTGCTCAACTTCGCCGGCGTTAATAAATTAATTTTAGATGGGCGTTAAGAAAAGAGTCGAACCAATCGGCCGTGTACGAAGAAAAAAGCGGGTTGCTTCTTCACGAAAATATACTATAGTACTCCTGGCAATAGCTGTACACTTTGGTCCGAAAATAAATGCGTATGCATCTCTATACATTTGTTCTCTTCTATTACGTAGTTCAAAGGCACCGTCTACCCACGTACAAAGTTGCATTTATAATTAATTTTATTTATTAACGGGAAAATGTTTCTTTCCATTAATTTGCTTTACTGGGCTTAAATTGAGCATTCCCACTAACTTAGTTTAGAATTCACTATGATGATTTTGAACACAAGAAAGTTGATGATCTACAGATTCTAGTTCTGGTAGGTGAGCCTAGCTTAGGTTTACGGAATGGAGAGGTGTTAAGTCGGTCCTGGGACGTCAACTCGGATTAGCTCAGTTGGTAGAGCATGCGGCTGGATATCGCAAGGTCCTGGGTTCAATTCCCTGGTCCGGTTGACATTTTTCCATTCTTGTCTTTCTTCTAAGTAATTCCTGCTCGAAACAAAACTAATAGGATTTTCACTATCTTCAAATCCAATAAAAGAAACTATTCCATTCTTCCAGAGCAACAATAAGATTTATGATGACATTATTGACTAAGAAATTCCCCTTGCCATGCAGATCAAGAATTTAATGATTCAAAAGTATTTTATACATGGCTATGACTTAACTTTACAAATACAACACCAAAGAACATAACCTATCATACAGACTCATTTAAAGATGTTACCCATTTCTTTCTTCAGGGTTTAAACAGTTATATAGATATTCACCGAAAAGCTTTTATTGTATTTACATACAGCTTTCTGATTAGTGCCGAAGTCCTTTCACGTCGTATATTGAAACTGCAAGCTTTCTGACAACTGGAATAATTTCGTGACCGTCATAAAAGTAATCAATAAACGTATTCAAAATTAAAATATTCTTGACACGATCAATATACAGTAAATTCCCATAAAATCCAATATTTATGAGATTGCCTCACGGTCACGTAACTATTTTGTGCCGACTTTTGAGATCGGCGGCTAGCATAACTTATTTCCCTATTAATTATTAAAATATTTTTAAATAACATTGTATAATATAATGCTACAGCACCGACGTGTCTAAGCAGCACCTCTTTAAATAGAACTGGTAAAAAATCAACGTGGGTGAAGTACCTGTCCACTGTCACTTTTCGCCGCAACGACATAGAAAACGATGAATTCAACTAACTTATTTTTATCCATTTTTTTCTCATCCATGTCGAGGGGAATATAACTATTACAATGTCAGAATTCAAGTCAGCATCTCATAATCGACACCGATGCCGATTACTTTAGCACTATTTTCAGTCATCCGTCCCACCTGTAAAAACGACGGATATTCTGTTTCCAGACAAGACTTGTAGATATGTTTTTAGTTTGATTACTTCATGTCAGTGTAAATAAAGAAACATTATAACTATTTTATAACTTAGAATTTTCAAAAACCAATGATTAAAAAACTAGCCCACTTATTTAAAAATTAATTTGTGCGTTCTAATTAACAGAGTACACCAAAGAATAGTAATTCTACTATCTAATATTTTGGTACGAGTAAGAAAATTTCAATTCGTGTATGTTTACTTAGTTTACGAAGAGTGTTTTATTTGGTTTTAAGAGTTTTAAAAAATGACTAGCTACAGAAATTGATCTTTAATTTCTTATATAATTGTAATATCTGCTATTATCTAGTATCCAATCTAATTTTTCAAATGCTATCGAAATAATGAATAAAATACACAGTGTTGATAAATAGTTGATGAACAACGAACCCTGGCGCAGACAGCATGACCATGGTCGCTCCGGTGTTTGCGGCATTGTGGAGAACGCACACTGCATTCCTCCTCGACAAAACTGTCCCTTCGCCTATGTGATGGTATGGAGGTAAATTATTGAATACACCTCTCGATCACCTCTTGTTCGCATTACAGCCCCTGTAATATGTCACGTTCCTGTCGTGTACCGACACTGGAATTCTTCCGTTTCAGCAGGCATGGCCTTCCTTTCCTTATTACACAATATGTTCGACTGTCAGGACGTCAAGAAAGCGATTGGAACTCGCCAGTCACTACGGACGATGAACTGTGACATACATAGTGTTGAAGCTGCATGAACTTCTGTGTCCGTACATGACGTCCAATGTGATTGACTCCATGCCCAAGTGAATAGACTTCTATTCATGCTCCGAGTAATTATTTTCTGAATTTATAAATAATAATTACTTGTTCCTGGTGTAGTGCATAATAAATTGAAATAAATCAAAATGATATTACAGGGAGACATACAATCACATAATGAAGAAATTATACATACGTTGAATAAGTGAATAATTACAGTGTAGAATAGAATAAAAGTTGGGTTCTATAAAGAGTACAGGATCAATTAAAATTCAATCAGTAATGGACATAAAAGGCGTAGAAAAGAGACAGAATAGAAGGAATTGTAGAACATGCCAAGATTAATGTCATTTGTCTAAAATCAGAACCTAATATCAAAAAGCGAGAAATAACAAGGATCATCTATATAAATAAAAGGCAATGCAGCACCGCGCTCCAGAATATACACACATGTAATGTATTACAAGAGCGCGAGGTAGACCTTAGCTTCTGCGACGAATTCTTGGCTGTGTGATTTCGCTGTCCCCGGAAATTCTTTACGACAAAAAGACGATCCTTTTCGTCAAAATAGAATAAAATGACTGCGTGACATTATCCGTCTCAAATTTGGGTTTGCTTCGGAAGGTCGGAAGTTGCGTGAATAATTTAGAATATCAACCGGCAACTGATCTAATATGAAACATGCGATGTTTAGGCCCTGAAACTGAAATTCTCCTATCGGCTGCGGTTGTTAAAATGCAAGCCAATAGGTACTGTTGGAAATTGCAGCTTATTGGCTGCTGGAATTAAGTAGGAGGATATTAAAGCTCATGCCGAGGTTAATTGCGAGCCGATTTTGAGGCGAAGAAGTAGAAAATGGTGAGAGGCCGACAAGAGTGAATCTATAATATTAAAAAAGCTATCTGCCGAACGGAGAAAATGGAGTCATCGCTAATGTTGAGCCAAGTTCGTCGGCGATGCATGGACATTCACGACTTCGGTAGAAGTCTCCGCTAAATTGTGCTCAAGGCGTCCACGAGACAGCGAGATGAACTCGATGCAAAGGTGTTACCAGACCGTCATCACTCCAAGTCATCAGGCTGGAGCAGAGCGCCGCCTGAATACAGCTGCAATTTCACGGGTATCGTTAACTTGGATAAAATAGAGTTCACATTGCCAGACCTACTGTCATAAAATTACACTACTTCTCTCGGTCCGCCCCACAGGTAACACTGATGTTAATATGTATCGATATAAATTTATTATTATTGGTACCCTTTCTTTTATACTTTGTATCATTTAATTCTTGTTAAAATATTTTATTGCTATTAAATTCAAAATTTTAAATCTAATTTTTTTCTTTTCTATTTAAAACCTTATATTATATAATAATTAATAAATTAAATAAACCCCACCCACATTAATTGTTTTACACGTAAATTGGTTATTTTGTCGCGGAAGGTAAATTTTAATATTGAGTAACTGCTCATTTATGAAATCAATTAAAATAAATGTAATTTATACCAATAAATATAATGAAAGTTTCCGTTTGTCTGAAAGCTTGTATCGAATTGGCTCCGAAACGTGGAAAGTGAGAAGAGTTCAAAACCAACTGCGAGTTACTAGGTTTGCCCTACAGTGATCATGAATAAATGATACCGTACTTTTTATATATTCAGTGAACTTTATCAAAATTCTGTACCTGTTGTTTCGTTTTTAGGACAATAAAAAGAGCTATTTTCGCGGGAAATCGCAGGCATAGCTAGTTCATAATACAAATCTTGCAAATTGATGTTCACTTTCTGTTGATGATGGTGTATCCTGACATTTTAACACAGTTTTTGATCGTGGTATAAAACAATGAAATGATCTGGTTCCTTTAACTTTCAGACAAGAGTTGTAACTTTCCTCTAATTTTCTACAACTGATTTCGTGGAGGTGCTGATAACTCGTAAAAAAATAAGTAATTCCATTTCTTTAATAAAATTATACATATCACGAGCTGTCAAAACTTGATCCTTATGAGGCCGCTGTAAACTCGCCCTTGCACAATGCGTTTCGTACTACCTTCAATGCCATCGCAAGCATTTTTCCCATGGTACGATGCAAAAAAGTGCCATTCCATTTCAAGTCGAAAACCACATTTGTGATTAAACATTTTTTTAAGTTCTTTTTTTTATTTTATATTGGATGCTGCCCTATCAGAGAAACATATTAATTAATTCATAAAAGGATTTTCCACTTAATGCAATTTGTTAATTGAATTTGAAATGCATCGACTCTTATTGCATTAAGTTCTAGATGATCACTAATGATGCAAAAGCTGTGGCCCCATAATTTCTCCTTATATTTATAACACACAAAAGGATGAATTATGGCGTGCTTGTTTCCCCAGTAATGTCCTTCTGCTTCGACTTGTACAAGAAACGAATAATTTTCTGAAAAGTCATCTAAAATAATGCGTTAGTAATAGGGCAAGAGGTTTTTTTTAGATAAAATTTTAAAAAAAAATTCCAGACTTTCCCCAAGATTTTGTAATAAAATGATGCATTATTAAATTTTCGTGTATGGAATTCAATATCTCAAACAATTCTACTCGTGGTTTAATAATTTCAGGCCTAGAACCATTAATCATCAACTTTGAATCCTTGTGATATAAATACACACATTATGACTACCAGATACCCCCTACTTTGGCCTAAGCTCACAGAATTTTGATCATCCAATTTTAATATCAGGGTACTTATTTTTAAAAAGAGAAAATAGTTCATTTAAATTACAAAGCACTAACCAAATCCGTTTTTGTACAGTTTTCTTGCAATGACTCACAATATTTGTCCCGGACATCAAACGACTATTTTCATCACCTTCTTATAAAAATAATAGTGGAAGAATATGTATCACAAATTGGTATATAATATTATGTCGTTGTAAAAATAGTTTTCTGAGTTTAACATGTCAAAAAATATTTGAAGTATTATATCGATATACCCACTTATCCTAGATATGAAAATCGAGCATTTCTTGCTATGTTTAGCAATTTCTAATACTAACTTTAAGTGAAATCTCAAAGTTCAAATTTATATCGTAGTTTGATACTATAGAGACTTATTATATTAATTTTCTTCATTTGGAATCGACAACTTCATTGTACACAGAGTACATGAAAAATAACTATGTTAGTAAATATAGGTTTAATTGGTAGACCTGAATGTACTGAACACAATGCAGTTTATTGAAAAGAATACGTCAATACAGTCGTGGATAATTTAGAAATTCGTAGATACCTGCAACGCGAAAAACGGCGTGCGCGCTACAACAAAAGCGGCGGCCATTTTTTAAGCAGACACAATATAAATTAAACAAAATTAGTTCTGAACTGACAAAACAATGAGGGAATGCATGAACAAAATATTTATTTCTGAGATGATGCGGCAACACATTTCCTTTTTCCTGGACTACTTGGATTGGATTGACACCGGTGTGAAGTTACTCATCGACTTACGACAGCAAATTGTATTCCACGGAACGACCACGGACATATAATTGTGAAATATCCAAGGAGAAATGCACGGAAATTCTCTTTTGTAAACAGACGCATCTTCGGTTTGAATGTTTACTTGAAAGATTGCTGGAGTCTTTTTCCGAAAACGTTGAAAGACTGGGTGGTTTGGCATATAGTCAGTCATTTACTTTAATAATCAGCAATTAATCTGATTTGATTTATTTGTATTTTAAAGATAATTTTACTAAACTGGTTACTGTTTCTGTTACAATATTTTGTGCGTATCCCACTTAGTGTCATTTTACCAAAACAATGTTTTCCCTATAACATATCTAGAACGGAGATTTTAATTAACTCACTAAAAGGTCTCGGATCGCACATCGCGATATGATTCCTGAGTGATTGATTCAAACGTAGGATCGCAGTCCCAGTGATCTGATTCCTGAGTGAGTGATTCAAACAATTGGTTGTTCTCGGACTACAGGAGCGGAGTGAATCAAAAGAGCTACAGCAGGACTTTCATAATCTTCCCTCTAGTATTTTAAATCAAGGTTCCTGCAGAAGTGTTGAATGAGCTGCCTTGTGAAATAACACGCCACATATCTTTAAACTTTCTGTACAGTTTTTTCTGCTCTTTTGTTTGTTTCATGTATTGCCTGGAGCTACTACGGAAGGACAATTTCGTGGTCGCGGAGCTCCAAGTAGTAAAACTCCATTCGGATTTCTCAGTGTGCTTGTGATCTCTTGTGTGCGTGTAGTGTTTATACTGACTTTAGACTATATACATTTTTTTATTAATTTATTTTAAGATTATTTGTAATTATGTACCTTATTTTGATCGTTATTTGTAATATATGACGTATTCTATTTCCTCTATCGAGGACTAATGGAAACAACAATAAATCTAAATCTATTTCGATTCAATGATCACTCACTCCGCAAAGGGAACTATTTCTTTTAATCAGATCTGGATCAGATCGCCCATCTGTATTAAGAAGCTCAGTATGCATTCAGACCATGAAGAATGAACATCGGATTATTTAATTCTTATCGGACTATTTAATTAACATAAACGCGACGTTTCACTTCCCTTTCGAGACTTCATCAAGCATAAAAGTTAGCATTTCATATCCTTCACTCCCTCGACCGAAAAGATTATTAAATGTATTTACATGACAGAAATTTGGTGTCGCGGACTACCTCTCACGGCGGTTACGGCTTTTTTTTCCGAGACCATGACGACACAAATATCCAAGGATTCGAACACGGGACCCCTTGGTCGTGTGGCAGCGACGCTAGCTCTAGACCACAGGAGGTCGGCCTTCATACGAATTAGTAGACGTTTCGTCTTCTTCGGGCATCAATAAATTAAGAGACCTTTAAATGATCAGACTTACACAATTATATTTTTAACATTCTTAAGAATAATAATGATTGACAATCTTCATTTTGAACTTCTAATATCACCATCAATCAATTTCGTGGACCATATCTTGCTCACTAAACGTCTACTCGAAATTTCACTGTCACTTTATCGAAAGGAAATTCAAGATTAATTACCTTCGTCATCACGAGTTGGAAGTTGTTGGTTAATTTGATAATACTTATTCATTTATCACATTTACGAAATTTAGTGTGATTATATATAACAACCACATGATTTATAACTTTTACCGAAACATATTCAATGTTTGGTGATTGGATAGTATTTACAAGAAGACAGTTTAAAATTAGACTTATCCTCTTTCATTCCGTTATTCAAAGGGTTCCTCGTTTATAAAATTAATTGTTCTAATAGTAAGCTCTGCTACATTGACGAAGCGAATAGAACTCTGAAAAAAATTCAATATCGTATGTCTAATATTAAACGGTCTACTTGTGAAAACGATCCAATCATCAAACATTTTATATATGTGAATCATTGATTCTATTTCGACAACACTTCTATTTTAGACTGAGAACCACTTTTCAGAAAAAATTAATTTCTCAACTGGAAGGAAAAAATCTGAAGGAGGCATAAAAACATGTCTAAACGTTATTACAAGTAAATTTTATATTAAAGGTCTGTAAAAGGTCAACAATGGTTTAATTTCTTACACATTGAAAATAAACGTAAAACTGTGAATATTTCAAACATGACACTGATAATTTTAATAAATTATACGGCGTATTATTTTAAATTCTTCGATCCATTACTGCTTCATCTCTGTTCCTCTCATACTCAAATTACAATATTTACTTTGTAGCTGTTGGAGAAATATTCTAAAATTCTAAGAAACGTCCGGCCTGTTTAAATTATTTCAGTAATGTTCTCTGTTCAATATTTGTCTATTATGGTCCTATATATCATTATAAGACTTACATTCAATTATTTACAATTACTACTTGAACCAAGGAATAAAATGTTTAAATTAAAAATAAATATGTCACTGAGATAATGATCTACTAAATTGAAATAAATATTATAGAACTGTATTGATTCGCAAATAAGTCCGACTTTTACTAAGTGAGCAAACATACGACATAATTAATGACGTAATTATGCAATTTAAATCTACATAACATTTAACGCCAATACTTAGAAACAGTACGAGACTATCTTAAATAAGTGCAGTTATATCAAAGGCAGGTCATTTGCATGATGAATTTAAGTATGGAGCATCCAACGATTTGGAAACTTATAAATGGATTTCGAAAAGTTCAAAAAAGTCTCAGGCATTTACTTAGTTACTTTTTGATAGCCAGAAAGCCATTAATAAAGTTAAAAAGTGTGACGCATTCAAAAGAATTTTATAAAGTGAGAAATTATAGTGACTGTACTATTCTAGATTGTATAGTAAAAAATTAATATACTGTTCATTTACAATAATTTAACCCTTTGCGGTCGTTTGTTACTCGCAACCAACACACAAGGAACCGTACGAATCTTAACTCCATTCACGCATCAGTTCATAATTTCTCTGAAAGCTCTTAAGTATCTAAGCGACCTTGTCACGAGCCAAAACACTGCCATGACTAATTGGATGTATCGAAACTAAACTAAATAAATGCCATGCAAACTGCTGACCAATTAGCAAGTTCATATTGTTTTATGAGAAAATCTTACAAATAGTGCAGAAAGGTTTTTTCTGGGGATTACGGATCTGTACAGTAAGTAGCTACATTTTATGAAAGGTATCATCTACAGAAGAAAAAACAGGACGTCTATGTCACATTGTTTGTTCGAGTATTGGTCAAACAATTTGCAGGAGATTTTAATGAAGGGACGTCTTCAAAACCAGGAAGACCAGTACAACACCTATGTCCAAATTTAATTGCGACCACAAAGGGTTAACTTTTACAATGGCAATACAACATTTTTTGAAGTAAAGGAATTAATACGCTTTTATTAAGCGTTTTATTCTAAAACGTTTTTCTTACCTAAGGTTGGGTAATTGTTCAATTAGTAATATTGACATTCGGTGTGTATTTGTATGAAAGAACTCATATGAAACAAGTGTCCTGGAAATGTCGTTTCTGGCGCCCCGCGTTGAAACGTCATAATCGGTAGCCCTGCTGCAGATTGCATGTGATCAAGATCTTTATAATCTTCCTGATCTGTTGGTTTGTCACTATCATCGGCTGTTTCATGTTCAGGTGTCCATTGCGTTGGTGGAATTGTAACTGGGAGAGAATCAGAATGCGAGACTGGGCGCATTACAGATTCGAAATTTGGGTAATAAACTGTGTGTTTTGGTTTACTTGATATTCCTGTTACTTTCGTTAAACAAAAGTTGCAAGCAGTAGCTTGGTCTCCAGGTTCCGTCCACAACTGTGGTATGGTAAATGTCATAAGGTGGGTGAGTTGCATGCAATCAGCCTCTTAAATAGCGAGAGCAACAGGTCGTTGGCGCCCAACACTTATCTTTTCAACTCTACAAAACAATTACAGCCCACATCCATCCTGATTAATTAAAATATTCTAGTCTTGGTCTTCCTCTTCTGTTCCTATTCCACGCACTTCCCTCTAATACTAATATAAAGAGTCCTTCGTGCATCAAAATATAGCTTATTCCTCCATAACGTTCTCACCAATGCTACTTATGAATTTCTGATGTGTGGCTCTATCTACGCATTTGACTTTCAGCATTCTTCTTTAGCACCACATTTCTGTTTTGCTCTGCTGATTGTCAGAGTAATAACAAAAACGGTTTGAATATCGCCAATGTAGTGAGTGATAAGTGTGCGGATCCAATGACGTTTAGTGAAGCACCCCCAACCACCAGTGCAGTAGTAATCAATGGCATGAATATGTTGGGAATTCCTAAGGAAGCAAGAGTAAGTAATAACCTTTAAAAAAGAGCTGTGTACAAAAAAATAGTTTTGCAACAGACGGAGAAACTGAGTTTTGAGTCCAGATAGTTTTCGTAGGAAGAATTATAATGTGGCGAGGCACATTTAATTTGTTTTTATGTATGTATATTGAAGCGCAGTAGGACCCTACCTAGTTTTGTTCAAACTTTTACAATTTTAAAGGATCTAAAAATTCAGCAAGAACATTCTAACTGGCGACATGCAGGCAGATATGGAATTTCACGGAGCCAGGCTGCCGGTCGGAAGACGTGCCTGTATTAGGTTTTGTAGTGTTAAGCTTGTTATACTGAAGGAACATTCACCCTTCAAAATTTCCCAAGGACACTGTTCCCTTGTCGTGAAAAATTTACCGCGCTGGACGGACTCATTAAGATTGGCGGAACAAATATCACGTGGGATAGCGTTTTCCCTTGGAGAAGAGGATATACGCGTTTATCTGGGAGACGAGAAGCCGAAAAATATTCCGTTCTAGACGTTGAAATTGCGAAGAGGCAAAGTTGATCGGGACCTGGATGGGAGTGCTGGATAGTGCAACAAGAGTTGAAAGTGAGGTGTGAATTGTTGCTCTTTAGTAAGAAGGTATTGAGAACAAGGAAGGCCAGAAGGAAGGAGGAAAAACTGGCCTTCCTCAATCACTGGCAGTACCAGGTTCATTCCACTTTCCGTCGACAAGGGAAAATTTACAATTCAACCAGAAGGAAGTTCCGGTCGCCTAGTAGCCTGCATCAACACAAGAATGAAGATAAAACAGGTTCCTCAAGTGACCGAAATCTCTGCTAAACGTGTTTACCCAATAAGTAATTAACCCTTATATTTAAAAATACCCCTTAGTTAATTTATTTGTTTGCAATACGCGCGAAGGCCCCTTTTAAGTGACTGTTTTTATATATAAAATTATTGTATTATATCATAAAGCGCAAGTAAGTTCATTAAATTAAACCACTATATCATTTACAATATATATAATATATATATATAATATATAATATTGTATTACATTAAATATTTACGCCTAGACACAAAAAAGACCTCTTCTGCTAACATTTGGTCACAGGTTTTATGGCACAGTCTGCGGGAAAAGCAGATTGTTTTGAACGAAGGAATTGAGAGGCAAACAATTCCTGGAAGAAAAGACCTGATGTTACAAGTCATCCTGGCGTTTTTTTTTCAGAACATGAGCATGAGCTGATATACACTACGAGACTAAAGAAACTTTTAAAAAATCGTGGGAGACTGTAAGAAATACATACTTTTTCTCCTTCAGGGTTTCGCGTCCTTGGTTTTCAGCGAGAGATTATAAATCATCTAGGTCGCGTTAGAGGATTTCACACACGTTGGCAATACGGTGGTGTTGCATGTTCTCTTCGGAACAGTATACCAACTGTCTCCTTAGTCCCCTCAGCAAAACTCGAGTATTCAGTCATCCGAAGAACGTGAGACAAGAGCATTAACTGATACTAGTTTCCTTACGATTTTCCTTTCATCACATTTAGGCGAATGCCGGCCAAATTACAGCCAGGAGGAAAGGTCACCACGAGTATGACCCTCGTGTGGCCTGTCACTCGAAAGAAGAAGATATGGTTACATTCTATTGTTGAGCAGAAAACTTATTTCCACTTGTCGTCCAGGCCGATAAAACTCATGGACGAACACACATTATATTAAGGAACGGTAAAAATGAGTTGATACGAGCGGACCATAGATAATCCCGCTTTGCAGTTGCCAGCAACCCAAGGACGTACACTATTCATCACGGACTATAACTTTCTTTTTATAAGATCTATCGTAATCTCTAGAAAAAATAGTCATTATCCACAGCCAACCGCTATTAATAATTTATGAATCAAATATTAAATTAACCACACTCCCTCAAATGTAAGTTTTTTTTCGATAAGCCAGGGTTGCAGTGAAGGACATATGGAAAAAAGGAGATAGAAAGAGAGGTCACGGATAAGAGTTGAGAAACCATTTTACAGTAACCAGTCACTTCCTTAAGGCCACAGCTATAAACATGCCATCATAATTCGTTAAGTTATAAGCTATCCAACTGCACTTACGAGCTTGAAGTGTAGAAATTCCCTTGGAAATGATATATTAATTTGATCTGATTGAAATAGTTACAAGATGGTTCATCATTAGGTTTCTGAAGCTGACGCTCTTCGTGAAAATGTGTGTTTGTGACAAATATATTGCACTGTAATTTTTATGACAACTTTCTCTTTTGAACTATATGTAATGTTAGTATTAAATCACAGAAAAGTTGGCTTCAGACATTAGGACTAAATACTAAAAACAACAACCAACATATATACAAAAATATGGAAATATAAATTTCAACATATCAATATATCTATTTGAAATACCTCTTCTTTCCTATATTTATTTTGTTGCTTTGAAACTTACGTAATTCTGTCTTCATAGAGTATAACTATACTTGTTCCTATTTCTTTTTTACAAGTTTCCTAGTTGAAAGTTCTTATGACACCCTTTACCTTCTTTCTTATCCTTTTATATATAGTATTCAACTCGATTCTTCATGTCTCCCGGGTTTTCATTAATCTACTTTTGTTAAACAAAATAGTTCTTTTTATATTGCCCT
>CM067377.1:75540183-75564864 GCA_034510155.1 Eucriotettix oculatus | reverse complement strand
TTATGACGTCACTCGACCTTGTTTACACACTTGTCTAATGTTTTGGTGGCCTTGAGGGATGCCGGATGCTTTCCCCTCACATATTATTGTACGTCATTCAACCTGTTTACCACATTATCAGAATTGCGTATACACACTTGTCTAATGTTTAGTGGTCTATTCTCAACATAGTGTTGAGAATCATGGAGGGTATAATTTGCATCGCTTTCATCTCCCTCCCCTCCCCACCAATACATAAGTATAAAATCACCTTGCACAACTAACATATCATCATTCGTTTGAGTGTGTGTAATTGGTAAAAAAAAAAATGTTGTGTGGTTTTTGGATTTTCAGAGCTATTACAACCAACATGGCCAACTTAATCCATGCGATTTTAGCTATTTTATATAGGAATAATGATTTAGTAACTAAAATATACAGCATTCAAATAAAACTTGGATAGCAATCCATTTGAGAACGCTAATCTCGTACAATAAAGCGAACAATTATGTGCATAAGAATATACATGGTTTGGAGTGGGATAAGGGTACAATATCAGCAGACGATTTGAAAGCTTTATTTCAGAAGTTGAATATCAGCTTCAAATTGCCCTATATATGTGAAGGGTAAGGAGAAAACAAAAATGGGTTTCTGACTACATTACAAAATGACAAACGATATCATAGATCTGACGATCTCGGTTGTCCGAGATTGAGGAGAATTGCGAGGTTGTGAATCCACAAAATGCAGTAGATACAGTGCGACTGTTAAAATCATTTATAACAAGTAGAATAAATGATGAGATGGAAGTAGTAGTCTGCAACAAAGGTGATTATTTTGTATGTGATTGTTATATTTATATAGCGAATGTTATATTTCATATGTTTTTGTTTCTTTTCAGAATTTGTCTTTTAATGTGTAAACATCAATCAAACTGAAGTATGTGTGTGTGTGTGTTAGTCCAACACCTCAGAATTTAGTATAATAGACATTTGAATAATTAATTTGTGTGTGTGTGTGTGTGATGTTTCAGAAAATATTAAATAAAATATTTGCTATAAAGTTTTCTTGTTTTGTTTAATTTTCTCTCACCCTCCTTGACAATCTGGTTATGGGAAGGAAATAACAATGTAACACGATTCACAAAAAAAAAAAAAAAAAAAAAAGTTATATATATTAAATTTATTTATTCAAAATATTACAGAATATTGTTTTTATCATTCCAACTGTTGTGAGAATTATTATATCCAACCATTTTACAAATACTTTATCCCCTTTCCTTCGGAGTATCGTTCCACGAGATAGAATCTGAATGCTTAGTTGTTTGTAATTCCTCCATGTAGAAAGCACCAGCCAGCAATTGTTGTTGTATTCCTTCAGTATGTAAGTTTATGGGGTTTGTTGGTTGAACTTTGTGAATAGTGAAGAGTTCTGTAGTCCAATTCGGTGTATAACCCTTTTCGAATTGATGTTTTTGTGCTTACTGATTGCGGGAACATAACGTCTTCCAACCTTTTTAAATTTATTCTTTCCCTCCAAACCATTTTTGATATTGTTGTACACCAGTATGAGAGCAAAACGATTATCGTGTTACATCACTCCGGTTTCATTTTAATAGGTACGGTATTTTTTGATGGGGTGGATAGGAGCGAATCTGTAGGTCTCGAACTCAATATTTGTTAAATCATTATGTATCCTCACATGCGACCCTGTTTTGTTAATATTGGCCACATTACGCAATCAATAAAGTATCGGTGTAAACGTTTCACCTCAACGTCTTGCTTTTCATATTGCCTAGTTCGTAGAGTAATGATTTATCTCGTTGGTGTGATGTTGCCAATTTTTATGATAATCTGCATTATCTGAAAATTCCAGTTCCTCTTTCTGTCTCGGCTTGTTTTTTAGGATGTCGTTTTGCTCTTATCGTTTAATTTGACATATACTGTAGCCAAAACTTCCTCTAAAACCCCGCTTAGTCTTTATAACCGGTTGTACCCATGCATTTTTGGAGTGTAAACGTCAATATTAGTTAGCATGTTCTTTAAAAACCATTTATTCTTCTTTCGAATCTAGGGAATCATTATCCACCAAAATCCATTTGAGATGTAGATTAATCTAGTCCCTTGGTTTACACTTTACGTCGTGCATAGCGTTTCCGTAGCCGGGACTGATGTAATTCACTAGCAATACTGCCTCTAACGTCCATCATTCTGGTATGTGTGAAGCAAAGAAGTTCTTAGTTTTTTATGCAATGGATTCGAGCTTCTCGCAGTTCTTCGATGATGGATGTAATTCGTTTTCGTGAGCGTATGACCAGCCGATTTTGATGCCATCAACAACTGCAAATCGATGTACAAGTTCATTTAGGTCATCCCAGTGTACATAGTCAATAGATCGTTTTTGTTGTTGATGATGAGACTTCCACGTAATTACCATGACCTGTATGTTTTGGGGGAAAGTGAGTTTTTTTAATATCTCGGTATATTTATAGCCCTCTGTTTGGACTTCAACTGATGTGTCGGTAGATGTTGTAATCTGTGTGCGTTTGTAGATTCCAATATTTGCTTGTACTCTCTAAGATCTGTTGCTTCGTATTATATTGTGGGTTTGTTTGTAAATGAGTAAATTATAAAGTCCATTCTGTTCCTTCATAGGTTTTATTATTTATGGTTATTAAGTTGTTTACATCGGAAGAATATTTCGGGAATCTCAATCAACCATCGATTTCCTTCCTTCCGTACACCGTTATACTTTATCCAATTTTTGTTTTGATATGTTTTTTCGAAGAATTTTACCAAAAGATGCTCCTCGCTTTCTTCTTCTTCATCCTCTTCTCTTTTCATAGGAGGCAGTGCTGTTGGTGCTGCTGATTGGAATGTGTGGTTGTTCCTAACCTATTCAGTAAGGATTGTAGTGGTTCCGAAATTGGTTTAAATGTTTTTTGAAGATGAGTTTCTTGTTGCAACTCATCTGATTTAAGCTGTTATTATATTTATCGTTTTTTATATTGCTTTGATGGCTTTGCGCAAGCGTTGTCTATTATCACGAATGTCTTTTGTTATGCGCGATCGGGTGTCCGTTAGTAGAACGAGCTTTCGAACGGGTGTTTCGAACGAAGCACTTTTTGTGTTTCCATAAGCAGGCTTACATTCAAACTGATAGTGTAGTGTATCGTTCAAAGGAGTTTTATATTCTATTCGCGTTGCAGACTGCACAAGTATTCATAAATCCATTGCGATATTCGCCCATTATTTAATTCGCTATCTTTATCGATAACAACGAAAACCGTACGAGGTTTTCCAACAATGAGCGCAAAGATTTTTGAATGCATCGAAACTCATATCCGTATTAACATGATCATCGTAAACATGTTTAAGATTTCCCGACGTTTGTCGAAATAAGATAATGAAATTCGCATTATCACGCAGTAAATGTTTAGGTAGATGAGTGTAGGTCTGACATAAATAAAATACATCTTACACGAAATGTCTAGCAGTGCTAAAGTATATTTTTCATAAGATTTGTTTATCACACGCCACATCATCGAAAATGATTATGGTATTTGGCTTAGCTTTTCGGATGCACAACATCATCGTTTTCGGAATAGCAGTGATAGGAGATGTCTGAAATTTGAATTCAATATATTTTCCAAGCGAACATATTTACTTTGCTGCAGCGATTCGAATAGATATAGTATTGGTTAAAACGCAACCCATTTGGGTGTTCAGCAGACTAATCATAAGGTTCGTCTTTCCACAATTTCGTAAGGCCCCATACGAGACATCGTAGAGAATTTGGTAGGAGAGCGCTTGTGACGACGCATTGCATTTCGCCCCCCACCACCACCACCTATTTCTTCTTGTACAACGTGAACAGGTAGGGAGGTGCTCTTGCTTCACCGTTTTCATCTGTAGCCACTGTTTACTACACAAGCAATACACATCAATATTACGCATACCGAAAAAATGTAAGCATCCACAAAATGTTCATCGCTCGAGGAGAGCAACAGCACCAACACCCACCACCAACAGCAGCGATAGAGAAGAGAAGATCAGTAGCGGAAGTGGCTTTCTGAACAAAGTTATAAACAAAACAATCGACCACATACCTTTCGAAGCACATATTCCAGGAATATACAGTATTTGTGGTCCGGGTACTCACCTCAAAAAACGATTGAAGCGAGGTGATCCAGGCATTCAATCCTCTGGATCGTGCGTGCAAGGAGCATGATATAGCATACCAACAAAAAGGCGCAATGTGAACGACAGGAAGCCGATCGTGTATTAGCTACCAAGGCTTGGTCTAGAGTCAAGTCGCAGGACGCGGGTGTACTTGAAAGAATTGCTGCGCTAGCCGTAGCAGGGATCATGAAAGCTAAGTCGAAGCTTGGAGCTGGAGTCAAAGAGAGAAAACAAAAGAAGGAAGCTTTAAAAAAAAAGATTAAATTTATCTTCAATCATTCAGACGGTGCGCGGGAAAGCAATTTCATGTCTAGCAGCAGATACCAACGCCAAGCAAGCGGCTGCTGTTGCGCTCAAAGCGCAGCACGTCTTGTTGCAGGGAAAACAAACAGTGTGGGAAACAAAAAAAGATATAATCCCAGTACCACAAAAGGTGGGGGGAATTCTTCCGCTCATTCCAGTGTTCGCGGGTCTCTCGGCTTTTAGGAGGTTTGGCCGGCGGATGTGTCAGGTATAATCAACGCAGTAAACAAAGCCAAAAGTGCACCACAACAATTGTCCGAGATGCAACGTCACACACAATGTTATGGAGGGCGGTTAGCTCTACGTGGTGGAAACGGGATATATCTAGCCCCTTACAAAAAAAGGTTTTAGGTCTGTACTCAGACCATGGTAAAACTACCATACAAAACCACTCACCAACATAGAATTGCACCACTATGAGTTTGCGGTTGCACATCCCCATTTTCGTGGGTGTTTACATGCGAAACACATTGCCTAAAGCATGCACGTAACCAACGAGAGTTGTATTGTAAAACTTGGAACCATCTTCCCGTTCTGGTTCACATTGGGTGGCCTTTTGTAAACGAGGGAGGACGTGCACACTATTTCGACAGTTATGGTAAACCTTAAACCGCCTCGCGATAATTTCACACTATTTTGCGTGCTTGCCATAGTATTTGGTTATAACTTCGAACGATACCAATTTTCGATGCATTATTTGTGGGCATTTGTGTTTACAATTTCTGTTGACTTTATAATACCTACGGATGTGTGATTAGTTCGACACAAATCACCATCACATCATGAAGGAGAGGGGTGCACACATTGACAGGACGCGGATCTGAATTGAGCACGGATCTATCTGAGGAGCTTGTATTAGACGATGTTTCGTACGAAGTGGCTTTGAAAAGTTTTATTACACATCCAACTCGATTTCCAACATAACAAACGAAATAATCTGCTGTTAATTAGATACAGAGAACACATGAAAACATTAATGTCAACATCACCATACCAGAAGGTGCATACGAATTTGAAGACATCGTGTCAGCATTGAATAGTAAGTTTGCGCAGATAGGGGGACACTCCCAAAGAAACGGAAGAACATGCAGAAAAAAAACGTGAAGAAACATGCAAAAGATAATTTTTATATGGGGATTGATAAAGTTACATCGCGAACGAAACTATTTAGTGCGTACACAATCGACTTTACCATCGACGGATCTCTAGCATCTATCCTAGGTTTTGAACGAGTAATATTAAAGCCAGGCGCAGTACATTTCTCCGCCACACCATTCTGCATCACGAACATTAACGTCATACGGGTGGAGTGCAATATTGCTCAAGGTGCATTTCTAAACGGAAAACGTACACATTCTATATACGATTTTTTCCCCAAAGTTCCCCCCGGATATAAAATAATAGAGCAACCTCTGCCTATGATTTTTATCCCATCACCTTGCAAGTGTTAACAACTATTAGTGTGAGTCTTCGAGATCAGAGTGGGGGTAAGATTAGCCTTCAGAAAGAAAATCTTTCAGTTACTCTTCACATACGAGCGGTTGAATAATAATAATGGGCATCATCTACGTACGAAAAAGTGTAGGCCAAACAACAGCAACAAACTCATATTCACCAAAATACGTTGACAATAAGCAAACAGACGGTATCTCGAATCTCTAGGATACACAGTGAAAAAAAAAAGTATAAAGCCAATCAAACATGACGCGTTCTCATCACTGTCAGACAAGTCTTTGTGTGGTAAACACCATGTTTCATGTGTTGGATGTGGAAAATAAACCTACTTTCAGTCAATCCATTACAGCTGTTAAGAAGCGAATTTACCGCCCCTACGCAGGCACCACTTTCGGATATAACGATGAAATACGAATTCCAATTCGCAAGCAGGAATACAGTCTGCTGCCATCGCCAGAGTAATATTCACATCGTAGGTAAAGTCGCAAACGATGATGGGAAGACGAGCACTACTGCAGTTCTCGATACAAATTTTGCAGCATTTCTCTTCAACGAGTGTCGTTATGAGCTTAACGCACAGGAAATAGATCGCACGAGAAATTTGGGGATAACAAGCACGATGAAGGCTTATACATCACTGAAGCCTACAAACAATCTTGAAAATGCTGGTTGGTTTCCTGTCGCTGATGGGGATACACTTGCTGATTCTAAAACAGGTCGCTTCCACGTAATCGTTCCTCTATCTCTACTTTTGGGCTTTGCTGAAGATTATCAAAAGTGTATTATAGGTTGCACGCATGAACTTGTTTTAATCCGAAGTAGCAATGACAATTGCACTCTCCTGAGCAATACCAAGGATGATAAATCTAAAATAATCATTGAGGATATTTATTGGAAGGTCCCATCTATTTCTCTCTCCACGAAGAACAGGCGCGAATGCTCGGCATCGAAGAAAAAAATGATAACATTTATATGGCGTTTCGATCGTGGGAACTGTATGAACTACCTTCAATGCCTATAACTAATAAATTTAACTGGACCGTAAAAGCATCTTCCCAACTGGAGAAACCTCGGTTCATAATTTTTGGATTTCAAATCAATAAAAAAATAAAATCTGCTAACAGCTGGCGGTTCGATCACTGCAATCTTTCTAAACTCAAAGTCTTCCTCAACGAAGAGCACTACCCCAATGAAGACATACGTGTTAAATGGAGCGAACATGATTGTTCCGACCTGTATGATATGTATACTCAATTTCAGTCTTCATATTATCACTCACTTGAGGGAAGTGAAATAGTTGAACCAATGCTCAACAGAAAGCAATTTATGTCGCAAGCACCTTTGATCGTCATCGATTGTTCACATCAAAATGATTCTATTCGCTCATCTTCAGTCGATATTCGTGTGGAACTCGAAACAGATGTCATCATTCCTGAAAGTACGTCTCTCTCTGCGCTACTGCTCCATGATCGCGTCGTCACCTACAAACCGCTCAGTGGGGAAGTTGTTATAAAACAATTGTTGGATGGAAAAATGTAATTTCTCATTGTTACTATTATGTTGTTGTTTTTAACAAATATATGTATATTGTTTTTCTAAATAGTTTGTAATGTATTTATTTCACAACCTTTCCTTAATTATATATACATAGAATTGGGATGGATTTTTTTTTTTTTTTTTTTTTTTGGAATAAAGGTTTGTAATGACAACAAGAGTTTACATCAGAATTAATGTTTATTACAATAAGTATATAAGCATATATTTACACAGTGATTATATAAAGAATTAAAGCAAAAATAACATTTTTTTTAATCATCTACTTTACAATACGATAATGACCCAACGCTAAAGTTGAAATACCATCTGACTGAATGAAACGTTTATCATCATCAGCCGATAAAACTATTTTGTTTTGGCATACAGTGAAAACATCATGATGATGCGATTGTATGGAATATTGCTTTCTCATTACATGCTTGTTCTCGCGAAAACATTTTTCATAATCCGCTATGGTTAAGTTTGCGTTAGATTTAACACCCTTGGCTTTAGTTTCAATCTTCTTTTCAGTTTCTATAGCATACATTTTGGCTCTAAGCCCGACAAATTTATGAAACAAAACGCCAGACAATTCATCTTTCATGTAACCGATTTCGCGTCTATTCATTCTAGGCATTCGAAACCGATTGTTTTCCAAATAGTCACCAGTATCAAACCGCTGAGCAATATCATCCTTTAGGTCCGCATAAACATCGTCAGTCATTATGCGATAAATTAAACTATCAGTATCGGTGTACACCAACGTTAGCTCTTTTGGATATTTTGCTTTCATATACCCATAGTGAAAGTCAACCATTTTAGTTTTCGATAATTCTAATATCGCCATCCCTACGAAAATAGGTTTATTGTTCTTGACACACACTTTCCCCATTTCAATGGCTGCGCACGCCTCATCAAAAATTACCCTTTTCTTAAAGTTAGGTTGCGCCAACAATCTCCCAGCACCATAACGCCCATCCCACCGCGTAACGATTTTTACATCTCTAAATTTCCGCACATTCATCAGTGTGCGACCAAAGACAGAATTATTCATTAACTTAAAAAAATTCTTATCGAGATCGTTTGTGGCCTCTTTACGTTTCTCCGTATTTAATTGGATGTATGGTTTCATCCAAGGGCTTTGATCGAATTGTAATATTCTGTGTATTTTTGTGCATTGCAAACCATACTGCAAACACTGTTTCAAATTTCGGTAGTGTATTACGTAGCGTTCTTTGTCATGCAGATTTGTCATAAGTTTTTTGGTGTTAGTTGCACCAACTGCCATCATTTCGGGGCAGAGCGGAAAATCGTTATGCCAATCGTGTATTTCTTTCGGATACGATAAATCTACCTCCAATATATAACCTATTTCAGATTCATCACAAACGTTTTGCACATTGAAATTGTTAACATTTTGAATCCAATTATTAGCTATTGGTAGATACTGCATCATGGCCCAACCATACAAGTTATTGACATCAAAATACATCAAATAAGAGTTGGGAGCTTCCGAATCGTAATCGGACATGTATTTATTGTTGGCTTTAACGTATCTACAGCCACAAAACACTACTCCCCCACGAATTCCCTTTTCCACAAACTGCAACATGTCAACGTCTGTGAAGAGTTCTAATTTGACGTTTGTAATTTTCAGAAGAGAACTCCACGCCAAACCGGGAGCTGTGAAATAATGAGCAGGGTCCAATCCGTAGGTTGTTCTGCACACACTTCGAAAGTTTTCGAATATGTCTGCCAAAAGTAAAACATCGCTTTTCAAATAGAGATCCGAATATTCCCCCAACGTACTGCAATTGAATGTTCTCCACACACATTGGGCGCGTTCGTAATCTCCTTGCGAAATGTTACTATCGCTAATTGTGCTGTAAAACATTTCTTGTGGGGGTAAAGCATTCTCATCCAATACACTCGTTTGCTTTACGTATTCATAGGGAAATACACCCTTCTGACACATCAAGTCAAAGTGAGCGGAGTTGGAGAAATATTTTCGTGTTATGTGCTTCGCATTGTTGTCCATATACGAAGCACATTTTTCTAACGAACCGCCTAAAAAGTTGAATGAATCAAGAAAACGTAACTGTAATGATCGCTTACCACCTCCGATGGGGATATATTTACTAAACGATTTGTATCGTTCCATATTTGAGGGTTATTAGTGATATTCTTCCCGGATTTAGCACCTCGCCATCCTCCCCCACCTTCTCACACAGCTTTTTAATTATAAAGTGACTATCGTATCCGCTTAAATTGTGGAAAAATACTGGTACATAATTAGGTAAAATGTAACGCAAATTACAATCCTTGTGACTAGGGCCTCTATATTTCCCCGTAAGGTGATTATGGTCTCTGACTTTATCTGATTTAACTGTTTCAAAATCTTTCTCGCAAATATGACAAACGCGTGCCTCTGAAAATTCTAATTCTTCATCGATGCTAAGTTCTTCCATAGGAACTTTGTGATCGTAATATAGAGTAGCAATATCTTCAATAATTCTACACAGTTCTAGAACAAACCAATCACAGCAATCGTCTCCACGATACAAATTAAATTTGTTATAAGTTTCATCGTAAGAACAATGCAAATAGTATGCGATACTGTGTGGCTTATGATGTTGCAGTCGTGATGTAAAGGAATTATTATTTTCATTCCTCGACATAACCGCATCGATTGGGTTCAAAGTACACTCGATGTCCGCATAAATGACAAAAGGAACAATTTCTTTATGTTTATACTCACTAAATTGGATAATTTTTTCATGATCGTTTGGCATTTCTATTTTCAATGATTCAAATTGACGACAATTTACGCTGTGTTCATTTAGTTTCAGTTGCGTGTTGAAATAAGATAGGCAACTTTCACATACGTATATGACATGTTGGTGTTTATTTAAAGAAGAAGACACTAAACGAGACAGGGATTTAATTGTAGAAAAATGGTATACAGCATTATCTTCCTCCGTTTGAAGCAACAATAAGTTGGCATGTTTGTTCTGAGCTGTTTTTTTCTTTGTGATATAAATGGGTACTAGTGTAAACGTTTCTTGTTGGCTCTCGTTTCCTACACACATCCACCGACCATTTTTTTGATTCATCAACCCGTATACGTTTACCGATATATCGTTTTGTTTTTCGAATTTAGAAAAATTATGTATTTCCATAGGCATAGGAATTCCCTCTAAATTTAAAACATGTCTATAGTGAGGATAGGACGATTGGCGTTCGCTGTGACTTTTCGCAGGCTTTATAGCTGCTATGATCGACCAAGCAAAACAGTCGTCATCTTCACACATTACATTTATAACAGCTCTCTTATTTCTAATGACTTTTGGTAATTTCAACCAATGACCCGCATGTATCCCAACATATGAATTTATATTTATACGTAGTTCCAACATTGACTTAAGCGACCACCCCGAATCTCGCTCTGGGAATCTACTCAATTTTCTTAGGATGTCTTGTATAACGTATTCATCATACCACAACCGCAAATCTGTTGCTGTAGTAATGATCTTATTTTTTGAAGAGATATGCATTTTCGTTGTTTCACCTGTACTCGGCAACAAATATTCACATATCAATGAAGTGTTCACCTTAAGCGCACTATGTTTTAGAGCTAATTGCACATACTTTCGGAAACACGTATAACACTTTTCCAAAAACAATTTAGGATCTTTCACATCGGTATTGTTTTGAATAGATGTTGTGTACATTCGAGACTTAAAACACGACTCTAGTAATGTCCAAACACATTTTTCCACACTTATATTTATAACAGAGTTACAATCATGAATATTACTCGTGAGTTCCCTCCAAATACGCATCTAATTCATCAAGGTTTACAATTAATGTTGGTTCCGATAATTGTTGGAAGGATGTAGAAACATTCAACCCAGCACCACCATCACATTCATTTAGCATTGACTCTATACATAATCGTGTGTCGCGTAAAAAGTTTTCGTCGATGGCTTCTGTATGGGAAAATGAAGCCTCGTCTGATAGCTTCATACGTTTCGCCATTGTCTAACCAATTTTGATAAACAACAATGACAATTACTATATACAGTTTTAACATCAATTGAGGGGTTGAATAACTGACAGTAAACCCACCAATATGGGGAATGTATTCTATCGCTAGAACAGTGGATGAGTTCTGATTCACACGTGTTCTGAAGACTATACAATAAATTCTTTTGATATATTTTAGTATCCAAATCGCTAAATACCACAACGTTTGATTCACGCCTTTCCGTTTCGTGATTATAACTAGAAATGATTAGAAAGTGAGCTTTAGTATCTAATACAGGATTTTGTAATAACACTGTGAGCACACATTCATCAACGTTCATATCATGTAATGTATCATTAGATGTATACACACGAAATGAAGATGGTGCGATGCAAACTAGCCAGCAATCTTCATCTGCTTCTTCTTCCTCCTCTTCTTCTATTTCTGCTGCCCTCAATCCACCTCGTTCTTCAGATTGTAGATGTGAAATAATAATATCACCCTCCAACCCCAAACTTACATGTTTAAAATTCATATTAATTTAAAAATTCTACTACATTACGTCCATGTTCTTTGCCTCGAAACACAAATTTGAGGTTGTTATTATTCATTTCGTTAACATCAGCATCCGTTAGCTCCTTATACTGTGCAGGTAAAAATACTGTTGTTAACTTGTCGTTTACGTTAATATCCACTACAATTTTCCTACCATAACGAGTATTCATTGATCTGAATGATGTTGGTGTATATATTTCATTTATCACCAACTGATCTAATGGTTTAAAGACTCTAATCTCCCCCAAGTTAGTAAGCTTCTTTTGCAATTCCATCTGTTTGAAACAAGCAGAACAAATTATATATATATAAAGATAAATAATGTAAATCATATTTATCTTTAAAACATGGGTAAAAATAGTCTTACCTCAAATCAAAATGCCGATGATGATGATGATGTGGTGTACACAAAATTATGCACGCTCAAACAATTTATGGTAAGATTTTTCAGAGAATTGTTTTTATATGCATGTACTGATGGGGGGTGGGGTGGGGGGTGCAACTTGTGAAAGTGAAAGGTCTCTGGCTGTCTTCAAGGCAATAGTATGCCAACCATGCAAAACAAGGTTAAGTGATGCCATAAGTGGAAGGGAAAGCCCAACGTCAATAATATGGAGGGGAAAGCTATATGCATGTACTAATGGGAGGGTGGGAGGAGCAACTAGTGAAAGTGAAAACCCTCTGGCTGTCTTCAAGACAATAGTGTGCCAACGTCTAATGACATCGAGAAATAGGAGGGGGGGGGGAAAGCTTTCGACAGTCTTCGAGGTTACTAAACATTAATCAAGCTTGTAAACACACCACAAATAGTGTGCAAAACAAGGTTAAGTGATGCCATAAGTGGAAGGGAAAGCCCAACGTCAATAATATGTAGGGGAAAGCATCCGGCATCCCTCAAGGCCACCAAAACATTAGACAAGTGTGTAAACAAGGTCGAGTGACGTCATAAGTGGGAGGGGAAGCCGGGGCCCCAGCCAGTCTTCAAGGCCGAGTGACGTAAAAGGTCAAAGGTCAAAATGGATTAGAAACGGCTTTGCTGTACTACTTATACTAGCTTTCCACATGTCAAATTCTTCTATTTGCTTGATTGATAACTAATAATTAAGTTCATACTATTTCACTCATCTTTTAAATTATTCGTTTTTCGTGACTTAAAATTTCGCAAACCTGAATTTTTTTACTCTTAAAACTTACTTTGCAATTCAGACATTTGTTCTCCGTATATATTATTTTGTATTAAAAGCCATCCCTTCGAACTGTTTCTAAAAATATTAATTCGTATTTACCTATTTATACCCCAATTTATTAAATGTATTTTTAAAATATAAAGGATTTCTTTATTCATTAAGTTCTGATGAGCCTACTTCTATCATAGAAGTACTTTAAAAAGATTAATCTCTTTTACGCAGCTTAACACCAGCCGTCTGCAAATAATTATTTCTTCGTCAATGCACTTGGTATTCGTAAACAATCGGCTTCATTTTCATTTCTGTGAGGACTACGGCTTATAAATTATACTCTCACGCTGCTTGTTTGTGAACAAGTAAACTCTTGTTGAGGCTGTCAACTTTGTCTTTCCTTTAAAGGCCCGGACAGAGAATTCCTCGCCTCAAAAACCTAAAAAAAGTATCTTTTCCTGAAATTAAGAAGATTAAAAGAGTACTGACTACTACTATATGCGTTTTATTGCACACACAGTGTCACTAACTATCAAAATAGGATATAAAAAGTATAAAAAATTGACCTAGATGTCGAAGAGACTTTAAAATTTAAATAAAAACTATAAAATAGCCTTCGAAAACTAGTCAAAGAGCATACGGTTTAAGTGAATGAAAATATCATTAACAATGCCCACGCAAAATAAAAGCTCTGTGGAAAAAGTATAAAAGAGAAACTAGTGAATTTAAGTGCAATACAAACAAGTGAAATTGAACCTCTCTCCGTATGGCTTTAATAGCTTTTTTATAGATGAGGTTAATGAAATCCTTGACACTGTGTCCTTTAATTCTACACAATTTCGTTATAAACTGTATGCCCAAGCCAATCAATAAATTCAAATTTTAATAGATCTATAAAGCACTTGCAAAGATAAAAAGCTGTCTACATGGAGAACCTATGGTATGAGACCGTACCATGTGCAATAGCTACAGACCAATCTCTAATGTACATTCAAATCAAAAGTATTGGAGTATATTCTAAATGGACAAATCGTTGCACATATTGATCATAGCAACTTGTTTAAATGATCTCAATTATGCCTTCGAACTGGTCTTGGGACAATTAAAGCCGCACCATATCTCATATCCTCCTTATTGACAAACTCAAATCTGATGAACTGTTATTTGTCCAACAAGTATAATAAAGTAGTCTACGCCGATGATGAGTCCTAACAGTCAACCACGGTGTACATCAAGGCTCGATTCTAGGCACCATTCTTTTTATATTAATGATCTTGGTTATAATATCCATGGCCATAATATACAATCGTACCTGTAGGCAAATGACATAATTCTACAGCGTTCAATGAATCAAGCACCATTTAATTAAATATCTCAGACAAAATCCAGGACTGGTGTACATAATGATAAAATCCGAAACTTCCAACTCGGTTCAGCCCAGCGTAGTCTAGAAATATTTTCGGCTCAGTCACTTTCCTGGGTTTAACAAAAGATGCAGATCTAAACTGGGACCAGTATATCCAAACTATTGGCTCTAAAAAAGTAGAGGTATTTTTGCTTTGAGATCACTAAAATTATGTGTAAGTGCCAAGGTTTTAAGTTTTGTTTGCTTCACCCACTTCCATATATGGTAATGTTTGATTGTGATGTATTAGTGTGAAACAAATCTTTTTATTAGTTATATATACTATTATACTACTTGTAGTTTAAGTTCACGTTTGCTATCTATGGTGACCTCATGTACTTCTGCAATAAATTATTATTACCATTTTAAACGTACTTTAGTTTTGCAATTCACCAACTTAAACAGTATAACAACCACGAATAGATCGCTTACGGTGATATAAAATATAATTATTTGAAAAAATTCAATCACTAATACGTCTGTTACAGCATGTGAAATGATCTCAAAGAACTCAGTGGGCAAAAGTAAAAGTCGTATCTCAGTGAAAGAGAACACCACGATTCTAGGAGAAAGCACAACGTTGCGCCGTACTTAATATTTTCTCTCTTCACGTACAGCTCTGGAAGTCTTAATCGATGTTACCGTTGCGTGTTAAGTTTCACTTAATGAGTTCCACGGAAAGGACACTCATTGGCAACGAATGGCACGACTCTTCCTTTACGGGACACAAACTGATTTGCCATTTTGCATTCGGACTGCTTACATGTCGCTAATTTCATTGTTTGCTTTTCCATCTGACACGTAAAGCTCATTATTGCACGTTACAGAACAGAACATGGAGTATATCAAGTTTCGCTAGGTAACCTATCTATATAGGACAAATCTAAACACTAGCAGTATTTCCGCTGTCGTTTGTACATATGCTCTTTGCGACCCGGAAACAAACCATGTCGGGGTGGAAGGAACAAAAATGGTTGTCGATCCAAAAACGATTGATTGTAGCGTGGAATAAATGTTATTCTGGGCCAATTACTTAGTGTCTCCCCCGATGTTATATTTTACCTGAATTAGGCGTGGGACGTGAGCACCCATAAGAGTTGGCGTCAAAGGGCGAGATTGGCATCGAATCCGGTCTTATGGGGGTCGCCAAGTTTAATACTACAGTTGTAGTTACCCCAACGGTGTGTAGGGGAGGGGAGGAAGCGGTGAAAGTCTGTTACATAAAAAAAATACAAAACCCGATATTGGTGTCTATTCCATATTGTGGAAATCAGTGTGTTTTAATTATGCCATTCAGCTTGGACCTTCAGTTATACTTCTGCACCACACCGGCAGGTTGGCGGAGTGGAAGGAGTCTTTAACAAGAAATCAACAGAGATAAATGTCTAATTCAGGGTAGAGCAAAATTATTTTTCTGTAATTCTGACATTCAACATGCCCGTTAAGTTCAACCCTTAAAAGTGGGGGTGAAAGGCAGTTTAAGTGAATTTTGTTATTATTGTAATTTATATTAATGGCCAAATCGAACACTGCATGGATAAAACTCCTCTATGGAGGTTGGGAGTATCCTTCACTATCTTAGATTATTGAGGCTACTTTTTATTCTCTTTAGATACTGGGAGTAATTTTGCTTCTCTTATGCATCCCTGATTATTTCTAATTCTATTATGGTACCAAGAATATTTTTGAATTTCCTGAGGTACAGGTAGTTATTTTTATTCTATTAACGTACCGGAAGAATTCTTTTCTCTTGACTCTATTAGGGTACTGAACGTATTTTAGACTCTTATCACATCGGAAGTATATTTGACTCTTGGGGTATCCATAATATATTCGCCACTCCTAACGTACTAGAGAATTAAATAAACCGGTTTTTAATTATTTTAAATTTTAGATTTTTATTGTCATCAGTATATTTATTGTTTCGATTTATGTATTGGGAGTCATCAAGCCGGTTGTGAAGATATTACAATTCCTTCAGCTTTGATACGTTGGGGTGTGGCGTGAAAAGGGAAAGGTTCATAAAAGTGACTGGCGCTCTCGATACCGGTTCAATCACGCGTGGCCAAGATGTTATTGTTTAATTAAATACGGTACCGAATCTAATTTAAATGAATACCAGTGAAACACCTAGTAATCCATTTTGTATTCTGATAACACTAATCTGAGTTTGTGATTAAGGTGACACCGTCGATACCGTAATGTGTGGGTCAAATTAAATAAGTTAACCTTGAAAAAGACTAACGTGACCAAATTTTCAACATCAAGGAGGATTTCTTTTGGGAAAGATAAGGCATGAAAATTGAAAACGAGTTCAACAGGAATTATCAGATTAAACTGCTGGAAGTAAAGTAGACAAAGAAGTTGCCATGCTTCAGACATAATAGGCAAAAAAAAATACATCTCACACAAGGTTCTGCAATCTTACATTGGTCAGACTAAACGATCTTTGTCTTTTAGAGTTATAAACATTCACCTCTAACCAAAAATTGTGTGGAACAAAATCATTGCTTTAATTTTGATAATGCAGTTATTTTAAATAAGTAAATAATTTTAAAAAAGGGTAATTTCTGAAATGTTACATATTAAATTGAATAAATTTTCGGTTAATATAAAACATGGCACTAAATCAATTATATTATGATTTATTAAATCGTCTTTGTTAGCTTCATCTTTTGGTTATCCTTTGATTTACACTATCTTTGTTTATATTACATCAGTCTGTTATAAACATTGGTAAGGTCCACAAGTGTTAGTCAAAACATCTACTTAGTATAAAGTTTCATTACTAAAAATGTTCGTATGGAGTGTGACGTTATATAAGTGCAAAACGTGGACGGTGGGGGTTAAACAAAAGAAGAAATATTATCTTTAGAAATGTGGTGCAACAAAAAAAAATCTGAAAAACAGATGGATGGATAGAATTAAGAATTACTAGATGGAATTTTAAGCAGAATCTGTGAAGTGCGAATAATTTGAAGGACTTTGACCAAGAGAAGGAATAAATTAATACGCCATGTTTTGAGACCCTTTTTTTGTAAAATTAGCATTAAATGGAATTGTGTGGGGTTAGAACATAAGAGGGAGGCAAAGGATGGAGTCCACTCTACAGATTAGGGAGGCTGTGGTTGTTACGTAGAAATAAAAAGGCTCGCGCAGGATAGGTTGGCATGAAGACCAGTCTTATGACTCAATACCACAACAACAACAGTACAGTATTAAGTTTTAAATTCTTGTTCCAGTTTTTGTAATTGTCTTTTATACGGGTCTTTATTTCTCATATAATTACCGTTTTACACATTTTAAATGAATTAAACTCTCCCTTTAAAAGATGATTTTAAACACAATCTGTCAGAATATTATATTCTAATCATATGCTTACATCTTGTTTATGATTTTAAAAACTATTTTACTTACATGTTAAAAATTTTAAACATACAACAAGAATTGATTAAAATACTTCCCGGAACATTCGTCGTGTAACTTGATGGTCAATTTTTTTAAATAGATATGTTGACTTCCCTAAACTACAGTTTTGAAATACTAAAAGTTGTTAAATGTAATAAAATTCTTTGATGACGTACGAAGAGATCCTCGAATATGACATCAGAAGTCACACAAACACTGGCTTAAATATATCAATTCGTTCCAAATATAATTAGCAAAATATAAGCACATATAAAAATTACTAATAAATTAAGTATAGCTATTAAACATTAAAAATACAATGTATTAAGGGTCATACTCCTCAGTTAATAATTTTTAAACGGCCCGTAAAGAGTTATTTAGGCTGCGATTCATCGCAAAAATGGGGCTACGTCAATGTTACTAATTGTATAAATTTATAAATGTTTGTAGCGTTTATTTTTTCCTACAGTTCACACGTTTCCCCTAAGAAACTCATCACGATTGTGTTGAGAGCAAGGAAGCAGTGTTAAAATAAGGGAAAATCATGAATTTATGGTAAGATATTGTAAAATAAGTATAACATTACGTTTTGAGTTTGTTTATAACTTGTCAATATTCATCATAGTTAATGTTAAAGTAATTACTTTAAAGTAAATTTTTTCTCATTTTCTTCGATGTGATTATTTTTATATATTTTTCACTTTACTAAAGGACTTTCCTCTACATTTACGTATTCATCATTTTTGACTCACATATTTTCCTATTTGAATTCTCTTTCCCAACTCCAAACTGTTTATTTGTTATATTTCTTCATTTTAATTTATCATTTGGTTTTTTTAGTTGTATTTTACGTATTGTTTTCTTTTTAATTTTTGTTTAAAGCCGCTACAACTGCTAAGGTCATTAGGGACTGTAAACAATTAGGGGAACTTACATCTATATAAGGGTATCAGTGTATGATTACTCAAACAACACAACGTCTATGCCTGTGCCAGGATTTGAACCCGTGACCACTGTGATGAGAGTCAGCGATGCTAACCACTACAGCCAAAGGAGTTCGGCTACGTATTGATATTATTTATGTGTTTGCTGTATTTCTTTCACATTGATCTACTTTCAGTTCTGGTAACTACATTTCTGTATCCAATGATGCTTTAATTTGCCCTACAGAGGCAGGAAGTCAATTATTATTGCTGTATCACTTGCATACATCCATGTCAAGACAGTACAGACATTACGAACGGATGTACTTACAGAACTAGTAATAAAAATGTTAAATAATACATCAGTTTAAAATTACTATGATTAAATTACAGATAAAATTAGATAGTCCAAAACTATGACACAAGAAAAAGTTGAGTAATAGTTGTCATGCTCAGTACTTCCGAAAATAAGTGCATTTACTATCTGGATGATAACTAAATGTACTTCGTCCTACATATATATGTATTAGTTTTCGGATTGTATCTACATTTCTCTTTGTTCACTGCTATCTTATTCTTCGTTTGCATTCCTCATACCAGCTTCTGCTCGTTATTTATGACAGTTTCTTCCTTCATTCATATGCGACGAGGAACTGAATTCATGCCAAACGTCACCGCTGAAAGGAAAAATAGAATGGGAAGTATCGTTTCAGTTGCGTGTTGCTCTAGCAGCAACATACGCTTTTAATTTCAGGTCTGCTGCAGTTTAGTCGAGAGGCCATTAAAATTGGTTCCGAAGTAGTGAAAGAAAGAGTTTTCTTATTTAGGGAACAAGGCTTCTAAAAATATTGTGCCGAAAGGAGTTTTCGTGTATTCAATAGTACAAGTGAAAGTTTTAGTAGAGGGTTCAAATCTTTCAATATCTCGTGCAAAATTTTTTTTCACGAAAAATCGGAGCATGAAGGTGTTTTACAGTATTTCGGTTGTCTATTGGATATTATTGTACCGCTTATCCTACATTTCTTTTAAACTCCAAGCACTGCAGTAATATTAATTACGGTTCAACCGCGCGTGCCATTTCCGCAAATGCAGAGTATATTGACGACAATGAATGTGTAGCACGTGACGTAGCATGTGCCGGATATTTTTCACTTTCCGAACAATTTGTTCGAATCTCTTTATTTGTGGGATCCACTTTGCGAGACGACGGAAAAAGAATTGTATATAATTTTGCATCTATTGAGAAAGTTTCTCCTTCTGGGTCCGGTAAAGGGTCATTAACCCCTCAGAAACGGCAAATCCTTGGTGCAGGTATAAATTCTTTGTCATGGCCCCACCACTTTGACGCTACGGCATCAAAATAAATAGATATCTGTGATTCACGGGTCATTCCACCATTCACACTCAATAATACTGGCAGTTTCCGCAAATAATGATCGTCAGAATTATCTGTAAGGCCCCTTAAAGGGGTTCGGCAGCGGCAACTGTAACCTGCCTCGGCTATGATCGATTGCTGGTTTTCTTAGATTTTTAATTAAAATTACCAAAAATTCATTTATTTCGAGAAATAAGTGGACAATCAAAATATAAATTAAGCACAAAAACCGTGAAGCGTCTCACAGACACTGCTTCCGGTAGCGTTTCCGAGACTATACCTCAACCTATGGTCGCGACTACTCGCTAACCCCATTCCACCCTTACGATATTACGGCTCTTCGACGACAATCCCTGATTTCCTTGCACTTGAACTGTTCTACGCTCGTGGCGCGCCTTCGCAACAATGCCTTCCCCTGTCGGTTTCTTTCAAACAAGGCCGACAACAAACGAGTTTCAAGCGGCTTGAATTCCATTAGGGACTTCAAGTAAATTTCCAGTTTGCAGTAAATAAATACCTGGGCATCAATGGACAATCATCTACTTTATGAAAGTACACAATAATTAAAAGAATGGAGATTCCAATGCTTGAATTTAGTAATAAATTTTTTATAGGTAATGATTTTTTAACATTTATTTCTATAAGTTTTTTGAATTAAATATACCATTATCAGTTTGCGTGATGAATCTCCTTCCGAGTAATCTACACGTTTAGGTCCAACATTGTCTTTACATATTCTCTAAACAATAATATTTAAATATTACCTTCGCCTCTGGTTTGAAAGTTATGTAAATAAACATAAAAATCTACCTAGTATAAATCGGCACACTTCTATATGATATGATTCCAGTGGAATTCATAAACTTCACCGGTGCACTCATTTGTAGACGTTTCAATTACTTGCGCTCAACAAAACGTAACCTACCCAAATTTCGTTTTATTTTTACAATTTTTTCATAAGCTTCAAGAGTTTATTTTTACATTTTCAATGTTTCAGCTTCTGTACTGGTTCTGTACTGTAAAGTTCAGTTTGAAGATGCTCATGTTTCATTGTAGTGTTGAGTTGTATGAATCGGGACCTTGGCCGGCGATGAGGCAGTAACACACTCTATACTTGAATTTCATACGGCACAATATATACTAGTGAAGATCACGGGAATAGATATAATAAAACATATATAATTTGCTCATTGGCCAATCTGACGATATTTCGGACATTCAGTGCGTCTTAATACGAAGATTGACTTTAGTACGTTTGGAAAAACTGGACAAGGTTGAACTTTGAAATAAATTTGTATAGACAAAACGAATGTCAGTTACCATAAATCTATAAAATTCTCATTACCAGAGTATTTTTGAAAAAGCGTTTAGTTAAAATTATTCGCGGCAGTAATTTTATGTTGTAGGAACTTATATTTCATATTTAACAGTTAAAATGCTCGTAATTAATGTTAATAATTTCCTGCTTATTCCTGCCTTTAAGATTAAGTATTTCGATAGGTTTTATATCCAAACTAAGACATACAATAGGCGAAGTAACAATTTGGAACATCTATCAACCTATTCATTACACTAATCAACTTTCACCCCATTAACGGATCGCTCCAAATAAATGCAGAATCACATTACACCAATATGATTTGACCTGTTATTTTATTTTACTATCCTTTTTTTCTGCACAGATGCACTTCAAAGATTTCGAGAAATTTCTTGAATCCCTGTTTGTTACGAAATAATGCATTTGTCGCTAAAATTTACACAGTATACTTTTCGCGAGTTTTAACGATTCTTTCACGCAACAACAATGCTTCCCTGTACTTTATGTGACAATTCCCATTACTATTATAATAGATACGACATTATAGGCATTATATCTTTTTTTTCGATTTTTTCAAATTTTGTCAGTTTACTTTATAAGAGCCAATTAGTAAAAGACGCAAAGTCAACTTCGAAACGTCGGAATATTTAAATTTGTTAATAAGTTCTCTTCATTTTATAAGATTTGTCGCATGCATTTTTATTGATTCCAGAACCGTTAATTTTTACATTATTGCAATTATTATAAACAAACCGGTTGATATATTTTTAATGGCCAACTGCTCCCGCTGGCTTACGGCAGGCAACTGAAGACTGTCAGTCTGGTTCACCTGATTCACCCCTGGACTGTCACTCTGATTCATCATTCAGACTCACAGTCTTGATTGACCGTGTAAGGGTCCCTACATTTCACTAGACAGGAAATGAATTAAATCAAGACTAATCTCTTAGCCATTTCTAACAATTTGTAATTCGCTCTTTTACACCCCATCGCATAAACTACATGGGCTAAAATTGACCTCAGCGGGTCTAGGAAGCGTCACTGTCCATCTTAAAGACAGTTAAAGTTATAGATTCAATACTCTTTTCGATTATTTTAACCACTTCTCACTCTATCCTCCCACCATGACATAGGGAGCTGAACTTTAACTTTATAGTCAAGGTGACTTTCACCAACCACTTCAGTAATTCCAAATACGACAGTAATTTCGGTCATTATGGACATATTATAAACAAGCCTCGCCTTCTCTGAAGGCATGGAACTGGAACGTAACCAGTGGAGTGCCATTGCTCATCTTACCGTCACCGAAAATGATGGATACCACTCTACCATGGGGCATTTACCATATCTCACAAGCATTCCAAATGTGAGGCCTGAAATTCAACAGGATGTTGAATGTCAGAATTGTACTCAGAGACAACTAACCCCGTATATTTGTCACCAACGTCGGTTATTTTCAAACTTTACTTGTCTTCACTTCCATATTATAAGGGTATGAAATTACGCAAACTACATTGAATTTATTAACATCAGTTATTTGTTCGATGTTTATACCAGTAGCGTACGCAATTTTTAAACATACCATCTTCTTTAAACCCTAGCTTATCATCAACGCGTTCCTAGATTTTAAGTAATTATTAATTTCTTTTATTAGGTCGCATCATCCAAGCTATGCATGCAATTAACGACCATTACGTTTACTTAAATAGTGCGATTGGGGGAAGGGATTCTAAATTCATAAAAGTTTAATGAATTTGGCTTGCGTGGAACCTGTAAAACAGAAACGAATAAGTGAGGCTTGAATTGAAAGATAGAAAACTGTCCCCAATTTATTTCCGTATTTTAGGACGAATTAAATTCAGAAAATTGAACGATAATATTCGGAGACAGGCAGAGCAGATACGGAAATTCCAGAATTTAAGAGATGCCAGCCTATCACGCAGATCCGTACCTTCTAGGTGTATGGAGATATTAAAGATGTTTGGCAACCAGGAGACGATGACCCATGAAAGTTCCTCCTCCATAAGTGCGAATCTCGTGGTTAATTACGTTTGTTAAATACACGTCACGTGGGGTGGCGATTTTCCATAGAGAAGGGGAATGGAGAGATTGGCTGGGAGGTGATAAGCAAGTGAAGTAGTCAATGAGGAATTATAATTTGGAGGAAAGTGGAGGTCTCAGGAGAGGAGAGAATTAGCAGAGTGTGTTTGTTTATCTGAAATAAAATAAATGTCGGGAGACGAAAGTGTCAGTGTACGTTGGATGTCAAAAATAGAGGAAAATGCAGTCAATGTACGTTTGTAGTTGGAAGGAAGTCCAAGTCGGGAGAGGAGACACGTATGAGTGTTGGTCGAAATTAACGAAGAAGTATTTAAAAACGAAAAGAAGAAGCTTTCTATAAATTTGTAGAAAGAAAACAAAAATCTGCACAGAAAAGTATGATAGCTCAGTCAAAACTCTCTGCTGAGATGTGAACATCTCAGCCGGGTCAGAAAAATCTCATGTTTTCCACCTACCAAGACCACACCTCGTGTGGAGAGACGCCACAACCTGCTGCCTACCTGCCATCGTAGAAATCTACGAGGAATTACCGGAAGCCATCCCTGATATCTGGACGAGAAGGTTCCGAAACTGGTGAAAAATAAAGACAGATTCGTCTTAATATACGAAATATCTACTTCTCGTTGTTGCCTCAACAGTAATTAACTCATATAAATCTCATATAGAAGAATAATCTGACCTAAGCCTTTGTTAATTTAATCTTTAATTTCCCCAAAATTCAAAATTGTTGTTATTATATAGTATAGGAATTTTTTATATAAATAAATAAAATACTAAATTACAAATTAAATTTCGTTCATATATAAAACTATGATTAAAAACGCAGTTTACAGAATGTAGGGTTCTTAGTCTTAAGATAATTATTCTAAGTTATGTGTTTAGTTGAAGTTGATCCAAGCGTTCAAAAATGTATGCCGAACGTACATACATTATCAACTAGTTGGTGATTACTACCCAATAAATTTGTAAATTTTGTT
>CM067377.1:75524326-75540083 GCA_034510155.1 Eucriotettix oculatus | reverse complement strand
ACCTCGTTAATCTCAAAACTCTATGTTCAATTTGTTGGAACTGCAATAGTAGTATAATCAAGACATAATAGTTTGTTCATAGATTAATGATGTTTTAATTTTCAAATACTTGGTAGAAGTTGATAATTATCATTTTAAGGCTCTGTGACTATAGGGTAGATGTTTGAATTCGACACTGCTGGTGGTCAACAGAATGTGAATAAGACTTACTTAATTGCTTTAATTTGATTATGTACTTGTGGCCTAATGTAGAGGAAAGAAAATCATTTGTACAATACATGAGTGGAAAAAAAATTATAATACTCAGATAGTGTAAGACAATGATGGACAAACTACGGCCCGCAGGCCAGATGAGGCCCGCTGAAATATTTTATCCGGCCCAACAGACATTATTCCTAATCTGACGATGAAAAATAAATATTTTCCCCTTTCTTTCCTCTCTTTCATTTTGTATCAGTGACGTCACACAACTTTATTGTCTTACCCTAGATATTGGAATGTTGTGTTGAGAGTGAGAAGCACTGGCTTCTGGAAACTTTGTGGCGAAGAGTAAAATTGGCAACGGAGCCTCCTCGCAGTAGTTACCAATTCCACAGTGACTAGATATCGAAAAAATCTCTCAATTCAGACCTGTCTTAGCGTTGTTCGTTTGCTAGTTTTACTCTGCATATTGTAAAAAAATTTAGTCTTAAGATGTTATCTGAGAAACGTTAATTTGACTCTGAGTGCCGTGTTTTCAAATATGACTTATTCGTAGTTTTTAGTGATAAACCGCTGTAGCACGACTTATGAAATAATGAAAAGATTAATAAATTTGGGAGTTATGAATGTGCAGCAGCTAGACAGGTGCGCCTCGCGCTTTAAAAATAAACCATAGACAATGGAATACGCTGCGTCTCCGGAACGAAGGAATGCTCCCCTCCTACTACGCATCTCGGTGCAAAGGTTCTTGGAAAACAGCCCACGTTTGTCCTATACTGACGTGACGTAGAAGGTTAAAGCTTTACTGACTGGTTTCCCCATAAAAGCGTGGGATAATTAGGAACGAATCAGAGCCTTTTCATGATCACTGATCCAGGGAGAGGTTGAGTGGTCAGACATCATGCGGTAGATGACGACGAAAAGAGGACGTCTGGTACTGTAGTAGCCTGAGTGCATGATCGGGTCTCATGGTAGCGGTAAGATTGCTATGTGACGATCAATTTGAGCAGAATTCGTTGATAGCCTATTTACCCCACGGTAAACCTAGAATAGAGACAACTTTTGTATATTTTGCTGTCAGAAAATAATTTTTTTTAATTTTTCGTAAATTAATTATTGTTTTTATAATAAATACATATTTGTTACGGTAAAACCTTAAATATTTCTTGTATCCCAACATATAGAAAGGTACGCTGCACGCCTATGTCTCATCTGCAATGAAACTGTAGCATTCTACAAAGAATATGACGTTTAACGAGACTTCTATTCTAAATTATATTGGCCCGCCTAAATATTTTTTCCTTTCATTTGGCCCCCTCTTTAAAAAGTTTTTCCATCACTGGTGTAAGATATAAGAGTAATAATGTGTTTAAAATGTTCATTGGGTTATAACTTGACTAAATCTCACATAAAACATTTGTTGTCTTTACAGAACTTCAGTTCAGAATATGTATGGCAAAATATGAACAAAACATTTAAATAATTTGGTATATTTCATTTTAATAAGTCACAATTGTAAGAAGAAAAAGACAATTTAGATAAGGAGGAAGGCCCAAAGTAGACCAAATATAATGATAAAAATAAATACCACATGCATTCTTCAGACGTTGACATTAGTTGGCATTTTTTACGCCTCTTGGAATGTGCCGCATGGAGTTCAATAAGTTCTAACTTATATTAACGGTCGAAACAATAAACGTATGCAGATACTCTGTCTCGTATTTATTTTTACCAATTCATATTCTTCTTTTCATGGCTACTTCACCATCAATTTTTATAATATCATGAGTAGGCCTACCATTAAAAATTAGTCTTTAAAGACCATCCAATAATTTTCTTCTTACAAATCTTAAACTTTATACTAATTGCCTAAAGTCTCTCCAATGATGTTTTCTAGATTTTCTGGTTTGTATAAAATTGAAATGAAGTATACAATCTAATAATCTACTCTTCGTTACAGATGCTATATAAAAGTGAAGTAAAAACTATTTCTCAGGGGTTTATGGTCTCAAGATATAGATAAAATAGTTACGATATATCCTCCTATATTTGTTTACATCTAGAGTCGTGAAATATTACAGAAAGATTTACAACAGTCTGAATGTAAACTTTGCGTCACGCTATTTCGACAGCTTGAGAATTGTAATTATATTCATTTGCTAGTTTTGAATTTTATTTACTGGATTTTAAAGGTACCAATTTCTTCTTATTCCTACTTTCAATGTCAATTCTACTATTTTAATACTAATAATTAAACACAATCATCATATAAAAGTGACTTTTTAACACGAGTTAAGAAAAGTTTATTTTTGAGTTAAATAAATTGTTCTTTTGAGAGATGCATGGCCAAACGAAAAAATTTTAAACATATTGTCTAAAATTTAAAAAAAAACTCGCCAATAATAAAATTCTGAAATCGCGGACACTTTTGCCAACCCGGACAGCATTAAAAAACCAGGATTGACTGGTTAAAACATCTACTACTCCAGCTTATATTTTAAAATTAGGATATTACTGACTTTCAATTCTGAATTCATATTGAGAAGATTCCTTAACTAATATGTGTTCATAATAACAATAAGTTACTAAATCTCTGCGGAATTCGCCGTATAATTAATTCGTTTGCATGCAAATCGAGACTTCCTTTGGCAAGGATGTACGATGTCTCTTCGTACCGTGCCAGCAGGAGATTAACCCGTGTTGGATTATTTTATAATGGTTAAATAAGATTTCAATAACTCCTACAAAAAATCTAGTATAATATTGTTGCAAGCGTTTAAGCAATATTCAACAGACTGTGCTTCTGAAATGTATTTTAATTTAAAAATTGAACCAGCAGGATACTTATATCTCTGTCGACGTTTGAAAGATTATTTCAGGGCTGTGTGAACCAGACAGTGATGCATGGTTTCAAATTTCACCTGGCATTTGCTAATTGCCCGATTCCACAGAGATCTTTGACCAAGAGAAAGGATAGATTACTAGACCACGTTTTGCGACATGAGGTCATTGTAAAATTAGCGTTAGAGAGAAGTCTGTGGGGTAGTAACAGAAGAGGGAGTCCAAGGATGTAATATATGGCAGGATGTGAGTTGCGGTAGCTACGGAGAACTGTAAAGGCTTGCGAAGGATACGTTACCATGGAAGGTTGCATCAGACCAGTCTTAGAACTGATTACCACAACATAGGTTGTCTGTTGCTGCAGTTCCTGTTTGGATCTAACAATACTCCTGAGCAGTTATGTGAATTGCAGACATGGATGAAATGGTATCAGTTGTGACGGACTGTATACTACAACATGGATCATTAGTAGCTATTTTATTAAATTCTTCGTCAAAAGAAGAAGAATTTCTGTATGTTAAACGCATACTGCATCATCGATAAATCATTAGGAATTATTAAAAATTTAATATCAAATATTACTAAAAGAAAGATAGTTTCCAAGATCTACGAAATAGGAAGAATCCCAGAGGATTTTAGTAAAAACATAATTATACCCATACCGAAAAAAACTAGGGCTGATAGATGCGAACAGCACAGGAAAATTAGTTTAGTATCTCATGCATGCAAAATATTATCTAAAATAGTATATAGGAGAATGGAACGTCAAATACAATGCGAGTTAGAAGACGATCAATTTGGTTTTAGGAAGAATGTACAGACAATAGCAGCAATACCGACTTTGTGACTAATTATAGAAGACAGGATAAGAAAAAACATGGCATTTCTAGATTTAGAAAAAGCGTTTGACAATATGAACTGGAACACACGTTATAGGTGTTAAGGAGCACTGGCATAAAATATCGAGAAAGTACAGAAGACAGGCAGCAATAATTAGAATAGAAGATCAAGAAAAGAAAGCAGAAATCAAGAAAGGAGTAAGACAAGGATTCAGTCTGTCGCATCAAGAAATAAAAACCTTACGCTTTGACAACGATATTGTAGTATTAAGGGAATCAGAAGAAGACTGGGAAACCATAATAAATGGCATGAACGTGATCCTGGAGAAAGAGTTCAATATGAGGATTAATAGAGGGTAAACCAAGGTAATGGAATGTTGTATGGGTAACAGTGGAATAACAAAGGGTGTTGGACTGGAAAGTTAAGTAATTCTGCTACTCGAGAAACGTAATAAGTAGGGATGGTAGAAGTATAGTAGACATAAAGAGTAGGATAGAACAGGCAAGGAAGGCTTTCACGAAAAAGAGGAATTTACGTACAGGTGATATAAGTGTGAATATTAGGAAATCGTTGCTAAAAATGTTCGTATGGAGCGGGACGTTATATGGGTGCGAAACGTGGATGATAGGAGCTGCGGAATGGAAAAGACTAGAAGTCTTTGAAATTTAGTGCAAAAGGAGAATGCTGAAAATCAGATGGGGGTAGAATCACTAACAAAGAAATTCTAATGCGAATAGGGGAAAAGCGAACAATATGGAGGACGTTGACCAAGAGAAGGGATAGATTAATAGGCCACGTTTTATGACACGAGGGTCTTGTAAAATTAGCATTAGAGGGAATTGTGTAGGGTAAGAACAGAAGAGGGAGGCCAAGGATGGAATGCGCTACGCAGATTAGGATGATGTGGGTTGTACTAGGTATGAGTAATGAAAAGGCTTGCGCAAGACTTGCTAGCATGGAGGGTTCAATCAGACCAGTCATAGGACTGAATACCACAACCAGAACAACATATATGCAGCATTCCTTTTTTTGACACAACGAATACCAAAATACTGTTGAAGGAGCTGTTGTGGAGAACACGAGAGTTATTTGTGCAACCCTATGCCGTGAATTAACGTTATCATTTAATGAAACAACATCTAGTAATATTATTTTAATATTATAAAAATATATCATTTACGAAATTTAGTACGCGGTGACATAAAATCACGTTACTATTTTCAAAATTAATATTGACTAACAACGATTTAAAATTAACATTCAACAACAACTTTTTATTTTATTTTGAACTCCGTCATGATGCTAATATAATTCCTACTTATGGTTCTTAATTAGAATTGCCTGTTTCTCCTCTCAAAATCTTATGAGATTGTGTTAAATGCTTAATGTCTATAGATAAAGCTTGTGAAGGAATATAATAGCCCTACAGTCACCATCACAAACGCTATTTACAGATTTCTTTGAAAGATAAATGCTTGTTTGTTAAACAAAGGATCTTTGAGAGACCATGAATCCAGAGTAGCAGAGTCAAAGTAGTATAATGCCACAAAAGAAATTAATAAAATATGGTCTTGTTTCTAGACGGTATTATGAGATGAAAGCTACTCTGGGGTTCTGTAGAACTTCTTGGATTTAGATATTAAGTAAAATTCCCACTCCTGTAAAACGACGGTTCATGTTGGTAAAAATTTTCTCCATAAACACTTAACTATACACTCTCTCATATACATGTATATATATATATATATACATGTGTGTATGTTACTTCGAGCTATCATTTAAAAACTTCTTTATAATGAACTTCATTCATGTATTCATACAAAAAAAATTGTATAAGTAAATTATGCATTAGTGGGAAAATAGTATTTGTCGTTTTTTCGATTTATAATTTCGCTTTCAATTTTCAAAATATTGTCATGAGTTAATATGGTTTATGAAAATTAAAGTATGTTATATATTTTTCCAGTCAACAACCGTGTAGTAACAAAACTCTTAGCTTATCGAGTACGCTAAATCGCAAATCCTTGTAATCTGAAGAATAACCTACTCATAAGCAAGGAAGACAATGGGTATTTCAAATCATGAAGAAGCTCTTTATTGATTCATTAAATATTGCAAGTGATGGATGCCTGACAGGGTCTAGAACATTTTGGCCATATTTTCATGGCAGTGATAGTCCAGTCAAATGTTGCTCAAAATGAGAAAGTATGGGGAAACTTTGATTCAGTTTTCATGTTTGATACTGAGCTGTTTCTTCTTCTGTCTCTCACCAAAAGTTTCGGCATTTCTCATAAAATATTGTCCAAAAATTTAAATCTTCTCCCTTTTTGTGTAAAAATTCATTTTATAACGTTTCAAAAAGAAAAAATTATTTATTGATAGAAAAATTCTCCTAGTTCAAAATTTGTATGTATATTAGTACAGAATATTAAAATTTAACTGAACATACCGTTATTTTCTACCATTTTAGTGAACTATGTCTAATATATGACGGATAGGTAGAGGGTGAACAGTTTCAAGGGTCCTACCGCAATACTCTTCATTTTTATCATTGGAGACACGTAAAACAAAGGGTCTGTGATGCGGACACTGTTAATTGCAACGTGTGTTGAATACATCGTGTGGGAGTATCTGAAAGGATGCGTGCGGAAGTCCGTGATTTGACAATTTTATGCGTGTTTAGAGTCGTTGGGTGTCATTTTGAACATTTGTTATACGATTCAGATGTGTTGGCATGCAAGCTGATGTGTATGAGCTTTCTTAAAACCTATATTCTGTCGGATATCATATATCTTGCATCTTCTTTTAATTGCTTTGGTATGAGGAACCCGTCCCAATATATATACATATATTATGTATCTGTGTTTGTTTCATTTACATGGAAACGCATGGAGAAATTTCAACCAAAACTTGATTAAATGGCTTACAATCTGGAGGAAACGATATGCAGGTAAGATACCTAGCACATGTATGGGTGGGAGTGATGTGACGTAAAAATAATACGAAATCGACTAATATTTGTCGGATCAATATATGCTGGCTCACTAGCTTTAATGAGGTCACTCGAATTTCGCTCTTAAATTGAGAGATGTTATTAATAAAATACCGGAAATGTTCAAGATTAGTTCGAGGAAAGAGCATCCAAAATTGTTTGGCAACAGTCTCGTCAGATACCTCAAAGCGACGAATTTCCTTTAACTTGTATTGCGGAAATTATTTGAGATCACCATGTTTCTTTAGTGGATAATTATTTGGCATTTTCTCAAAAAACACGTCAGCCCATATTTAATTTAAATTTTCTTCTAGCGTTGAAACTGCAAATAGTGTTTAAGAACATTTTTATGGTTTTCCCTGCATCTCTTTTGGTGAAACACCGGTTAGGATCCTTAAACTATAGCCCGGAGGCCCTAGTCAACCCTTTAATTGCCTGTTTCAGGATCATCCGCATATAGCCTGTTAACCAAAGAAATTGTGCTTGTGATAGAATTTATATCTTTTTCTCTGTATATGCTTTGGTGGGATTGATATCTAATACATAATTTTGTCCTACTCGTAAGTGATCACTGACACTCCCTATAAACGTTTATTTTCAGACACATACTGGAAAGTTAGGAGTGAGGAGGAAATCATAATTTTCAGTGTCACTGACTTAATTTACACTGTTTACGCCGATTTAGAACAACGACAGGCATCGTGGACATGTGGAATAAAGGAATTATAACTAAATAGAAAATATTGGAAAAATAACTTGGTTCCATATTATTTTTAGTAAACCATTGGTTATACCTTTATAAAATTAGCGACTGTGCACTATATCCATGTAGGGGTATCGTAGTATGATTTCTCAAACATCCAAGCCCATGCCAGGTTTCGAACCCGGGACCGCTGTGATGCGAAATAGATACTAGACCACAGGAGGTCGGCGCGATCTTGTTTTGTTAGGACGTCAGATGAAATCGATCAAAAACGCGGACAGTTGAAATTTATAAAACCGCATGTATAAGCGTATGTACATAAATACACAGATACACAATTTCTTTGAAGAGAAGCTGGATAGTTGTTTGTAGACTATGCAGAAATATATGAAAATTTGGAAATCGGGCTCATCCACAAGTAGTTTTTACGTGAGGTGGTGATAAATTTATTTGTTTCAGTATAAACGAAATACTGCCAGTCATTCCCAACATTGGCTGGTACTATGAAACTTTGTCATACACATCCACATCAAGCACTGGATCAATCTGTATTGTGTTATATACAGATACCTATATTATACAAATTATATATTGTAATGAAGTGTTTTCTTGTGTGTTATGATGGACTTAAGCTGTCAAGCTCTGAACAATGAGTGGGGCCCGAGCATCGTCGTAGCGTCTACGAGAAGCGATTATTGCTGTCAGACACTGCTTTTATGGATGAGCCTAGTAGCAACTCCATACTTTACCTTGGTCATTGTCGCAATCAGAAATATAATCGCGTCAGTGATTAGGCCTAAATTTGCGGCTCTACCTTCAACAGGGCGCTGCAGGAGTTTTCCCGCAGGCGCTTCAGCCCAGAGTGACTGCGGGGCTCACCTGATCATGTCGGGAATGCCTCGCACTCTCTCTGGGTACTTTTTATCAAAGTTCTCATATGCCGAGACACCTTCACCTATTTTAGGAGGTATATGTACTGGGGTCAAAGACCTTGGGCATATGGCAAGAGCTGTCCGCTGCCATTGGATCAGTCGGCCAACTGCCTCCTGTATCTGGTGGAGACACGGAGAAGGAAATGCTGCGTCCCCACAGCAGACTCGTCTCCCGTCATTCGGAAGGGCGTGAGAATAGTACCCAATGCCCGACCTACCTGATGCAGGTTTTCTAGGGTTTTCCCTGCATCTATTTGGGTAAAGCACCGGGTAGGATCCTTAAACCATAGCCCGGGGGCCCTAGTTAACCCTTGGCTACCTTGGTCTACCTTCCGCATCCCCCCTTTTTCAATTCCCTTCCTATGCTATTAAAGGGGAGTTGCCTGTTTCAGGATCACCCTCATGTAGCCTGTTACCCAAAAAAAAGGCGTTGTTGAATTTCGAAAGCCTATGTTGGTGGGGAGGAACATGTGGAAGTTCCGAAGAACGAGACATAAAAAAGTAACGCGAAATTGACAAGACGTGCCAACTAATCCACGGCAGTCTCATATAGAAATAGGACTCAGAAATTTTCTGAGTCAGAGTCCAGGCAGACATACTTGAGTTGCTTCGACGCCGTTGCTTTAATCATCCATCGCCATCGCTTCAGCCTGTTTCTTGCATGCTAGCCATATGTTCCAGTCCGTGGAAAACATCAACAGTAAGAGATCAAAATAATAGCTATCTGTAAAGTGATTCTAACCACCTTTAAAATTTTAGCACTTCCATTTTTTCACTTGTAATTCCCATCTTAGCTACCTGATGAAAAGGATTCTCATAACACTAATTAAAGCCGCGGCAATATTTTAAATTCAACCTAATATCCCAATTTTGATTGTTTAACTTCATTGTATTGTGAAAAAATTTTGCTGTGCTTCTAATTTATTTTAAACAGTTTCTTTTATTTCAAAAGTCCCCATTCATTTATTTATATTTATTAAAAGAGAAAAGTATATTACATTATATATACATGTATATATCTTTTTATTTAAGTATTTCGACGATTGACAGTTAACAGGGCGAAAGTATTTTAGGAAGCAGGTTCAAATTTACCGATTTGTAATGCAATACATTAATTAAACAGCAAATAATACATTTATGAGCACATTACTTTATACAACCATTGTTAATACTTAATATTGATTTTGGCATTTTATTCTATCGACTTTAGATGATACTTCCCTCTCTCGGTGAAGTGGTGGTATGGTTCTGGGTACCTCTCAAATCCAGAGCTTTTCACCGTATAGAACGCTTGAGGAAAGAAATGTTTCACAGTAAAAAAGCTATTATATTTATCTTAAAGTTTGCAGGCAACGTTCTATTTCAACATAGTCTTGTAACAGTCCCGCAACAAACGGATCTATTCAGGAGCGCAGGATTGTTTAGTCCATATTAGTTCAATTTGAATTCGAAACAGCGGCCCAGATTCAAACAAGGAAAATGGCGTCGAGTCCAAGATAGTTAGCCCCGAAAATAATGAACCAAACAGTTCAGGTTCAGACTGGGACACAGATGTTGTTCTGAGGTCCGAATCACATTATAGTTACAGTCGTCCCGCAGAAGTTCTCTTCAACAGCCTACGCTCCTTATACAATTTCGTCATCTCTAAACCACCGTAGTCTTCCACGCAAATCTGGACCACATCTGTTTCCAAAAAACACTCACCCTGACTTTGTCGCTTCACCCCCCCTTTTTTTCTTTCTTCCTGTTTTCTCTCACTTGATGAATAGTTGTTCGTCAATGCCATGTGGGGGTTTAATGGTTTTAGGGATATATCTTCACTAAGTTAAATCTTCAAATAACACAGAGAGGGTTGATGTGATGCTTCATAGATAATATTTTCCACGCATTTTCTTTAGAAAAGCGTTTGTGTAAATGCTAAACAGGTGTATATTTCGTCACTTGCGCACAGTGGTCGTCAAGACTGTCCGCTTCTGTACAGAGTAACAAAATAAAAATCTTGGAGTTCCTACATCGAGTTGACATCTGTTATTGTGTGAGAACTGACAGGATTTATATTTTATAATTGGTCAATAAGATGACGATTTATTAGTCACCATGATTAACAAATCACGAACATTCATGTTTCCGACAAGCATAGATATGTCCCGTCCTCTACATACCTGTTAAACACAGAATTATAAATACTGTAGCGCGCCTTATGGTTGCATGAAATCTAATGGTAAGTTTAATAAATTTTGTAGGTAGGAACGTAAAGCAGCTAGACACGTGCGCCTGTCTCACAGAATGTCCTTGTTTATAAAATAAACCACAGACAGTGGATATGCTGCGTCCCAGATATGAAGGATTGCCTCCTTTCTCCTTCGCGTAACGATGTAACCTGGTTTCTCGGAAACCAGCCTCTTATTGCCATACGCTGACGTGATGTAGAAGAATCAAGGGCTGGCTGCTAGTTGGTTCTACAATAAAAGCGCGGGAGAACTTTTTGACCATCAATGATCCAGGGAGAGGTTGGGTGATCAGACCTGCTGTTGATGCAATAGCAGCCTGAGTCCACGTGGAGCGGTAAGACTGTTCTGTGATGATCAATTTGTGCAGAAGTCGTTAATAGCTTATTTACCCCACGGTAAATCTTAAGTGGAGGGAAGTCTTGCATATTTAACTAAACGGGAAATTATTTATTTATTTATTTCAACGTTTTGTAAAATAGTTATTGTGTTCTTTTTATACTAAATAGATGTTTCTTAGCATAAAACCGTAAATATATTTCTTCAAACCCAAGAGATAGAAAGGTCTTTCCATATATGTTCGCTATCACAAACTCACAAAACAAACTACGATATAATAGCTTTTAATGAAAATAATAACTAAATGTGCCAAAAACAAAAAGCAACTATGCATAAAAAATTGAATTTAAAGGAGAAATTCGTTAAATTAATGCGGAAATTACTATCACAATTGAGTATAAAATTATTTAATGAGCAATTAGCTGAAGTAAATACTACCTTATTTATATCTGCGATGCCTATTCATTACAATACACACACACATTATATATATATATATATATATATATATATATATATATATATATTCAATGTAGATGCTTTATAATCTTAGAAGTAAAGATTACGTCAGTTTCAGTAAACCTATAATAAAACTAATGATTATTTAATCCAATTTTCTCAGAAATTGTGTTCGCTAATCTTTATTTTGCGGTTATTTGAATTTCAACTAATCACACAGTAAAACGTAATCAATTTATTCCGTTAAAATAAACACGTTTATTTACAAGCTCTTTCGACCCTTGTGTCATATTCATCTGTCATAACAATACATGCAATTACGATTATAAATTATACAAAATCTTAGGTTTATTATATGTTAAATAGTACCATTTGTAATAGATATTGTAAGCATGATTTTTGCAGATGATTATTGGCAAAGATTCGAAAGCTCCTGTTAGTTACCTGTCCGTTTGAACAGAATATATTGATACATTTTAGTGTAGTTTTATATTTTATATTGAATTCAAAATAGAGTAATCAAAGTGTCTACTTCATTATATTATTCCGCATTTCAATCCGTTTTATTAAGTTCTAAATGATGCAAGAAACGTATCGTGATCGGACGAAATAATCTAGCGTTAGCATCATACACATTCTACCTTTGCTTTCTTAACTACAGGAGTTTTCATTAACCACTGAAAAGGACTATATATTGTAATAAGTGAATCAAGTCGGTGTTGTAGCATAGTGGGGAAGATGAAAGGAAATCCATAGCATCGTGTTAGAAAGGGAATCCGGCGAGGACCCGAGCAGGTCAGTGTTGTGATTTTTGAGTTAGATTGACTTGGAGCAGCGGTCAGGGCCAGATCGTAGTGGTCAACGTTGCTTTAGAAACCTCCGGAAGTGGGGGTAATTTGGCGAAATGTGAAAAAACACGGATGGTGGGGGAGGGGGGGAGCGCAGATTGATGTAAGCAGCGAAGAGAGATGGTTCGGGAGTGAGACCGAGCGGACAGTATGTTTCTTTTGGAGAGAGGAGAGTACGTTAGACGGTGAGCAGTATTGAGGAAAGCAGTGTAATATGTGAGAAGTGGTGACAGAGAGGACAGTGCAGTATTTCAAGAGACAGAGAAATGTTCGAGGAGGAGACAGGACAGTGTGATGGTATATGTAGCGAGAGGAGGGCAAGCGGACGTGAGTGGCTGTCAGAGACAGTGAGATTGTTGATTTTTGGGGGTTTGGGATAGCCTATTCGTGCGCGTCTGAATAAACCATGTCGCTTCGAGGTGCGTACACCGTACCTGAAGGAAGGGACCCTGCCCGAACAATAATCTTTAGCAGCCACACCGAGACCAACAAAAAGTAAGCCCTCCCCTTCCCGTTTTACTTCGTTTGTTTCAGCTTTAGCTTCAATGACCGGACGTCTCGTTGAACATTTTAATGTTTCACGTAAATCAGGCCTTTTCTAAATATTTCAGATTAGCTTGCAATAGTATAGTTTTAGGCGAGTATGAATGAGAGCGTGAGTGTGTATAAGCAACATTCAATGGTTTAGGAGCCGAGGAACTGCGTTTGGCATTACATGTAAAATTATTTGTTTTTTCTAAGTTAAATTGTTCAAAATTTGTCCTTTACTTGATTATTCACCCTCACCATAACCAAGACTCCTGAGAGTCTCGTGATCGGACGAAATCAAGTCGGTGTTGTAGCATAGTGGGGAAGATGAAAGGAAATCCATAGCATCGTGTTAGAAAGGGAATCCGGCGAGGACCCGAGCAGGTCAGTGTTGTGATTTTTGAGTTAGATTGACTTGGAGCAGCGGTCAGGGCCAGATCGTAGTGGTCAACGTTGCTTTAGAAACCTCCGGAAGTGGTTGTCGCGATTGTCGTTTTTTATCATATATGTATTAATTCTGCATATGCAATGGCGCCCGGTCCGGCGTTCAAGTAAACAGATCTGAGGGAGCGGGTAAGCGTCACAATATTTCGATCAGCAGGTTATATTTGACCTAATATACAATCTTAATCTTGTTGTATAAGCTGAATTATTTATTATGTTGACAAAAGTTATTCAAACAATTACAGCGAAAGTCAAACTGTGTCATAAGTGTAAAATTTGGGTTGAAATTATAAAAAATAAACAAGATGATAGAATTTATTATTAATATGAACAATACTGCTTAAAGATGAATGAACCATTAGCAATACTTCTACAGAAAATGCACGTTACACCTTTATTTACGTAATTTTATGTCGGTTAAACGTGTTAGAATTAAGAAAAAAATATTAACATCTGTCGAATAGAAGTTGTTTCTTAAATTAATTACTTATAAGAAATTTCTTGTACAGTTTAGTAGTGTTTGGAATATAAATCGTGAAGAAACGAAGCTTCTGTAGGACTTGCTTTTGGGCATTTGTGGTCATCGCAACACGATGATGCATAATAGCGTTAATTTGGAATGCACCAACAGATCATTAAAAAGGTTGCCAGATTATGCACATGTTGACAAGACCCGCTGATCCCTGGTAATGAGTCGGGTAACTTTAACCATGCCGGGGATTCGCCTGTAATGAGCTTAACGGTGAGCGCTAATTGTTTCGTTAGTGTGTGGCGGTGGCCCACTATTTCCTCATACGTCCGAAGGAGCGACGAAAATACAGATACACGACAGTTCAAGAGGCCAGCTACATTCCATTTTTCAGTCGTGACCTCGATACAGATATCTATTTACCATTAAAAATCCTTAACGTAACGAGTAACTGTAGAAAGTAAAGCTTTTATTAACCTGAAAATAGTTAATCTTCTCAAAACACGATACGCATTCGTCCACGTCCTGGGATTGTAGTCGGGAACTGATTTTTACACGAAGATTTGTTATGGTAAATTAGTAATGTAAAAACTATTCTGGAAACATTGACTTTGTCTCTGTCTTTATATTCTGTTCGATTTAATGAATGGTCGTTTTTAATGAATAATAGTAGCGTTTCGCCTGTTTCCCTCCAACGACACGCCATATTTTCCCTTCTTCTACTGCACATATACTACTTGCAACTTCTCAGTATTCTACATTGCTAATCTAATAAACTTCTAACGTATGTTTTCGATAACACTCTTATCAGCTCGCCCCAAAGAGATTTTTAAGAAAAAGATATATATATTGTAGAAGATCCGGCCTTCCTCCGTATTCGAGGATTTAAATGCTTTTTGGACGCCAGGTATTTTTTAATAAAAATACCAAAAAAGTGGATTTTAATAACTTTAATCCATTTCAGAACATGAGAAAAATTATCACTACAGGGCGTGGTCTTTCTCCGTCCGCAACTACCGACACATCCTTCTCCTTTCTCTACCCCATGACGACTGCTCGAGTCTCGCCAGACTCCATTGTTGGCCCGAGTTGCGACAGTTGCAACTCGCAAGCTGGCCCGCATTGTTGCGTGTAACTTTTCATGTTACAATATATATATATATATATATATATATTGTAATATTTTTTTTGTATATATAACATTTATTAATTTAAATTACAAATCTGATCAATTTTAACAATTTTGTTTATTAATTTAAGTGAAGACACGGGCTTAATCCCAGGGGATTTTGGGTCTCTCAAGAGATGGAGTATGCATTAGCTGAAAATAGAAAGAAAATAATTGAATGTTAATTTATCCAGAGCAATGAGCAAGTTTCACAAATTTTAGATCGCTTACCCACAATTACTGGCCCAACAAACATCCACCTCTCGAATGTTTGTGCGTCTCTGGATATCTGCTCTTTGGATATCGCCTGCCTTCTGCGCTCTGCTCCACTCGCCTCCCTTCTGGGGTCTGATGCACTCGCCTGCCTTCTGGGGTCGAGCCACGTCCTTCTCGGGTCTGCTCTGGTCTGGTCTGCCCCACTCTGCTCTGGTCTGCTCTACCCCACTCTGAGGTCTCTACTACGATCTGATGCACTCGCCTCCCTTCTCGGGTCTCTACTGCCGTCTGATCTGCCCCACTCTGCTCTGGTCTGCTCTGGTCTGCTCTACCCCACTCTGAGGTCTCTACTACGATCTGATGTACTCGCCTCCCTTCTGGGGTCTGGACTGCCCCTCTCTGATCCCGAGCCACCCATCGGCTTCCCTTATAAAGCTTCTGACGGGACTTCCCCTATTTCTTAACATTTCGGGGTTCCCCGCCCTCATTTTTCCCGCGGGGGTTCACCATCGTCATTTTTTATACAGGCAAAGCGGGCCTTCCCCGCGG